>SJYA01002597.1:1066775-1105356 GCA_006410615.1 Neotragus moschatus | reverse complement strand
CCGCAGCCGCCTGCGCTCAAGTGAGCCGGCTCCGCAGCCGCCTGCGCTCAAGTGTACCTTTTTTAATATAGATCGCAAAACTGATCCCTAGAAATTCTGGTTTGTAGTTTTTTTTTTTTTTAAGATTTTTTTTTTTTTTTAATGTGGACCATTTAAAAGTCTTTACTGAATTTGTTCCTTGGAGGAGGAAATGGCAACCCACCCCCAGTATTGTCTCCTGGAGAATCCCATGGACAGAGGAGCCAGGCGGGCTACAGTCTGTGGGGTTGCAGAGTCAGACTTAACTGAAGTGACAGCAAGCATTGAATTCATCACAATATTGCTTCTGTTTTATGCTTTGTTTTTTCTAGTCTTGGGGCATGTGGGATCTTAGCTTCTCCACCAGGGATTGAACCCATATCTCCTGCTTTGGTAGGCGAAGTCTTAACCACTGGACCACCAGGGAATTCCCTGTAGTTGCTTTTGGGAAGGAAATATATTTGCAGCCAGCCTTCTTCCTGGGGACATCATCCCAGGCCAGGCCCTTCTTCCTGCTGTTGGGGTATCTGAAGGGAAGGAGAGGCACATTTGGAGATGGAAAACTTAAAAGGCAGTGGCCATGCCCAGGGTCTGCCAGCCCACGTAGAGCTTGGCATCTATCCAGCCTGCTTGGGCAGATTCGGTGACGCCCCCTGGTGGCCACCTGCAGGACGATGCTTTTGCTAATTTTTAATATCACTTTCAAATCACCTCCCTGGATTTTCCTTCCCTGTTAGAATTTTGAGACACCTCTCATCAAAGGAGGCAAACATTTTCAACATTTTTGACTCAGAGAAGCACAGTGAAAGATGAACGTGAAAAAGTCACCGTAAAGCCAGACTGACTCATAAATGTAGCAACTATTTTTTTCATTCACACTCCACCTGCTGATGAAAGGTGTCTTATGGGCTGGGCTGTAGAGATTTAGGCATGAACCAAGACAGGCAGGGGCCCTACCATTCAGTTGCATCTTATGTTTTAATGAAAAAAGACCAAAAATAAACAAGGAAATAAATGTGATTATTCCCAAGAGTGTTACCTACGTTAAAGAAAATAAAACAGTGATGTATAAGAATGGAGAGGAAGTCAGGGCAGGCTTCTCTGAGGAGGTGTCATGGAAGTGGAAGCTGGATGGGAAGGAATCAGCTGCAGAGGATGGACTTGAGATTATCCCCTCTGGTCAAATCCAGAGACTGTTTTTTTTTTGTTTGTTTGTTTTTTTTAATAGAAATGGAAATTCAATCAGGAAGACAGCGGAATGTATGTGTTTTTGTTGCCTTGTCCGTTTTTTCATATTCACATTTTATGATGCAGCTGTGCTTCACCCGCAAGGTAAGAGTGAATTTCCTATTTGTCTGCAAACCCCGCCGTTTGTACTTGTTCAGGGAATGTGGATGTTGGCAGCTTTGGTGTGGGAGGCACCTCACTTTAGACCTTGAGCTGTCTTTCAGACTGTGCTTAAGGATTTTTTCCCCTGAAATTATTGTTGACAATACAAAGAAGAAAGTCTAGGAATTAACAACACATAGTGTTGTGAGCTAAATTGTCACTTCCCCAGTTCCTATGTTTAAGTTCTAACCCCTATTATCTCAGAATATGTCAGTGGGTGGAGACAAGGCTTTTAAAGAGGTGATTAAGTTAAAATGAGGCCATTTGTGTGTGTGTGTGTGTGTGTGTGTGTGTGTGTGTGTGTGCGCGCGCGCGCGCACGCGCGCACGTGCACGTGCTCTGTCCTGTCCTACTCTTAGACCCCCTGGACTGTAGCCTCCCAGGCTTCTCTGTCCATGGGATTGTCCAGGCAAGAACACTGGGGTGGGTTGCCATGCCTTTCTCCAGGGGATCTTCCTGACCAGTGATTAAACCCGTGTCTCTTATGCCTCTTGCTTTGGCAGGCATGGATTCTTTACCACTGGTGCCACGTTGGAAGCCCCCTTTTTTCATCTGAAGCCATTAGAGTAGGTCCTAATCCCAAATAGCTGTTGTCTTTAAAGAGGAGGCAGTTAGGACACAAACAGATACAGAAAGAAGATCCTATGAAGACACAGGGAGAGAGCCAAGGAGAAATCAACCCTGCTGACTTGAGCTTGGACTTCTATTTCCAGAATTATGAGAAAATAAATGTCTGTTGTTTAAGCAAGATACTTAAGCTGATAGTTGTTATGGCAGCTGTTGCAAACTGTGATATACTTAGATGAATGCTATCTTTAGAATGAAATTTAAAAGAATCAAAGTATAATGGTAAATAAATTTTGATGTGTTAGGCTTTGATTTTCACTTGTATCAAAATATTTATTTTACTTGTTATTTCTTCTTTGACATGGGGAATATTGTGAAGGTTATCTTTTAGTTTCCCAATATTTGGAGATTTGAGAGTGCTGTTTATGTAATTGATTTCTAATTTCTCTCTATTGTGTTCCAAGAACATCACCTAACATACTGTTTATAATTTCAATCCTTTTCTTTCAAATTTGTTGAGAATCTCTTCATGGTCCAGGACATAGTAGACACTGACAAACATTCCATGTGCACTTGAAAAAAATGTGTATTTTGCAGCTTGGAATTTAAAGTCCTACGTACTCAGTCACTCGGTTGTGTCGACTTTTTGCCACCCCGTGGACTATAACCCACCAGGCTCCTCTGTCCGTGGAATTTTCCAGGTAAGAATACTGGAGTGGGTTGCCATTTCCTACCCCAGGGGATCTTCCTGACCTAGGGGTTGAATCTGAGTCTGCTGTTGGTTTATAATGTTGTTCAAATCTCCAATAGCCTCACTGTTTGTTTTAAAAATTAACTTTGTTTTTTAGAACGGTCTTATAGAAAAATTGCAAATATAGTAGAGAGAGTTCTCATGTGCCTCGTACTGGATTTCCCTCCTGTATGGTACTTTTACATTCGTATGATACTTTATTACAATTAATGAATCAATATCAATACATTATTGTTAATGATTAGAAAAATAAAACACACTTTATTCAGATTGCTTTAGTTTTTACTTAATGTGCTCTTTTTTGTTCCAGGATCTTAGTCAGGATCCAACAGGACATTTAGTCATCACATTTCCTTAGGCTCCTCTTGGCAGTGACAGTTTCTCAGATTTTCCACATTTTAGATGATATTTGACAGTCTTGAGATATTTTGTAGAATGTCCCTCTAGAAGAGGATTTGTCTGATGGTTTTCCTCATGATTAGACAGAGGTTAGGGTTTGGGGGAGGAAGATCACAGAGGTAAAGTGCCATTTCCATCACGTTATAGCAAAGATATATACGATCAGTATCACTTATCACTGTTGATGTTGACCTTGGTCACCTGGCTGGGGTAATATTTGTCAGTCACTAGGCATCCCCTGGGGCTTCCCCAGTGGCTCAGTGGTAAGGAATCCACCTGCAGTGCAGGAGATGCAGGTTCGATCCCTGGGTTGGGAAGACGCCCTGGAGGAGGGCATGACAACCCACCCCAGTATTCCTGCCTGGAGAATCCCATGGACAGAGGAGCCTGGAGGGCTACAGTCCATGGGGTTGCAAAGAGTCAGACACAACCGAAGCGACTTGGCACGCATGCAGACTCCAGGAGATGGTGAAGGACAGGGAAGCCGGGCGTGCTGCAGTTGATGGGGTCACAAAGAATCGGACCCGACTGAGCGACTGAACAGCAGGCATCCTGTACTGCGTCTGGCAACCCCCTCCCGTGGTCTTCTGGGGCTCTGCCAAGTGTCCCTGATTTGGAACATCAGGGACACAGGATACTCTGCAAGATTAAAATTCTTCCTCAATATTTTCGTCTGAAAAAACGAGGAGCTCTTCTTACGTTCTCAAGGTTTCCTTCAGCCAGGAGAGCTCTCAGCTCCGTCATCGTGAGGTTTTTCCTCTCGTGGGAAGTAAGCTGGCTGCCGTAACAGCCCATGAGTCTTTTGAATTTTTCTGATGGAATTTTGGCTTGTGCTCTGTAGGTATCCAGCTCCGCTGATCTTACCATCTGCCTTGGAAAGATTCTCCTATAACATTAAAGGGCAAATTCTCTCTAGATCGGATATTTGGCAAACATTCATTTATTTTTCTTGCTGTAATTCAGGAAGGATTTGAAATCTCTCCTGATGCTATTGCCTCTCCCTTTTTGTGATTTTCTAACTTCAGTGAAACTTTCTCAGTTTGAGGACTTTAAGTATGAGGACACTGACTGTTTCATCTTCCTCAGAGAGTTGAGCGTACATTCTATTTCTTGTATAGGGTTTTAAAAATAACCCTTTAGTTGAGTGACATCAAGCCGTTTCTTCAAAAGTCCTTTTGATCTACCTTCTAAGACCTTCTAAGAAGGTCTCCGTTTTCTAGTGCATTCCTAATAACCAATTCCAAATTCCCACTGTCCATGTTGTCTTTTTCCAAGAATGACATACGGCTACTCCTTTGTAGTAAGTGGCCACTTTTGAGGCTTGATCTGATTTTCTTCAGAATTTTCTAACATTTCCAACTCTCCTTTTCCCTTCTTTGGCTTCTTGTGAAAGCAGCTTCAGGCATCCCTAAAGATCATTTTCATCTAAATCATCCTTTAGCATATTTGAAGCTGTCCTTTTTTTCCCCTCCTCATGTATTTTGAAGGCTGCTTCAGTTGCAGGCACTTGATATTGGATGTTTTGATGAATCTTCTAAAGAGTGTTTCTTGTAATGCTAGCCATCAGCTCAACTTGTCTGGATATTTAGTTTCTCCTTGGTATGTCCTTTTCTAAAAGCCTCTGTTTCAAGCCCAAGTAAAGACCTGGCAGTTTCCAGCTTTTAATTCATGTCCTCCAGTTTCTTTTTTCGAGTTAATTTTCTAGAGCAGACTAGATTCGTAGCAAAATTGAGTGAAAGGTATAGAGATTTCCAGGATGGCCCTTTGACTCCACACATGCGTCTTGTTGCTGTATAGTTGCTAAGTTGTGTCCAACTTTTTGTGACCCACCCCCCATGGACTGCAGCACGCCATGCTTCTCTGTCCTTCACCATTCACCGTCTCCTGGAGTGCATACCCTTCCCCATGATCCACATTTCCCCTCAGAGCGGTACATTTGTTCCAGCTGATAAACCTACACTGACACGGCATTATCACCCCAAGTCCAGAGTTTACGTTGGGATTCACTCTTGGTGTTGTAAGTTCTTTGAGTCTAGAGAATGTATCATAACCTGCATCCATCATTATAGTATCATACAGAGTATGTATGTATACATATACAGATATAGTATCATATCAAAATCGTGGCCATGAGAATAGGTGTGTAGCGGTATCATGTTGTTTTAATTTATGCTTCTCTGTTATGACCAACCTAGACAGCATATTCAAAAGACAAGAGACATTAAAATTCAAGAGACATTACTTTGCCGACTAAGGTCCGTCTAGTCAAGGCTATGGTTTTTCCAGTAGTCATGTATGGATGTGAGAGTTGGACTGTAAAGAAGGCTGAGAGCTGAAAAATTGATGCTTTTGAACTGTGGTGTTGGAGAAGACTCTTGAGAGTCCCTTGGACTGCAAGGAGATCCAACCAGTCCATTCTGAAGGAGATCGGCCCTGGGATTTCTTTGGAAGGAATGATGCTAAAGCTGAAACTCCAGTACGTTGGCCACCTCATGCAAAGAGTTGACTCATTGGAAAAGACTCTGATGCTGGGAGGGATTGGGGGCAGGAGGAGAAGGGGACGACAGAGGATGAGATGGCTGGATGGCATCACTGACTCGATGAGTTTGACTGAACTCTGGGAGCTGGTGATGGACAGGGAGGACTGGCGTGCTGCGATTCATGGGGTTGCAGAGTTGGACACGACTGATCAACTGAACTGGAACTGAGCTGGGATGATATATGATGTGGGGCATCTTCACATATGCTTATTTTGCATTTGGATGTCTTCTTTGATGATGTGTCTTTTAAGGTCTTTCACCCATTTTTTTGCTTTCTTACTTTTGGATTTAAGAGTTCTTTGTATTTTTAAAAAATATTTTAGATAATAGTACTTTGTCAGATATATATTTTGGAATTATTTTCCTGTAGTCTGTGGCTTGTCTTTTCATTCTCTTGCTACTGTCTTTTACAGAGCAGAAGCTTTTACTAAAGTCCAGCTTATCAATAGTTTCTTTCATGGGTTATGCCCTCGATGGAGTATCTAAAAGGTCTATACATCTTCTAGGAACTTTATAATTCTGTATTTTACATTTAAGTCTGTGGTCTACTTTGAGATAATTTTTGCGAAGAGTGAAATATCTGTGTTTGATCTTTCTTTCTCCCTCTGTCCTTCCCTCCCCACTTCATCCCTCCCTCCTTTCCTTTTGCCTGTGATTGTCTAGTTGTTTCAGCACCATTGGTCAAAAAAAAACCCATCTTTGCTCCAAATGCATTGCCTGGATCATCCAAGCCTTGTCCAGCTTGATGAGCAGCTTGATGTTGATAAAGAGTTTGCAAGTTGGTTGGGGTGGACTAATTCGGGCTGAACTTGGCTGACAGCTTTGCTGTCACTTTGGGTCCACTCCTGCATCTTAGGGTCAGCTGGAGGCTGACTGATCTGCAGGCCTCTGCCTCGTTCTCTTATGGGTCTCCGTGTCTCCTGGAAGCTGGCTGATGCTGAGATGGGCTGAGTGGCCCTGCTGGTCTGGGCTGTGTTTGCGCATGGGTCTCGGGACTGGCTGCGTGTCTGCTGAGGTGTGCAGGGCTTAGCCAGGTGCTCGGTCCTTCAGGGCTGCCATGGCCCAAGAAGCAGCCAAACCTCCTGCCACTGATCTCCCCCCAGTCCCTAGCCATTGCCTTTCAGGGCTTCTTCCTCATCAAACATCTCAATGCAGGTAAAGTCGAACATCGTATCTTCCTTGATCAGGTTGGCCTGTACCTTCTTGAAGAGCCACGTGTCTCTCATCTGCCTCCGAGATGTCAACTGCTCTTTTAACAGCCATTTATGTTTCTTCCAGAAGTCATCATCCCCAGGAAGATGGTAGATGTCCGACACCAGGATATGCGGTAAGAGCAGGTGTAGTTACCCATTTCTTCTACTCCTTCCCTTCTTCCTCCCTCTTCTTCACAGCTTTATTGAAGAATATTATCAAATATATACTTGTATATAAAATATATACAAACATATATTTGTACATCAAATATATACAAAAAGTTATGGGCATTTAATGGGGCTTCCCTGGTGGCTCAGTGGCCAAGAACCCACCTGCCAATGCAGGAGATGCACAGAAGACCTGGGTTCAATCCCCGGGCCAGGAAGATCCCCTGGAGGAGGAAATGGCAACCCACTCTAGTATTCTTGCCTGGAGAATCCCAAGGGCAGATGAGTCCCCATGGGGTTGCAAAGAGTTGGACACAACTCAGCACATACAATGCAAGGACATGGACATTTAATATATACGATTCGATGAGTTTGGATCCATTTCTTATTTTCTGTGGCTCATGGCACTTCACCACCCACTGAACAATAGAAANTATTCTTGCCTGGAGAATCCCAAGGGCAGATGAGTCCCCATGGGGTTGCAAAGAGTTGGACACAACTCAGCACATACAATGCAAGGACATGGACATTTAATATATACGATTCGATGAGTTTGGATCCATTTCTTATTTTCTGTGGCTCATGGCACTTCACCACCCACTGAACAATAGAAAACATATGAAAAAAAAAAAATCCCCAGGCCAGGGGACTCTAGCGAGTGTGGACATGTCCTCCTCAGCAGGCCTGGGACCATTTTTTCTGATCAAGCTAGTTTCTGACCACCATGGAGTTTTTGCAGAGGAGTAAATCAGCAGCCCCATCAAAGCTGCATGTGTTGCTGCACCATCACCCCTCCCACACCTTGTCCAAAGCTCACCGGTCTTTCATTCTCACCCAGGAAGAATGGCTGCAGTAAGAGCTCCAGGATCTCAGCCAATGGGATACCTTGCTCTTCGTCATCTCTTGTTTCCATCGCTCAGATGTCACTGGTCCTCCCTGAGGACTTCCCATGACGCCTCCCTTGGGCTGGGCAGCTGCAGCGAAGGGTGGGGGTGGGGAAGTGGGCACACAGGACACTGCCCTTGAGCGGCAAAACTGCCGTCTTCACTGGCTTTTGTCTGATGGTCCCACCAAATCCTGAGAAACGTGTGTTTCAGTGATGGATTGCTGCATAACAAGCTACCCCAAAACATCACGGCTTAAAACCACTCATCACTCCCCACTGTTCTGTGGGTCCAGGGGACGGCCCTTCTGAGGGCCAGCTAGTGTCTCTGTGCCTTTGCCACCACCTGGAACACTCCCATGTCTGGAGTCTTGGTGCTGGCAGTTGGCTAAGATGCCACAGCTCTCTGCCACGTGGCTTCCCTGCCTCTATGTGGTCTCTCAGTAGTCCATAGTCTAGGCCAAGGGAGGGAAAGAGAATTCACGCCCCTTAAGGACTCGGGCTGGAACTGGCATCGTGTGACTTTTGCTAAATTCAGTTGGCCAAAGCAAGTCACAGGGGCAGTCTGGACCGAAGGAGCCAGACAACAGCTCTGTCCTGTGTAAGAATAAATGGCATGTGATTGGAAGATGGAGGAAATGGTGGTGGCCGTCCTTGGAGGCAGTCTTACCACAGGGGGGTTGCCTAGCCCATAACTGTGGATTTAACTATCTCCCACTTAATTCTGTCAATTTTTATCACATGTGTTTTGAAGCTCTGTAATTAGCTATGGACATATTTATGTATTACCAGACAACCTAACCTGCCTCTTGAGAAACCTCTATGCAGGTCAGGAAGCAACAGTTAGAAGTGGACATGGAACAACAGACNAGCATTACTTTACTAGCGTGTGTGATGAGTGCAATTGTGTGGTAGTTTGAGCATTCTTTGGCATTGCCTTCTTTTGGGATTGGAACAAAAACTGACCCATTTCCATTAGTTCCAAGAAATACACACCAAGCCCCAGGTCCTATAAAAGGCTGTATTATGATCAGGGGCACACAGGCGCCCATATCCAACTTATTGAACAAATTCTACTGTAGGAGGATAAAGGTTAAAGAATCAGACCCAAGGAAAACTGTAAGTGACCATGAAATACTACAAACTCAAGACAAACTTTAGAATCTATCACTCAAGATAACAGCAGAAAACAGATAAGATCAAACTAGGTAATTCAAAGACATTTAGAGACTATGCTACAAAATTATGGGGATAAAGTATAGAAAAACCACAGGCTATTAAGGCACTTGGGCCCAAAGAGATGAAATGAGACAGCAGTTACCAGAAACCAGGGAATGAGGCAGAGGGAGAACACAATCCAAAAGAGGCTATGACATTTAGCCACCAAGGACAACCAGAAGGTAGGGATAAACCCCAGTTCACTGCCCTCTGATCTCCTAATGCTGCTCCCACTAGCCAACCTAACCAGAAGCCAGAGGGGAAAGAAGCCCCTGGATGCAGTCCTGTAGACAGGTTAGGCTCCTGGGGCAGAGAGCAGGGTAATCAAGGGAAGAAAACAGATATCGAGGGGCTTACAGAAGATCTTCTAGCACATTAACGAGTAACTTCAAAATTTTTATGACATCTTATTTGGGAAGCGGTTTTTTTTTAATACATCAGGGGATTATAATTAAGGAACTCTTCATAGACTCAAAGCACACAGAATTAAAACTCAGGTAACATTATTCTCCAGTACGTTTCTCCAGGAGCATACAAAATTCTGGACTATTACTGTGTTTATCTCAAGAATATCATCAATTTACTTATTCCACCATTTTGAAAGATATGCAACAGTATCAGTCTAAATATTCTCACTCTCTTCAAATAGTAAGTCTTCATAAATCAAGATCAGACTAGGTTTTAAGAGAGTAGGACCATTCAAACTATTATAACATTTATTTCACATATTCAAAAGAGAACTTATATCAAGAACATCCAGTAAAATCAATTGTGAACATAATTTTGGCAGCTTGCCATATTTGTAGAATAACCATACTATCATACAACAAGTTCTTCTTAGGATTAAATAGGTCCAGCAAAAAGAAAATAATAATTGTGATTTATATGATAGAGACATAAGCTAATTCAAGGACAAATGATAAAAGTGCACTGAGCCTACATTAACTACATTACTCAGGCAATACAACAAATCTAGCTATATTATCATGTATAATACTAAGTACTGGAAATGCAAAATCAGGATCCCACATGTGCAGATTCAGTCTGATCACATCTTATAGCTTGAAATATGAGCAGTAACTACTATTCACCAACTGCCCACTGCTCAGGGCCTACTAAGAATCTGGTGCTATATTAAATACTTCACATACATTATTTAATTCAATCTTCTCAATTTTTATTCTAATGTTAATGTAACCAAATCAAAGTCTAAGTCTCCAAAGCTGAAGCTGTAATATACTGAACATTTACATTACGGACTCCACTTTCCTCATGCCTGTCAGAGCGCTCTTGTTGAATGCTCCTGTTCTCAGGAAGGTCTACCCTGTCGCAGCAGAAAGGAGATCATCATTACCCTGAGTCAGATACAGTTAACTGCTTTCCTCTTTCCAATGATCAGTAAGGACTGGGCACATTATACAATCCATTATTTAGGGAAAATCTGTTAAAAGCTTCTAGATCACTTGCTTATTGAGAAAGACATATGGAAGAAACAACCTTTTCTTTCCTCACTGGACATAATGACTGTGTGCAAATGCCATGCCTACAGCTTCTTCAGTGAGGCACACTGAAGATGGCAGTGCTCGAAGATGTAAAGACAGGGAAACCTTGATGATACTTGAAAAACCTTTAAATTTAACAACCCTGAAGTCACTTAACCCATCTTGGGGCTTCTAATCAGTGAGAAAACAAACCCCCCAATGTTCATGCAATTTAGGAGCTAGGTTTTCTGTAAACTGCAATGCAAAATTATCCTAACCAATATAGGTATCAGCTAACAATAATAAGAATTCATCTTTTCAGGACTTTTAAAAAATAAGAATACCACAAGCTTAACCAGGGCTGTGCAAGTTATTAGAGTCAGAAGGTGACACATGCATCCCCTCTAGAGAACACACATCTAACACACAGCATCCAATAGAAAGGGCACAGGAAGACTTCAAGCATCTCAAGAGAAAACACCAAAGGGTGAGCAAAAGCTGGAAAAATAAGAACACTGATCCACATGTCACACAACACAAATTCCTAACTATAAAATCTAGTAATAACAAATGATAAGAAATACTTAGAAAAAATATGGAGGGCAAGGTACTTTCTGATATAGAATTCCAATATATTTTTGACTGGATTTTTAGAAGTCTGAATTAAATTTCACCATCAACTCAAGTGCATCCTTGAACACAGAGAAGAAAGGCGTATCACTTCTCCGAATGTTATCGCAAACTGCTAAGGTACCAAAAGTAAAATTTTCACAGGAATCAAAATAGGAGCACATCTTGAGCGCGGCCGAGAGGAACCACCCCGCGTCCAAGAGACAGCGGCAGAGAGTCCCGGGCTGTGACGGCGCAGGAACGGCTAAGAGGAGACACCCCACTTCCGAGGTCAGGGGCAGCGGACGAGAGTGCCAGGCTGCAACGGCACGGGAACAGCTGAGAGGAGCCACCCCACTTCCCACTCAGCCCGGCAGAGAGGAGCTACCCCACGTCGGAGGACAGAGACAGCGGCTAGGAGTCCCGGGCTGTGGCGGCGCAGGAACAGCTGAGAGGAGCCACCCCACTTCCGAGGTCAGGGGCAGCGGCCGAGAGTACCAGGCTGCGACGGCGCGGGAACAGCTGAGAGGAGCCACACCGTGTCCGAGGTCAGGGTCGGGGGCTGGGAAGAACTACCCCGTGTCCAAGGTCAGGGGCAGTGACCGGGAAGAGCCACCTCGCGTCCGAGGCCAGGGTCTGGGGGCCGGGAGGGCCACCCTACGTCTGAGGCCAGGGTCGGGGGCTGGGAAGAGCCACTGATTGACTAGCACTCAGCACGGGTGGCTGCGACGTCCAGCGCACTCAGCCTGCCTGAGAGGAGTTACCCCACGTCCCCATGTCCGAGGGCAGGGTCGGGGACTGAGAAGATTAACTTGCATCCAAAGATCNGGCAATAAGGAGTTCATGATCTGAGCCACAGTCAGCTCCTGGTCTTGTTTTTGCTGACTGTATAGAGCTTGTCCATCTTTGGCTGCAAAGAATATAATCAATCTGATTTTGGTATTGACCATCTGGTGATGTCCATGTATAGAGTCTTCTCTTGTGTTGTTGGAAGAGGATGTTTGCTGTGACCAGTGTGTTCTCTTGGCAAAATTTTAATTAGTCTTTGCTTTGCTTCATTCCACATTCCAAGGCCAAATTTGCCTGTTACTACAGGTGTTTCTTGACTTCGTACTTTTGCATTCCAGTGTCCTATAATGAAAAGGACATCTTTTTTGGGTGTTAGTTCTAATTTTATATGTCCAAAAGAAGATATCTTGACTTCGTTCCTCTACACTCTCTTGCATCAGTTCATAATTCATTTGTTCTCTCATTATGGCCTCAGAATTCCTCTATGGCATAAATTATCCCAAATTAATCTAATCCATGCCTGCTTTCAGAAGTTCATTCTCTTGATTGTACCTCCAAAGTATTTTCTAAATGAATTTTTCTCCCCATCTCCTCTAATATCATTTATTAAAAATCCATTTTCTCCTGGTTAAACTAATGAAAAAGCCTCACAATTAGCTAACTTTGGACTTCTGTTTTAAATATATCTACAACTGTTTATCACATCTACAACTTGATTAAATCACCCAAAATCTTTCTACTAGTATTAGAACTAATCTAACCTTCCTGCCTACTTCTGCTTCATTGACTATGCTAAAGTCTTTGACTGTGTGGATCACAACAAACTGGAAATTTTTCAACAGATGGAAATACCAGACCACATTACCTGTCTCCTGCAAAACCTGTATGCAGGTCAAGAAGCAACAGTTAGAACCGGATGTGGAAGAATGGACCATTTCCAGATTGGGAAAGGAGTACATCAAGACTGTATATTGTCACCCTGCTTATTTAACTTATATGTAAAGTGCATCATGCCAAATGCTGTGCTGGATGAAACACAAGATGGAATCACAATCAAGATTGACATGAGAAATATCAATAACCTCAGATATGCAGATGACACCAACTTTATGGCTTCTTGATGAAGGTAAAAGAGGAGAGTGAAAAAGTTGGCTTAAAACTCAACATTCAAAAAACAAGATCATGGCATCTGGTCCCATCACTTCATGGGAAAAAGATGGGGAAACAATGGAAACAGTGACACACTTCATTTTCTTGGGTTACAAAATCACTGAAGATTGTGACTGCAGTCATGAGATTAAAAGACACTTGCTCCTTGGAGAAAAAACTATGGCAAACCTAGACAGCATATTAAAAAGCAGAGACATTACTTTGCCAGCCTAGGAAAATCTAGTTAAATCTATTGTTTTTCCAGTAGTCATGTATGGATGTGACAGTTGGATCATAATGAAAGCTGAGTGCCAAAGAATGGATGCTTTTGAACCGTGGTGTTGAAGACTCNATTAAAAAGCAGAGACATTACTTTGCCAGCCTAGGAAAATCTAGTTAAATCTATTGTTTTTCCAGTAGTCATGTATGGATGTGACAGTTGGATCATAATGAAAGCTGAGTGCCAAAGAATGGATGCTTTTGAACCGTGGTGTTGAAGACTCTTGAGAGTCCCTTTGACTGCAAGGAGATCAAACCAGTCAATCCTAAAGGAGATCAGTCCTGAATATTCACTAGAAGGACTGATACTGAAACTCCACTACTTTGGCCAACTGATGTAAAGAACTGCCTCATTAGAAAAGACCCTGGTAGCTGGGAAAGACTGGAGATAGGAAGAGAAGGGGATGACAGAGGACGAGATGGCTGGATGGCATCAGCAACTCAATGGACATGAGTGTGAAGAAGGTTCACGAGATGCTGAAGGACAAGGAAACCTGGCATGATGCAGTCCATGGGTTTGCAAAGAGTCAGACACGACTGGGTGACTGAACAACAACAACAGTTTTGAAAGTGTGAACTGAAAGTGAAAGCCACTCAGTTGTGTCTGACTCGTGCCATGGGCTATGGTCCATGGAATTCTCCAGGCCAGAATAATGGAATGGGTAGACTTTCCCTTCTCCAGAGGATCTTCCCAACTCAAAGATCAAACTCAGGTTCCTGTATTACATGTAGATTCTTTACCAGCTGAGCCACAAGGGAAGCCCAACAACAGCCTTCCTGTCATGACTTACAAATCTGATCCCTTCTTTCTTCTGCAGTGAGACCCCTTGCAACATACCTCATTCTGTTGTAGCTATACTTTTTGTTGTTCAGTTGCTCAGTTGTGTCTGATTCTTAGAGACCCCAATGACCACAGCCCTCCAGGTTTCCCTGTCCTTCACTATCTCCTGAAGTTTGTGCAAACTCATGTCCAATGAGTCAATGAGGCCAATCAACTATTTTATCCTCTGTTTCACCCTTTTCCCTCTGCTCTCAATCTCTCCAGCATTACTATTTTTTCCAGTGAGTCAGCTCTTCTCTAACATTTGTCTTACTCATCAGTTAGTTCTGGTTTATTCCCATCTTTTGGTCTTTGTACAGATTCATTTGCATGGGAATCTACTTTCCTAGGGGGTAGCACTTGTTCTTCCTTATTATTAAGTCCTGATTTTAGATATTGCCTTATTACCCTCTCCATTCTAACTAAAATAACTTTCCAGTGAGTAGTTAATCATGATATTGATCACTTTTTGAAATGTTACATTTTTGTATTCTGTGAGTACTTTTCTGTATCCCCGCATCTCAGATACATACTAATAAAGGAAGCTCCATTGTGGCCAAAAATGTTTGTCTTGCTCTATTTTTCATCTCCAGTGCTTCCTACAATGATTGACAGATTATAGAGAAATATTTGTAAATATTTTTCAAGTAAATATTGATGAAATGTAAACTATTTAAGCAAAATAACAGATGAACAATTTAGTTTTTCAGAAATAAATTTGCAATTCTAAATTCTGTGCTTACTAGATTAATGACTTCCTTGTGCCAGGCATTATTGATAGAGTTTAGTTCAGTTGACTCTGGCATTGATTTGTGAGCAAGATTATATCTTTATATCTCATGGTGAAGTTAACAAAGTTAATTCATTTATGGTTACACTTAATAGTAGTATTAAAAGTACTAGATACTAATTTGGTATCTCAACTATCTCTAGTGAAATTTGGCTTTTAATTTACAATGTTAAATTATTGAAAAATATTCATTTATACACATGATTTCTAAAAGCATGATTGTATGTTGATATCCTCATTAAATATGTCCAGATTTTATTTTCTGGGGAAGACTTTTATAGTGGCACGTTTATGGCTTTCTCACAATATAAAAATATTGCACATCATAGAAATAATTATATACATATTTAGAATGATAAAATGTGACTCATAAGCCCCTCTCTATTTCTATAACAGCCACTTTTCAAACTGCTATTATTGATGGCATCAAGCTTATAATTTTTGACAGGTTAACATAGCTATCAATATATAGATGAATACGTCATGAAAACATTAAGAAACATTCCAGAAAACTATACATTTACCTTTTACCTAAAAACAGAAGAAACCTATAAGAAATTGCCAGTTACTATATAGATCAGAAAAGGAACACATCCCTAAACAAAACCATAAAAATTTGAAAAAAATTACATTAGCCAAGGATGTTGATATTATCATTAATAATAATGTATTATTTAATTATGTTATTTAATTCAAAGTTAATTAACAAATCTAAGTTAAAACAATTTACGTTTGGAATTAAAATATACCTTTGAAAATATTTTTTTTCACACTAGGCGACTTAAATTCTATTATGACACTGTGGTTTCCATATGCATGAAAAAATGCCCCTGGAAACCTCAGTAAACTTATAAGGGTGACCCAGAGTATTTAAAATTTTCAATGGAACATAGAAACATCCATCAAAATCATATAAATGATGATATTAAGTGGTTTGTTATTAAACTTCTGATTAAATTTAGTAAAATCTATGCTTAAGTTCTGTTTTTCACCTGAGTATTTCTCTTTAATAGGGGTGGCCTGAAAATCTTACTGATATCCTAAGGTGGCATGAACTTAAACTATTTATAAAACTTACTTATGTCTAGAGATAATTTTCAAAATTTGTTATAGCATAAAGCTATATGACCTCATTTCCAATAATTCAACTAACCTAAAAGAAGTGCATATTTATTTATAATTGTTATATCTTCTTTTTGGATTGAACCTTTGATCATTATGTATAAAATTCTTATTTCTTTCAAAATCTTAAGAAACCTAAGTCATAGAAGCAATCCTGTCTTTAAACTTAGTGTGAGAATGTTTCTCATCAAAATTTGATTATTTTTAGGTTATATTTATAATATTTGCAATATCATTGAGCTGTATTTTTCATGTAACTTAAGGATGGAAGGAGCCTTAATCATTTTTTCAGTGTAATTGTAATTGTGCTTTATTCTTTTTGCCATTGTTGATGAGGTACTGTTTCTGTTTTTCCCCTTGGTGAAGATAGGTTAGTACTTTAGTTATAGTATATTGTGCATGTAGTGTACTGTTTATATCATATACAGTCAGTAAATGTATACATGTAAGTACACTATGGTAACAGGGTTTTATGGTTATTGTATCTTGTCATTTATGGCAAATCAGGTTCCAAGGTGACTGGATTTGCTGCTGCTCCCTAGGTCAGGAACACTCTCACTGGTTATAGCATTTCTCTTGTGACAAAATGAGAGCAAACCATTTTATGATTTAAAGGCATTAAATTCCATTCAATGAACATTTTTTGCATAGTGGCAAATTTGGGTGTGGCATTTCTTCTATATAGGTCAAGGGTTATATATTTGTAAACTGCCCTGGTAGGAGAATTTGTGGTAGAGAAATGTAAGTAGATAGAGTGTAAAGGGGGCTTCCCTCATAGCTCAACTGGTAGAGAATCTGCCTGCAATGCAGGAGACCCCAGTTCAATCTTTGGATCAGGAAGATACCCTGGAAAAGGGATAGGCTACCCATACAGTATTCTTGAGCTTCCCTGGTGGTTCAGATGGTAAAGAATCCACCTAAAATTAAGGAGACCTGGGTTCAATCCCCGGGTTGGGAAGATCCCCTGGAAGAGGACATGGCAACCCACTCCAGTATTTCTGCCTGGAAAATCCCCAGGGACAGAGGAGTCTTGTGGGCTACAGTCTGTGGGGTCGCTAAATGTCAGACATGAATGAGTGACTAAGCACAAGCACTTCACAAGCATTGTGAAGCTTCAACCATTCCATTACTCAGTAATTTAGCAACATATTTACCAAATGTTTAATCTCAGCAAAGCTCTGTGGCTAGAGAGAAAGCTGTGGCTAGATACAGCAACAGCTTTTATAAGATTAATATAATAGCCTATATTTTGGTCCCACATGTAGAAGTTTGATGTTTCTCCTATCATTCTTTTTAAAGCATTGCTGGTTTACAGTGACAGGACATTTTTTCCCCATGCAAAGAGGATCCTTTAATATCTCATTAAGTTACACCCACATACACCCTCACTACTGAGTTTATGTGTATCTGTATGTGTATGTATATTAATATTCTATCTCCCAGTAGGAATAATACAGCCTGAGGAACAGGCTGCCTTGGTTTGTTTCCAAGGTTCACCAGGTTCACTAGTCCTACAATCTTGACCAAGATAAATTTCTCAGAGACTCCATTTCCTCATCTGTGAAAAGAGGGTTATAATTGTACCTGTACTACAGAAGTTGTGTGTGAATATAAGTGTAACGTATTTGAAATATTTATAACAATATTTGATGTTGAGAAAGAACCCAATATATATTTGTTATAGTTATTTTATTACTTCTATCACTTGACCCATTCCTTAGTCTTCATTATCAGAAACATCTCCACAGACAGTTACTTCATATACAATTTTAATAGCTTCATACTGTTTCATAGGGGATTCCCATATGGTTCAGTGGTAAAGAATCCACCTGCCAAGGAGGAAATGCAGGTTTGATCCCTGGGTTAAGAAGATACCCTGGGAAAAGAAATGGCTCCACTCCAGTATTCTTGCCTGGAAAATCCCATGGGCAGAAGAGCCTGGTGGGCCACAGTCCATGAGGTTTCAAGAGTTGGACTTGAATTTAATGACTTAAAAAATATTTATATTTCATAGAATGGATGTTCCATAATTTATTTATTCACTTTTAAGATTTGTGACATTTTCATATAAAAAGCAACACAATGATGAACATCTCTGTACATTTTTCCACAAATATGCAAGCGTGATTTTAAATAGTGCATTGCGTAGTTCAGAAATTTTGATAGGCAAGGATGGAACTAATTTCCTCCCAAAGCATTCACAATTTATTGTAGCAGAAATGTTAGCTTGTTTTTCCTGCATCACATTTTTTGTTTGCATTATTGGAATTCAGAGGATATACTATTCTTTGTAGCTTTGCATTTCTTTTTCAGTGAAGAATGATTAACAAAGCTTAATTTTAAAGTATGTTTTAGTGAATTTCCATATTGACATATTCCTCTACTTTTAAAATTTTTTTTGGAGTATAGTTGCATTATAATGTTGTGTTAGTTTCTGCTGAACAGCAAAGTAAATCAGTTATAAGTGTGTATGTGTGTCTGTATATATATATAATGTATATATACGTGTGTGTGTCTTAGTTGCTTAGTAATGTCCAACTTCTTCAAGCCCATAGACAGTAGCACCTGTCCATGGAGTTTCCCAGACAAGGATTTGGAGTAGGTAACTATTCCCTTCTCCAGATGATTCTCCCTACCCAGGGATTCAACGTAGGTCTCCTGCATTGCAGGCAGATTCTTTACTCTTTGAGCCACCAAGGAAGCCATATATATATGTGTCAATCCCAATATCCCAACTAATCCCACCCTTCCACAGCCCCTCTTGCCTCCCATAAATTTGTTTTCTACATCTGTGTCTCTGTTTCTGCTTGGCAATGTGCTCATCTGTATCATTTTTCCAGATTTACGATGTTTTTTCTCCTTAAGACTTACTTCACACTGTATGACAGTCTAATGGTTAGACAGCCTAAACATGTCTCTGTAGATGGCACTATTTTTTTTTCCTCTATGACAAATTGTTGTTTACTCACTAAGTCATGTCCAACTCTGTGAGACCTCATAGACTGTAGCCTACCAGGCTCCTCTGTCCATGGTATTCTCCAGGCAAGGGTACTGAAATGGGTTGCCATTTCCTTCTCTGTTATGACTAATATTCCATTGTATCAAGGTGCCACCTCTTCTTTATCCATCCATCTTTGGATGGATATTTAGGATGTTTCCATGTCCTGATTATTGTAAGTGTTGCTGCAGTGAACATTGGGATGCATATATCTTTTCCAGTTATGATAAAGTGGAACACTACAAAATCCTTAGAGCAAAATATGACCAGAACATACTTTGGTCAAAAGAAATCTTGCTGCAATTTATGTCAATCTCCTAAAGCAATAAAATGAAAATAAACATGAAAATAAATGAATGAGACCTAATTAAACTTAAAAACTTCTGCATAGAGATCAATATGATGAATAAGATGAAATGACAACCCTCAGAATGGAAGAAAATGTTGGCAAATTAAGCAACAGAAAAGAATTTATCTCCAAAATATATAAACAATTCATGCAGCTAAATATCAACAGCTACAAAATAACCTAATCAAAGAAGATTTAAAAAGATATTTTTCCAAAGAAGGCATGTAGATGGTTAAGTTCAGTTCAATTCAGTCACTCAGTTGTGTCTGACTCTGCAACGCTATGGACTGCAGAACGCCAAACCTCCCTGCCCATCACCAACTCCGGAGTTTACTCAGACTCATGTCCATTAAGTCGGCGATGGCATCCAACCATCTCATCCTGGCTTTCCCCTTCTACTCCAAATTGCAATCTTTCCCAGCATCAAGGTCTTTTCAAATGAGTCAGTTCTTTTCATCAGGTGGCCAAAGTGTTGGAATTTCAGCTTCAAAATCAATCAGCTTTTCCAATGAATATTCAGGACTGTTATCCTTTAGGATAGACTGGTTGGATCTCCTTGCAGTCCAAGGGACTCTCAAGAGTCTTCTCCAACACCTCATTTCAAAAGCATCAGTTCTTTTGATGTTCAGCTTTCGTTATAGTCCAACTGTCACATCCATACATGACTACTGAAAAAAACGTGCTTTGACTAGCCTGACCTTTGTTGGCGAAGTAATGTCTTTGCTTTTTAATATGCTGTCTAGGTTGGTCATAACTTTTCTTCAAAGGAGCAAGCATCTTTTAATTTCATGGCTGCAATCACCATCTGCAGCGATTTTGAAGCCCCCCAAAATAAAATCTGACGCTGTTTCCCATCTGACCAGATGCCATGGTTTAGTTTTCTGAATGTTGAGCTTTAAGCCAACTTTTTCTCTCTCCTTTTTCATTTTCATCAAGAGGTTCTTTAGTTCTTCTTCATTTTCTGCCATAAGTGTGCTGTCATCTACATATCTGAGGTTACTGATATTTTGCCTGGCAATCTTGATTCCAGCTTGTGCTTCATCCAGTCCAGAATTTTTCATTATATACTTTTCATAGAAGTTAAATAAGCAGGGTGACAGTACACATCTTTGACATACTCCTTTCCTTATTTGGAGTCAGTCTGTTGTTCTATGTCCAGTTCTAACTGTTTCTTCTTGATCTGCATACACATTTCTCAGAAGGCAGATCAGGTAGTCTGGTATTCCCATCTCTTGAAGAATTTTCCACAGTTTATTGTGAGCCACACAGTCGAAGGTTTTGGCATAGTCAATAAAGTATGTAAATGTTTTTCTGAAACTCTCTTGCTTTTTTGATGATCCAGTAGATGTTGGCAATTTGATCTCTGGTTATTCTGCCTTTTCTAAATCCAGCTTGAACATCTGGAAGTTATTGTTTCATGTACTGTTGAAGCCTATCTTGGAGCATTTTGAGCATTACTTTACTAGTGTGTGAGATGAGTGCAATTGTGCAGTAGTTTGAGCATTCTTTGGCATTGCCTTTCTTTGGGATTGGAATGAAAACTGATCTTTTCCAGTCTTGTGGCCACTGCTGAGTTTTCCAAATTTGCTGGCATATTGAGTGCAGCATTTTCACAGCATCATCTTTCAGGATTTGGAATAGCTCAACTGGAATTCCATCACCTCCACGAGCTTTGTTCACAGTGATGCTTTCTAAGGCCCACTTGACTTCACATTCCAGGTGTCTGGCTCTAGATGAATGATCACACCATCATGATTATCTTGGTCATGAAGATCTTTTTTGTACAGTTCTTCTGTGTATTCATGCCACCTCTTCTTAATATCTCCTGCTTCTGTTAAGTTCATACCATTTCTTTTAACCATAGAGGATTAAAAGGCAAAACCAATACAATATTTTAAAGTAATTAACCTCCAATTAAAATAAATAAGTTTATATTAAAAAAGGACAACATTGCAGCATTAAAAAAAGACACATGATACCATTTCACACCAGTCAGAATGGCTGCAATCCAAAAGACTGCAAGCAATAAATGCTGGAGAGGNCTACACAATGAAGTGTGGACGTAGAATGGAAGCAGCTATATGTAGACACAGATCTCCTCCCTCTGGACCTCTCTCCCACCCCCCCCACCCCCACCCCCCATCCCCGGTCTTCACAGAGCACCGTGCTGCACTTCCTGTGCTTTCCAGCAAGTTCCCACTAGCTACTTTACGCAAAGCAGTGCACATATGCCAGTCAGTCTCCCAAGTCGTCCCGCCCTCTGCTTTCCCCTCCTCTTTGCCCACATGTCTGTTCTTTCATCTGTATCTCTCTTCCTGCCCTGGAAATAGGTTCATCTTTACCATTTTTCTAGACTCCATATGTGTGCATTAATACATGATTCATTTTCCTAACAAGAGTGAAATTAAATACTGCTGCAATGATTTGTATCAATAGAATGTCTTATCTCTCCCATTACACTGGAAGCCCCATGACAGTAAGAATCTTCTCAGTCTCATTCACCATTGTGAATGCTCCTGCCATCTAACGTAATTCCTGACACACGGAGTTTAATGACTGAATACTTTTTGGAAAGAATGAAAGATGGATGGATGGATGGATAAATGGATGGACGTGGTAAACAGACAAACTTCCCACCAGATTTCCAAGCATTCATCACACCTCCAAATGCCACCTGTAAATGCTGTGGATTTTGTATATGCTATAAAAAGGTCAACAGTCTATCACACAATTTTTTTTACTTTTGTACTACTTTATTTTTTAACCATGTGTGTTCAAACAACCCCCCCATAAAGATAAATGTCTAAAAAGAAAGATGAGAAGGACCCAAGGTTGCTATTTCCCTGGGGTCTCTCTGGATCCACTCCGATGGGGACCAGTGAGGCCTCATCTGTTTCTGGTATGTGTCTTTAGAACATAAGTAAGTGCTGGACCAAGTGGTAAGCAGGGCCTCCTTCCCACGTCATCACCAAATCCCCTTCTCACCTGCCTCTTTTCTCTCTAATTTTATCCATTTTTTATCTTTTGTCAGTTTTTATGTCCTGTTTTAAATTTAATCTTAAATTTGGTATTTGATATTAAGAGTTAAGAGTTGACAAAGTTAAGTTAAATGCGCTCGCATTTGCTGTTGAGTCGCTCAGACATGTCTGACTCTTTGTGACCCCAGGGACTGCAGCACGCCAGGCTTCCCTGTCCATCCCCATCTCCCAGAGTCTGCTCACATTAGGATTCTTGTGAAACCTACTGCTAGGGTCTAAGGCAGCTCTATCCAACAGAACTTTCTGGGAAGCATTATACAATTTCAATGGAGACACAGGATGAGTGAAGTCAAAGAATCCTTGCAATTAGATCAAATGCCAAGAATGATAAGGGACCAAGCTTTTGAAAACATGAGCCACAGATAATGAAATTCTCAGCTGGTTCCCCTCTCCAACTCAGGAATTAATTGGACTGCAAAGACAAAAGACCAGAAGATTAAAATTGTATTTAATAATTTAACTACTTGTAGCTGAAAAGCATCCAAAGGAGATGCATGGTATCAAAATTGTGATATACTGGTCTATTTATGTGTATGTGCACATGTGTGTGTACCTGTGTCCATGTGTAGAGAGAGACAAAGAGAGAAACAAAAAGATAGGGAGAAAGAGAGGCAGAGGAAAGAGACCCCAATAGCAAGAACATGTACAAATTATTTTCAGACCTTCGATTTATGTTTTGACCAGTTAGGTTCTCTGAATCTTTTTCTTTACTGACCCAAATACACCATAAGCATCCTACATCTGCTTCTGGGCAGTACTTGGAGTATCACTGGTACTCAGAAATAATATATTTTTTAATGAGTTTCTAATAACCGGTATATCATATCAACTACATTTTCAAAGGTCATATTTTCCATATTTACTTAGAAAGGCATTCTGTTGCCCAGTGACCAAGCTTCAAGCTCTCCCTGAGTGCTCTACAGCTCAAAATGAATTGGCTTCTGCCTTTTCGACAAATCAACCTTTTTTCTTGTTCAGATCCAATGTTAATCTACCCTTAAATTTTTTTTACTTCATTTGGGACTTTGAGCCCCAAATCCCATTTCAGGTGGAAAAAAATAAAAAATCAAACCAACAAACACAAATTCAAAAAGCCCGTGCCTTTTATCCCCCTGGGACCCCTAGAACACATTCAGGAGAAGCCAAGAGATAAGTGGAGTCTCACTCACAGGCCTCTGGGATCTACCCCTGGGAAGGGAGAGAAGTGGAATAATAGAGGCTCCGGTAACCTGTAGCCTGACATGTGACTGTACACAGTACAAAAGTAAAAAGACCCTCTTGGTATTTCCCTGGTGGCCCAGTGGTTAAAACTCCACGCTTCCAATACAGGGGGTGCAAGTTCAATCCCTGGTCAGGGACCTAAGGATCCCACGTGCTGCATAGCATGGCCAAAAATAGGGGGGGGCTATTAATGATTTTACTGAGAAAGTTCAATGTGAAATTGAAGATATCATAAGTTCCTAGGGGAAAAATATGCCAAAAATAAAATGAACATTTGATTCATCTTTGTTGTTTTTAAAAAGTACATATTCTAATTCCTATGTGCTAACTACAGACTAAAATAAACTTGAATCCTATAAAGTCAATGTTAATGAAACCAGCAATGACTGGATTCATGAAATACTTTGGGGATTTTTAAGAATAATGTCTATTATAAGGTTTTAAAAAAGCAAAGTGAACTATAGTCAATATCCTGTGATAAACTATAATGGAAAAGAATATTTAAAAAAGAATGTCTATATGTGTGTAACTGAGTCACTTTGCTGTANACTACAGACTAAAATAAACTTGAATCCTATAAAGTCAATGTTAATGAAACCAGCAATGACTGGATTCATGAAATACTTTGGGGATTTTTAAGAATAATGTCTATTATAAGGTTTTAAAAAAGCAAAGTGAACTATAGTCAATATCCTGTGATAAACTATAATGGAAAAGAATATTTAAAAAAGAATGTCTATATGTGTGTAACTGAGTCACTTTGCTGTACAGCAGAGATTTGCACAGCATTGTACATCATCTGTACTTCAATAAAATATAAAAATTAAAAAAGAAGGCTTAAAAACGTGTTTTCTAATCTATGCAGGAAAGGGAACAGCTGGTTTATTCATTATAATCATCAATGCTAAGTTTTCATAGTCAGAAAATTAGTGCCATGGGGTTTTTCTAGCAAGTCCATGGCAAGTTCAGATTTTTCTCACAAGAAGGGTGAAGAAATATAATCTAAGCAAGCTGGCTGTCTGGGGCCAGACTCACTGATGTCACCTGAAGTCTACAAAGAAACACACCTAAGAAGAAAACCCACCTAAAGACATGAAAGTCACACAGTCATTTAATGAGTTTCAGAATTAACTCTGTCCCCTTTTGACACAGTTCCCTACAGTTAAAGAAGTAATAATTATCATCTAACTTAGAATTATTGACAGTCGATATTTCTCTTGTATCACTTCACTACTTTTCACCATAACCCTATAAGGTAGATACTATCAGCCCATTTCACAGCTGAGCAAACTGAGCCCACAACTTATGGAAGACTTGCCCTATTTCATACAATTGTAGGTGGCAGAGCATAGATTCAAACCCAGTTCTTTCTGACTCCAACCACATGCTAGGAATTCTAAATCTCTGTATTTTATTGTCTCCCTATTTCTAATGATGTCACTTCCTTTAAAAAAATTTTTTTTCCTTCTCTGCCAAACTACAAAAGCTTCTTGGGGTAAGAGTCTAAGTCCACCCAAAGCCTTGTCTTAATTACAACTAAGGCACAAACGCCAGGTCTGCAGCTCCTCTAAAGAATGATATAGAGACAAGTCTGCCTTGCTTATCTGAGGGGTCCTATTTCTTATTCAGAATTTAGGCAGTTTCATAATAGAGATTCTCAGCTCCTGTCCCATCACCAGAGACATTCTTAAACTACCTCACCGAGAATGCTTTTATAGAAAATACAGAGAGTGGAAACAAAACAGGAGAAATTATGTGGCAGTCAGTCTAGATTTTTGTACAAAAGCAAGAAAATCTATTCTTCAGCTCCCTGAGCACACACAAATTTACAGTTTTCCATGGTTTATGGACTTTCCATCCTAGCATCCCCAATTTCCATGGCAGCACCATGGAGCCTGGGGCTCAGTGGTTTCCTTGCCTTATGATCATCCTACACACCTCCTACCCAAGAATGGCAGAGGCTGGATCCCCAGTCCCTTCTGTTTTCGAGATGGGAAAACCCCCACCCTAGCTCTTAGCTGGGAATAGGGCTACCTGAAATTAACATGACATTTCCCACACACTCCTTTGCAGCAAGGTGTGGGTATTTGATTAAGTTCTAGTTAATAGCATTCAGACAGAAGTATAAGAGGCAACTTCCAGGACAGTGAACATGTGTCTGTCCTTCACCTGCCTTTACCATTCCTCCTACCGTTGGCTGAAATAAGGATGTGAAGACTGGTTAGTCCAGCATCCTTCTTGAACCATGAGATAATTTTCACTTCTGGGATTGCAGAGTGGAAAACTGAAAAGAACACAGGACCCTGGCCTTTGGACTTCTGACTTTGGTGACAGAATAAAACCTTAGGCATTTTCTATGCAATGCTGATCCCATTTTAATTAGATTCACCCTGAGGAAATACGCAGTGCCGAAAATGCTTGAATAAGGAATAGCTCTGAGGTTCCAAAATTAGTCCCAGGTAATTTTGTGCATATCTGAGAACAATCTTAAGTAAGAAGTAAGTGTTAGTTGCTCAGCCGTATCCAACTCTTTGCGACGCCATGGACTGTAGCCCACCAGGCTCCTCTGTCCTTAAAAATCTCCCGGCAAGAATACTGGAGTGGGTTGCCATTCTCTTCTTCAGGGGATTTTCCTGACCCAGGGATGGAACCCAGGTTTCCTGCCTTGAAAGCAGATTCTTGACTGAGCCACCAAGGAAGCCCCAGGATAAGAGGATAATCTTTCCCTTTCCTGAATATCCCTAAGCATGAAGTCCTAAACAACTCAATTTCAAGGGCTGTCAAATTGCCCCTTCCCCTTTCTTGCTCGTTCCCATCCAGCCCAGTTGGAATATATGAGCAAACCAGCAACACGAGTTGACCACATGTTCACAGCTGGATTTTGACTATCACATGGCAGGGGTTTCATAGCAAAGTAAACCTACAGCCCAGTCTCCTCTTACACAAAGCTGCCCCACCACTAGGTTAGTTTGGAGACAATCCTAGGAGATGATGTCTTCTGAGTGCTTTGTCTGTGCTGAGCTCTGGTCCAAGCATCTTACATACTGTTAACAACTTGGAGCCACTTAGCAATTTTTAAAGGTAGGTATTGTTGTTACTGGACCCATTTTATAAATGAGGAGCCTGAGGTACAAAGAGGCTAAGTAACACAGCTGTGAAGTCTCAGGCCAAGATTCCAAGCCACAGCGATAGCCTGATAGGCTGTGTACATGCCCACTACCCTGCTGCTGCTGCTGCTGCTACTAAGTCGCGTCAGTCGTGTCCAACTCTGTGCTACCCCATAGACAGCAGCCCATCAGGCTCCCCCATCCCTGGGATTCTCCAGGCAAGAACACTGGAGTGGGTTGCCATTTCCTTCTCCAATGCATGAAAGTGAAAGTGAAGTCACTTAGTCATGTCAGACTCTTCGCAACCCCATGGACTGCAGCCTACCAGGCTCCTCCATCCATGGGATTTTCCAGGCAAGAGCACTGGAGTGGGTTGCTATTGCCTTCTCCTGCCCACTACCCTACATTGCCTGGAGAGGAGATAAAAGTGATTTAAAAAATTAAGCATAGTGACCTCTTAAGCTGCCATACTTCATTATAAACTTTAATTCTGCCTTAATAGCTGCACCAGAAAATGCTGACCACCGTTCCTTCTTTGAATAAAAGGATCTCCCGCTTCAAATGTCTCATTACCTGCATGTTGCAAGCAATGTTCCCACCGTTAATAACTGCAGAGCAGGTGGGATAGAAAAGCAGCATAAAAACGTTCAAAAATCACCCCAGACCTCAGCAAGTCACAAAGACAGAAACTGATTCATGAAAGTGGGAGGTAACCTCAAAGATCTATGTGTTCCTGGGCTAAGACACCACTGGCATTCTTGCTCGAGGGGTTAACATTCTAGAAAACAATCCAACAGTTTACACCAGGACCAAAATGTTGCCATTTAAAGGGATGTAGGAAAATCCTCTCATGCAGTGTGTAAAACTGGGGCTCCAAATCTGGGTAAAGGAGGAGGGGGATGGGAGTCTATGACACTCACCAGCTAAGTGGGCTCTACTCAGATCTCAGGTTAGAGGACACACAAGTCTCAGAAGAAAGCAGTGCCACGCTGCAAGCATTCTGTACAACTGACAATGCCACCCACACTCACCAGGGATCACTTCACTTTCTCTGGAGGGTGGAGGTGCTACAACTGAACTGTCAGTCAGTGCTAAGTCACATGTCAGACTCTTTAATATTCAAATGCTTTCTTCCCCTGATCTGCCCAGCTTATCAGGGCAATCAACTTGTCCCTAAGACATTCCCCAGAAATGTGACATTTCTCACCAAACTCAGCCATAACTGGTCTAAAAATGGGCACTTTCCAGACCAGAGGTTGAAACTCGAATGCCTTACAGGGGCCAAAACTGGGTGAAGCAGGCCCGGTCATGATCAATTGAGACAAAACGGTGAATGTGCACCCTGCCTATGAAAACAGCTGCTCTCAGCTCCAAGTGGTAGTTCTAAAAAGAAAGTGGGACCAACAGTCAGCAAACTTGAAGCTGCAAAGTCAGATACGTTTGTGAAATCTTCAGTTCTAAAATGTTGACATCAAATTAAAAAAATGTTTGACACCCTAAGGGCTAAACAAGACTACAGGTGATTTGGCATCTGGAGAGAGAATCTGCAGCCAGCGACAGCCAAGTCACCCCTAGGCTGGGCATCCCTGGCTAGGGTCAAGGATCTCAGGCCTGATGCAAGGACCCAGGTAACCAGTCACTTGGAGTCTTCCTGTACCTAGCCAGAAGAGAGAAAGGGCAATTTAAACCTGGATCTGAGAAGCACTCCATCTGGAACCACTTCTTCAGAGAGGGCAGAGGCCCAGGAGACAATCACGGTAGCCTTTCTAGGGGATACACCATCTGCAGAGGCAGGGGCCACCTGTAGAGACCTCCGTGGGGCAAGGGATGTGGAAAGGCATGAGAGCAGGAATTGGTGGGGAAGGGCTTCCCAGGTGGCACTAGTGGTCAAGAACCTGCCTGCCAATGCAGGGAAGGTAAGGGACGCAGGTTCGATCCTTGGGTCAGGAAGATCCCCTGGAGGCAACCCACTCCAATGTTCTTGCCTGGAGAATCCCATGGACAGAGGAGCTTGGTGGGGTACAGTTCACGGAGTCGCAAGGAATTGGACATGACTGAAGTGACTTAGCACTCATGTGCACACCTATCTGGCAAACTGACCAGGCAGGACAGGTTCACTCTTTGGATAGCTGCAGGAAGGGAGAAAGGGTGGATACACTTCCTCCGCCAGCTAGGCCTCTCAGGCCCACCAGCCCTTCCTGGATGAAGCATCTCTGCCCCACATACGGCACCCCTTGTATGAATAAGACCTTTCTGTGGTGATGAATTTCTAGTTTGGGAGGTCACTCTGACAGCCGTGGTGCCTTCACTCTGCCTAATTCAGTCACTTCTAGGAAGTCTTTTTCTCCTTCTCTTTGCACAAATGGGCCAGAACCCCACAGCCTACCTTGGCACTGGAATCCTTGCTTTCCGAAGCCCCTGCAAAGGCAGAAGGAGGCATGTCAGACAGCCGAGGGGCCCAGCTGCCGGTTAGTTCCCCCGCAGTCACCCCACTTCCCCTGCCCCTCTGGCCCAGGTGCAACCTCCCAGCCACAGGCGGGTGCCCAAGAGTCTTCCGCCTTTCAGGGGGAGGGGGAAGGTAGAAGTTCAGCGGTAACCTCCATCTCCCCTCAAAAGGCAGAAGAGAGGAGGTTGCGACCACCAGGTGGCGGGGTGGGGGGAGCGTTTCCGTCGTGGTGGGGGCGGAGGGCAGGCAGGAGATCTGCCCACAGAGATGCCCGCGTACCCTCGGAGAAAGAGAAAAGAAAAAGACGCATCGGGAGGGAGACTGACAGAGCCCCCGCGGCGGTGGTGTTCCTGGGAGGACAGGGAGAAAGAGAGGACTCCCTTTGCCCAGAGGGACCGGGGACCGGAGGGTTCCTGCAGTGATGTGCACCGGGAAACCGAGGAGTGGAAAGGAGAACCCAGGCCCGCAGGGAGGAGCAGTAAAGAGATAACACAGGGCGCTGCCCTCGGAGACACGGAGGAGGAGGAAAGGATGCCCTGTGCCCGCAGGGAGATAGAGAGAGGACACTCAGGGCGCTGCCCCCGGAAAGGAGGGAAGGGGGGTGAGGGTGCCTCGAGCCCGGAAGGAGGCGGAGGGACAGGGAACCCCGTGCGAAAGGGCACTAGAGACGCTGCCCTCCCGGGGAGGGACAGCCGTCCGCGCCGCGGCCCCAGGGCGCTCCGAGGAGGCTGGGAGGGAGACAGGGCAGGAGGCACCCCGCGGTCGGCCGTCTGGGACCCGGGGGAGCGGGAAGCCGCGGGACAGTCCACCGGGCAGTCCAGGGCAGAAGAGTCCGCAGCGGGGAGCTCCGGGGGTGCGGGGCTTCTCCTCCCTCAGAGGCGCAGGGTGGAGGGGGGGCGCGGACAAGGGTCCCCGCGCGCGCGGCGCTGCCCTCGGGGCCCCGAGAAGGTGCCCTGCGCCGGCGCTCTCTCACCAGATGAAGTCGGTGCAGTGGCTGCAGAAGGTGGGCTGCTTGAAGAAGCGGGCGGTGAATTTGTGGTTCTTCACCTCGTGCACGTTCTTCTGCCGGAGGGCGCCTTTGCGGGCGAAGCGCACGGTGCTCTCCTCGCCCTCGCTCGGCGGCGGCCCCGCGGCCGGGTCAGCCATCTTGCGCGCGGGGAGCCGGAGCCCGAGAAGTGCCTGTCCGGGGCCGCGGGACCGCGGGCTGCGGGCCCGGGAGGCGCGGAAGGAGGCGGCCGCTTAGGCGCCCGGGGCCGCGGGCGCTTCCTCTGCGCCGGCTCTGGCGGCCGCGGCGCGCGGAGCTGGAGCTGTCACTCGCCCAGCTGCCGCTGTTCGTCCAGCTGCGCTTGGCACCGCTGGCCCCAGCTGCGGGGGAGGGGGGCGGAGCCCCGGGAAGACCCCGCCTCCCTCATTTGCATCGCCCCCAGGCCCCGCCCAGCGCCGCCAGCTGCTTTACATATTAGCACCCCGAGGCTGCCGGCCTCCCAGCGAAGCGTTCTCAGCCGCAGCGCTGCGGCGGCACCGGGGACCGCAGTCTGGAACCGCTAGACCTGAGCCTCGGCCCGCCCCGCGCCGCGCACCCCCGACCCTGTCCTCGGCCTGGATTGCAAGAAGGCGACAAGCACCTTGGGTGCGCCCGGGGGAACCGAGAGCGGAAAAAGACTGATGGAGCTGGGGTGGGGTGGTGGGGAGGAAACGGGGGAGCGGTGGGGGCTGGAAAGGGTGGGTACGACGGTTTCCAACCGGGCTTTTGCAGAGACTGGTACCCATCCGCAGCCTATCTGTGCCATTGGTCACTCTGCACGCGGCTCCTGGAGGGACGGGCTCCCGCTGTCACTCACTAGGAAAGGCCTGTGGCTCCACACACTTACACACACAGACGCACACACGTACTGCAGAGGGAAGGGAGGAGCAATCATTATTTTATATATACACGTCTAACTCGACCACGAAGAAAATTCTTGGCTTTGCTCGCCTGATCGTTCAGAAGAAAACTCCCTACTTTCTGTCCATCCCCTCCACAAAGAGACTCAGTTTCTGTCAACTGTAAAATGGGGCCATTAAAGGGAATGGGGAGGTGGAGGGAGGAATAAATCGGGAGATTGGGCTTGACATATATACACTGCTGCTGCTGCTAAGTCTCTTCAGTAGTGTCCGACTCCGTGCGACCCCATAGACGGCAGCCCACCAGGCTCCCCTGTCCCTGGGATTCTCCAGACAAGAATACTGGAGTGCGTTGCCATTTCCTTCTCCAATGCATGAAAGTGAAAGGTGAAAGTGACATTGCTCAGTTCTGTCTGACTCTTAGCGTCCCCATGGACTGCAGCCCACCAGGCTCCTCCACTCATGGGATTTTCCAGGCAAGAGTACTGGAGTGGGGTGCCATTGCCTTCTCCGAATATATACCCTACTGTATATAAAATAGATGACTAACAAAGACATACAGTGTAGCACAGGGAACCCTAGTCAGTACTCTGTAATGGCCTATTGTTGTTGTTTAGCCTCTCAGTTGTGTCCTACTCTTTATAACCCCATGGACTGTAGCCCGCCAGGCTCCTCTGTCCATGGGATTTCCCAGACAAGAATGCTGACGTGGGTTGCCATTTCCTTCTTCAGGGGATCTTCTCAACCCAGGGATCAAGCCCACGCCTTCTGCATTGCAGGTGAATTGTTTACCACTGAGCCACCAAGGAAGCCTTTAATGTCCTATAGGGGAAAAGAATCCTAGGGAAAAAAAAAAAAAAGAGTGGATATATGGATATATGTATACCTGATTCACTTTACCGTATACCTGAAACTAATACAACATTGTAAATCAACTATACACCAATAAAAAATATTTATAGGTGGGGAGGGAGGTTGGGAGAAGTTTAACAGGCCAGTGTTTCCCCAACTTTCACTCCTGACCCATCTTCACAAACGCTGGTCATATTTGTGCACCATCTAGGGAAAAATATTTATCTAGTTTCTGAGTTTGAATAGTAAGAGGTATACATACTATGAAAATCTCTCCAGATGCTGCCACTTGCCCAAAACACCTGCACCTGAGGCCTTCTTTGGTTTATGGGAGATTACCAAATGTTAGAGAGATGTTAAAGACACACTAACATCCAAATGGGACTCTCCCCTGAATGGAATTTGAAAGACAGAAAGGCAACCAAAGAGTAATAATTATCTACACGAATAATGCAGTGTGATTTAGTGCCCCGGAAGCAAGCGGCCTGGGAAGTCCCATGGACAGAGGAGACTGGTGGGCCACAGGTCACAGGATCGCAGAGTCTGACACAACTTAGTGAGTAAACAACAGCTGCCCTGCACTTGAACATTTACCCACCATGCTCCACACTCTGGGAACACAGTGCTGCATTAGACTGTGAACTCCTGCACTAGACCTAGGCTCTGAGAGCAAGCTCTGCTCACCATTGTGTTACCTTGCACCAAGCTCTGTGCCTGACACCTCCTCAGAGCTCCATAAACATTGGTTGAATGAGTAATTGTGTGAACAGGTGAATGAATGAAAACTTGAAGGACATTACCTCTTTACCCTCACCCATGTCCAGTAAGTGTTCAATAATAATAAACATCAGGTGTGAGGTGAGTGTCACAGCCACTTGCACTGTTTAATTCAGTCCTCTAGGTAACCCTGTGTCAGTTCAGGAACTTTCATGATGGATAAAGTCAGCAAGGCTCAGAGTGATTAAAATAGACACCCAAAGTCACATTGTTGTTGAATGGTGGTTAAACCTGCTGAAGCACAAAGCATTCTGGTGACAAAGGGCTGAAGGAGGGCCGGATGGAGTTGAACCAGTTACGCTGAACTTCTGCCTAATGAAGCTCAGGTCCTCCTAGGATGAGTTTGCTTGGAAGCTGCTGAGTCGAAATCGTTATTAAGTGGCATGTGGAGAGCAATGACTGCATAATGGAATGTCCTTTCCCTATGTAGTAATTCAAAGGTAACAAGGAAAAAATAGCCTTCACTTTTAAGTTTGACATGTTTGGGAAACTGGATGTGCCTGTCTATTATTAGTCCTTTAAGAGGCCCCAGCATCTTCCAGGGAGGCTTGCGAAAACATCCCAGGAGACATTGCTGCTGAAGTAGGTTTTCTTTGAACTGATGAGCTGGAAGCTTACAGCCCACATCCTGCCTTTTGAATGAAGAGTTCTGGATGATTTTGGTCTATAACAACAAACAGGACCTCATGGGGCCTGGGCCTAAAGAAGCAAAAGCTGGTAGATCCTGAAGAACCACTCAGTTCCTGGAGCGGGTGCACTATCTGAAGATGGGGAACACAGTTCCCAGTGGGCCCGGATCCTATAGGGCAGGGGTCTCAAACAGGTGGCCTTGGATACATTCTTTTAGCCATTCCAGTGAACATATACTTTTTGGTTCACATTGGTAGAACTTCACCTATATATCCAGATTCTGACTTCTCTAGGAAAAAAGTTATGATTACATGGAGCCTGCATGCTTCTCCTTCCTCATTCATTTGTTCACTCATTCAGGACTGAATTTATGGAATATCTGTTATGTGTTGTTCTGCACACTGTTAAATAAAAGACAAAAGTCCCTGCCATCATAGAGCCAAAGGTGAAGATGAACAAAAACCTAAGGGACTAATAAATCTATACTAAGTGGCATGGGATTTATCCTATAAAGAAAAATGAAGCATGGTAAAGGAAAGAATAGTGACAGCAACCAGGGAGATCCTTTATGAAAACAGAACATCTGAGTAAAGACCTGAATAAAATGAGAGGATGAGCCATGGGGCTATGAGGGTAGAGAATGTTCCAGGCAGAGAAAACAGCAAATGTAATGGACCTGGAGAAGGAGTGTGCTCAACATGTTGGAGACGCAGCAAGTTGTCTGTGGCTGGAGTGAACAGATACAAACAGGGTGCATAAAATAGCAGGTCCTTGTAGATGTGTGGTGGGAAGTTTGGACTTCACTCCAGTGAATGGGAAGTTGCTGGAAGATTGAAAGCAGAGAATTGGCTTGATATATTTGGAGGGTTGTTTGTTTGTTTTTCAAGATTACCCTGGAAACTATGCATGAAAATCACTGAAGGTAGAAAGAGTAGAAACAGGGAGGGCAGTTGAGGTCACATGAGTAGATGAGGCAAAGGGTGATGACAACAGGAAATGGTATTCCTTGGAGCAAAAAGACAGTGGCTCTCTATATAAGAGGCATGGGCCTTCTAGGTCATGTGGTCCACTCTGCTTGTAAAAGAACGAATGCTGGCCACTTGAAAGATTTCAGAGGCAATAAGAAAACAGATTGCTCTGGCTGGGAATGAAATCCAGGAGCTTTCAAGTCCACACCTCAAACTTGCTGTGTATATTAGTTTCCTGTGGCTGCCATAACAAATTATTGCAAAACTAAGTGCCTAAATAAACAGAAACTTATTCTTTCACAATTCTGAAGTCCAGAAGACTGAAATCAAGATGTCTGCAGGCCCTACTCCCTCTGGAGGTTTTAGAAAAGAGTCTTTCCTTGCCTCTTCCAAGTGCTGGTGGCTGTCAGCTTTCCTTATTTCCCTTGGCTTATGGGCACATCACCCCCATGGCTGCCTCCAACTTCACATCCATTTCTCTCTGTGTATCAGTCTTCTCTTCTGTCTGTCTAATCTTCTCTGTGTATCTCCTACAAGGACACTGGCCCTCGGATTTAGGTCATGCCCAGATAATCTGTAATAGTGTCTTCATCTCAAGATCATTAACTTAATTCCATTTGCAAAGACTGTTTCATCAAAGGAATTAAGGCATGGACATATATGGGACTCCCCTGGTGGTTTAGTGGTTTAAACTACATGCTTCCAATGCAGGAAGTCTGGGTTCAATCCCTGGTCAGGAAACTAGATCCTGCATACCATAACTATGACCCAGAATAACCGAAAAAAGGCATCGCCATACCTTTGAGGGGGGCACCATTCAATCCACAACAGTGCACACCCCAGGGCAAGTCACTTTCTCCCTCCAGGTCTCGCTTTCCTCAACTGTAAGTAGCGGCAGGGATGTAGTTTGCCTTCCAACTCTTTCATTACAAGGCTACACTCTCATAGTACAGTAGTCAATTGCCACATATGCAATGTGGCTAGTCTCAATTGAAATGTAATTGCAAGTGTAAAACACGCCCAAAATATTACATACTTAGTGTGAACAAGAATGTAAAATATCTTACAAATAATTTTTATCTTCATTGCACATTGAAAACATATTTTGAATATATTGGGTTGAATAAAATTTCTCTCTAAAATTAATTTTACTTACTTTTTTTCACTTGTTTAATGTGGCTTCCAAAAAATATGTAAAATTATGTATGTGCCTCACATTATATTTTTTGGACAGCTCTATTCTAAAGAGTGGACTGGTCACACTGTGCAGTACAAGGGATGTTAGTTCCGCAAACAGGACTTGAGCCCTCACCCCCTGCACTGGAAGTGCAGAGCCTTAACCACTGGACCACCAGGGAAGTCCCATCTAAAGAGTAGATTTTTAAAATAAATTTTAAAAGTTTAAGTAGAAAATATAAATACAAATAAAAGCTGATCTCTATCCTTTGTGACATCAGTAGTGCTGTCTTGACTAGAGGCTGAAGGATCTGCTTTCAAGATGCTCCACATGGCTGATAGATTGGTGCTGAATTTTAGGTGAGAGCTCACCCAGGGTTTTGAGTCAGGGAACTTGTTTTTTCTTTATGTGAGCTTCCTCAGAACACTGTGGTTGAATTCCAAGAGTGAGTGTCCTGAGAGATAGAAAGTAGATGATAGCTCCTTAAAGCCTGATCTGGAAACTGCCACACTGTCATTTTTGATATATGCTGTTCATCAAATAGCCACAAAGCCTAGATTCAAGTGGAGACTCTAAGTCTCAGTGAAGAGTATCAAAGAAATTGGGGGCCACCTAGGAAGAGCTCAATAAGTATTTACTGAATTAATAACATGTCACGATTCCCATCTGGCATACAAGGAAACAGAAATTTAAAAAATTTAAGTCAAGATCCTTCTAGGACTGCTGCTATTAATGATTGTGTGTTTAGTCTCTTAGTCACGTCCAACTCATTTTGACCCGATGGACTATAGCCTGCCGGGCTCCTCTGTCCATGGAATTCTCCAGGCAAAAATACTGGAGTGGGTTGCCATCCCCTTCTCTAGGGGATCTTCTTGACCCAGGGATCAAACCCAGGTCTCCTGCATTACAGGCAGCTTCTTTACCATCTGAGCCACCAGGGAATTATTATTAATGATTAAAAGTTAATATTACAAAACAGGAAAGTATGGCCTATTCAAAAGAAAAATGTGAACCAACAGAAACCATCCCAGTTAAAGACTACATGTAGAACCTACTAGACAAAGACTTTAAAACAACCATCTTAAACATAATCAAAGAACTAAAGGAAGACATGGAAAGTCAAGAAAATGTTGGATGAAAAAAATGTAACTATCAAGAAAAAGAGAAAAAAACTTCAAAAGAAACCAGAAAGAAAAAAAAAAAAGAAATCAATATTTACTTACTAAGGCAAATAAGCAGTAATTGAATACATGAGAAAAAAAATTTTTCTAGACTAAAAAATTTTATCAAAATTACAAAACTTCTAGGAGGAAAAAGAAAAGGAACCAGGAAGAGATTGAAAAGTACAGAAACTGAAATGAAAAGTTCACTAGAGGGATTCAAAGGCAGATTTGAGTAGACAGACAAAAGAATCAGTGAACTTGAAGATAGAACAATTGAAATTATTGAAGAATAGAAGGAAAAAACATTGAAGGAAAGTGAACAGAACCTGAAGGATACAATCAAGAAATCAAGATATGTTCTGTGGGAATTTCAGAAGGAAAGGAGAGACAGAAAAGGCAGAAAGATTATTTGAAGAAATAGTGGTCCAAAACATCCCAATCTGGTGAAAGACACAAGCATAAACATCCAAGAAGCTCAAATAACACTAAGTAGAATAAACTCAGAGAGATTCCCACTGCAATAGGTTCTAGTCAAGCTGTCAGAAAACAGAGATAAAGAGAGAATCTTGAAAGGAACAAAAGAGAAGTGACTCATCACATACAAATAAGATTATGATCAGATTTCTCATCAGAAAGTTTTGGAAGCCAGAAAAGAGTGGACTATGTTCAAAATGCAAAACGGGAAAAAAAAAAAAAAAACCTGTCAACCAAGAATCCTAACTGGCAAAAATTCCTTCAAATTTTGAGGGAAAAAATTAACATATTCCTAGAAAAATGACAATTTAGGGACTTTTTCTTAACCATTAGATGTGCCCTGCAAGAAATGCTGAAGGGAGTCATATAGATTGAAATGAAAGGATACTAGACAATAGTTCAAAGACATATGAAAAAATAGAGATCTCAGTAAAGGTAAATAAATGACTAGTTTAAGGGCTAGTGTTATTGTAGAAATGGTTTATAGCTCCACTTTTTGTTTTCTACATGATCTAAGAGGGTAATACACAATTTTTTACAAAAGAATGATTAGCCTAAAGCTAGTATTATTATAGCTCTGTCTTGTAACTCCATGTTTTATTTTCTATATAATTTAAGAGACTAATACATCATGAAAAATATTATTAGTTTATGTTTTTAGACTCACAATGTAAAAAATGTCATTTTGTGATATCAATATCTAACAGATGGAACCAGAACTGTGTAAAAGGAGTCTTGTATATTGTTGAAGTTGCTGCTGCTGCTGCTGCTAAGTCGCATCAGTCGTGTCCGACTCTGTGCGACCCCACAGATGGCAGCCCACCAGGCTCCGCCATCCCTGGGATTCTCCAGGCAAGAACACTGGAGTGGGTTGCCATTTCCTTCTCCAATGCATGAAAGTGAAATGTGAAAGTGAAGTCGTTCAGTCGTGTCCGACTCTTCGTGACCCCATGGACTACAGCCCACCAGGCTCCTCTGTCCATGAGATGTTCCAGGCAAGAGTACTGGAGTGTTGTCCATCAACAGATGAATGGATAAGAAAGCTGTGGTACATATACACAATGGAGTATTTCTCAGCCATTAAAAAGAATACATTTGAATCAGTTCTAATGAGATGGATGAAACTGGAGCCAATTATACAGAGTGAAGTAAGCCAGAAAGAGAAGCACCAATACAGTATACTAACTCATATATATGGAATCTAGAAACATGGTGATGATAACCCTGTATACGAGACAGCAAAAGAGACACAGATGCATGGAATGGACTTTTGGACTTTGAGGGAGAGGGAGAGGAGGGGAAGGTTTGGGAGAATGGCACTGAAACATGTGT
>SJYA01002597.1:1052965-1066749 GCA_006410615.1 Neotragus moschatus | reverse complement strand
TATATGGAATCTAGAAACATGGTGATGATAACCCTGTATACGAGACAGCAAAAGAGACACAGATGCATGGAATGGACTTTTGGACTTTGGGGGGTGGGGAAGGATTGGGAGAATGGCACTGAAACATGTGTGCTGTCATGTGGGAAACGAATCGTTGGTCTATATTCAGTTCAGGATACAGGATGCTTGGAACTGGTGCACGGGGATGATCCAGAGAGTTGATGTGGAGTGGGAGGTGGGGGGGGCGTTCAAGATTGGGAACTCATGTACACCTGAGATGAAAAAATAAAATAAAATAAAAATAAAATTAAATTAAATTTAAAAAAGACACATGAAAAGATGCTCAGCATCACTAATTATTAAAGAAATGCAAATCAAAATATAATGCAGTGTCCTCTCACACCACTCAGAAGGGCCATCAACAAAATATCTACAAACAATACATACTGGAGATTTAAAGAAAAGGGAATCCTCCTACACCTTTTGTGTAAGTTGGTACAGCCATTGTGGAGAACAGTTTGAATTTACTCAAAAAACTAAAAATAGAACTACCATGTGACACAGCATTCCCACTACTAGATATATACCCAGAGAAATCATCCACTCTTTAAGTGCTCTTCATTCTTCCTGCTTACCTGGCCCAATGCCCACATGTGTGCATATATTACTGTGTGTTCAGGTGTGTCTGGCTCTATGAGACCCCATGAACTGAAGCCCACAAGCCTCCTCCATCAATGGGGATTCTCCAGGCAAGAATACATGCATGGAGAATACAATACAAGAATACAGAGATGGACTGGTTTGCCATGCCTTCCTCCAGGGAATCTTCTGACCCAGGAATTGAATCCATATCTCCTTCATTGGCAGGTAGATTCTTTATCACTGTGCCACCTAATTAACACAAATACAAATTTTAAATTTTCAAGAGCTCATACTAGGTTTATTTTCTTTCTTTACAAAAAGCAATTATAATTTAATGTTGCATAAAATTTATTTGTAAATTTACATGCAAAAATTTAATTTATAAACTGTAAATTAAGAGTAGAAAAACAATTGTAATGCTTCAGCAAGTTTAATGCTATGAGAATGATGGAAGGGTTTTGGGGAAAACTGCTTTCAGAGAGCTTCTTAAATCACAGAAAACAATAAATTCTTACTTAAATTTCTTGCTTATGGGGTCTTGAGAAAATCATTTGGAATGATGTGTGCAAGGGCTTTTATTATGAAGGTCAGTTTAATTAAGTACTGATATTATCCAGATGGAATATAGACATGTAAATGCATAGTATAATTAGGCATATTTGAATCAATTCATTATATTTTAAATAATTTTGTCCCTTAGCATAGAAAATTTATAGTAAGTTGTCATTTCTGTTTCAGTTCTCATTTTTCTTCATACAGATTTTTGTAATGAAAACACATATCAAGTATTCTACTTCTTCATCATATTTTCTCATCCTCCTTGTCGTTAGCCAAAATAATGTTTCTTATTCTGGCTAGTGAGTTGTGAATGATGATTTAAGTCACTTGCAGAAAGACATGAAGAAAGGTACCCTCAGTTCTCATTCTGTCTTTGCCTGTTGCAGCAACTGAGGTAACCGACATGATCCTGAAGTTACCATATAAGGTGCTTGAATTGCTGTCAGCCTGGCTCCCTGGGTCTAAAAACAGAACCCCTTGCTGAGATCTCTGTAGATTGCTTGTCATTGATGTATGACCTATTCAGCCCTAAGGCATAGTTCATACTTTTAAAACATGAAATCAACTTTTTAGAGACAGAATAAATTGTAAAGGTCCTCCTTCACTGGGAAAGAGGTTAATTCCATTGTTAAATTACTAAGCAGTGTATGATGAGAGATCCTTGATTATAGGGAGTACTATGCAGGCAGTTACGAGCAATGCAATTGGTAGAGTTATTCTGTTGAAGTTTCTTCTTAAAAAATATTAACATGTTATATTTATCTCATTATCTAACAAAACTCAAAAGTACCAAGCTTGACTATACTCAGCAAACTTTATGGCTTTAAATTCTATGTACTAAAATCTGCTGATTACTGTATGCAGAATTTTCACTTACCAAATCTGTAAATTTTTTATTCAAATAAGAGCTTGAACAATCTTCAGAGTAATAGATTTGCTTAAAAGATGATTATATATCATCTTGCTGCTGCTGCTGCTAAGTGGCTTCAGTCANGCTTTAAATTCTATGTACTAAAATCTGCTGATTACTGTATGCAGAATTTTCACTTACCAAATCTGTAAATTTTTTATTCAAATAAGAGCTTGAACAATCTTCAGAGTAATAGATTTGCTTAAAAGATGATTATATATCATCTTGCTGCTGCTGCTGCTAAGTGGCTTCAGTCATGTCCTACTCTGTGCGACCCCATAGACGGCAGCCCACCAGGCTCCCCTGTCCCTAGGATTCTCCAGGCAAGAACACTGGAGTGGGTTGCCATGTCCTTCTCCAGTGCATGAAAATGAAAAGTGAAGTTGTTCAATCGTGTCCGACTCTTTGTGACCCCATAGACTGCAGCCTACTGGGTTCCTCCATCCATGAGATTGTCCAGGCAAGAGTACTGAAGTGGGTTGCCGTTGTCTTCTCCGATATATCACCCTACAGTATGATAAAATCTTAATCAGAACCTTGGGATAGAGTATTCTAGTTGAATTAAATGTATGTTAGCTACACTGTTTCCTCAAAAAAGCATAGTATACAAAATGACATTTGATCTGTTTTTGAAGTTTTTCAAACATCTATAAAGAAAAATTAAAGACTTCATTTAACACTGTCTACTTTTTAAAATCATCCACAGTTCTTCAGTCAAAGATATAAAGATAGAGTCAAAGAAAGGAAAGGTAAAATAATTATAAAAAATGAGGTTATGATCTTTGGGGACAGGAGTTTATGGAATTCAGTTGCATGCTATATATGTTTAAAGATAATCAACACAACAGTAACAAATTGAGAAATACTGAAATTGTATGTTGGGCTTCTACAGGGAGATGATTCTGTGAAATATAATGTCAAAGCTAAGATGTGAGCCTAAGAGACAAAACTTGTAGAAAATAAAGTGTCTTAAAAACTGTCATAGAATATAAGTTTTCATTTGGAATAAATTCCCTCCAAACTGATCTTTTAGTAATGTCCCTTGGCCTTCAGTAGTCCTGGATTTTGAATTGGATGCACTCCTGCACTGTCAACTATTATATTTTGAATATATTTTATCATGACTTTTTATTCTATTATTACATTCATATCCAAAGATATATCACCTTATTAGAACAATTTCCTGTTTATTGTGCTATGCAGTGCTTAGTCTCTCGATTGAGAGACTTTTTGCGAACCCATGGACTGTAGCCCATCAGGCTCCCCTGTTTATGGGGATTCTCCAGGCAAGAATACATGCTCTCCTCTAGGGGATCCTACCAACACAAGAATAGAATCCAGCTCTCCTGCATTGCAGGTGGATTCTTTACCATCTGATCTACCATGGAAGCTTCATATCTATTATATTTGCTTAAAGTATTTTGTTGGCTACCTTGATGATTTACTCTTATATATGATTAATGCTTCCTAGGTGGTTCAGTGGTAAAGAATCCACTTGCCAATGCAGGAAACACAGTTTCGATCCCTGGGTTGGGAAGATCCCCTAGAGGAGGAAATGGCAACCCACTCCAGAATTCTTGCCTGCAAAGTCCCACGGATAGAGTAGCCTGCCAGGATGTACATGTCCATAGTCCCTGGGGTTGCAAAGAATGAGGCACAACTAATCACATAACAAGGGGAAAAAAAGATATAATATTTATAGTGAGATTTTTAATCCAGTTCTTTAAAAGGTTGAATTGAGTAAATAATCACGTTTTGTTAATATCCTATAATCTTGACCTTTTAAATTCTATGTCAGGTTTAGATTTGATCACTGTAAACTTGTATAAGAGCATGTTCTTTTTAAGCTGAATAATATACATAATTTTTTATATTTATAAAATTAAGAAATTTTAGATTCCATTATATATCACATAGGATTTCTAGAACTTTTAAAAATGCCTATAAATTTTATTTTATTGATGAAAAGAAAAGAAAGCAAGATATTACTTTCTTGAAAGAAACTGATTTTTTTCCTGTATGCTAACTTATCAACTTACATACATATATGAGAAATATAGATTGGGCCTTTAGCAAAATATAGAACAGATTTTTTTTAATCTGTGTTTTAATTTCTACTTACTTTTATAGAAATTATTTATGAAGTATTATTGTTAACTAATTTTTTATTAAGAGTATGTTAATCATAATACTAGATCATAAAATATGCATAAAACTCACTTTCAATGTAAGGTCTGTATAGTATGTGAGCAAAATGACCTTAGATATAAGTGAGATATAGGTTTCCTTCAAACAGAGGATATGGAATCATATTTGTAACATTAAGCTACATAAAAACGATCGGATAACGTGCTCACAGAAGGAGATAACTTTCTTAGCACCTTATGTTTCCCATGAATGAACAACTATAATCAATACCACATATGTGGATTGGGGGTTACAGTAGGAATGATTGGAAATTCATATTGTCTCTTTAGGTATCTTTATACCCTCCTGCCTCCTCTTCATTGGTAAGATAATTCTGGCTTTGGCTTCATCACACATACATAATTTGAACAAAAGAGTCCAGCACTCTTCTATAAGAGTGAGTGACTTACAGACTTTTTCCTCTGTGTAATTCCGTAAGAGAATAAAACTTTAATCCTCCTTGAAACAACTTACAAGTTCAAAATAAAATAAACAGATACATACCTTTTGCTAAAGTGTGATTATAGTGTGATTCATTTAGCAGGCATTCATTGTGAGATTTGGCACATTGCTATCCCTTTTCTGTGTACATACACAAAACCATGAATTCTCTCAAAGAACCCTGAGTATATGAGCATGTGAATCACATAAACATTTGTTTCTTCTGAGACATGATATTGTCCATATATAGCATCATACATTACTACGTATCAAAGATTGAAACCACTTCCACAAATGTTAAATGACTACACTGTGATTTAAAAATGTTAGAATATCATATGCATAGTTCACGTACTATGCATAATGTATATTTTACAGTTCTAATATTGAGACATGAAAGCAAATTAGTTCCACTTGAAATTGAAGAAAAATAAAAATTTATCTTTCTTTTCCTTATATGGCTATTTTAACAATACCAAATCTAAAATGACCACAAAGCTTTCAAATCAATCAGAAAGTGACCTAGAATTCAAAAGGTTTACGCCCATAAAAATCTAGCATATCCTTTCTATTCTCATAGACATTGTTCATTTTGTTTCATTGTATCATATGTTGACTGGATTACAGTGAACGACAAAAATTTTGGCATGAAAAATTAACCACAAAATAATATTTTAGTAAATATTTAAAATTACAGAGCAACTGTCCAAAGTATTTTTACAAATCATCTTGTACTAAACTTATCAGCAGATCACCATGAAGAAAGTTATGATGTCAAAATTGAGTGTTACATACACTTGATCAAGATTGGGTTATAAAAATTTTGTTTTTGGAAGATTAATTTGGTATTAGATAATCACATGACACAAAGAATGGCTTTATGTTCTTGTTTTTAAAGCAGGTGTTACTCTTTAGTTTTTGCTGATAATGGAATATGACAAGTTTTGGATACAGTGCTTGAAGTGCTGATACAGGTCTAAAGAAATAAGGATAAAAGCATTATTATGGTAGTCTTTCAAAAATAACAAAATTCACTCAGCATTATAAAGCTTCCTTAAACAAAACTACGGCATGACTGTAACTACCTCTCCATCAGTGGGAACCATGACCCACTGCCATTTATTCAATTAGATACATTCCAGAGGTAATGGTATTCTTGAATCATTTTACTAAGCTTTCAAGCAGTACTCTTGAGAAGAATAATATGGAATCAAGAATTGCTGAAAAAATGTCTCTTTTCTTCTCTAACCATTCATCTCTGTAGGCAGGCATCAATATCTATTAAATTGTCAGTGTGAGGGCTTGCTACAGATACAGTAGGATGCCTGATTTTCATTTTTTCCTCAACTTACCTCAGCTCCAAAGTTCATCAGCTCTGGGAAGTAGAGTTACTTCCCACTGAGTACTCTTTCAGTCCTTCAGCTGACTTGAATTTCTGCCATAAAAGCATAGTCATTATTCAGTGAATTAAGGCATGCCTGTGAGCAACCCATTCTCATTCCAGCTAGTAGATTTTCATTTTAAGAGGAAGACAAGCAATGCCTTTAGATTCTCACTCCATGAAATTTCTTCTCACCATGGGTGATTATGATTGAGCTGCCATTATACATCTTTGATCACATTTGTATTCATCTTGTGTTATTTTGTCTTTTATAAAGAATAATTCAAATAGAAAACTTTTTTAAACCCATACTTACAGATCAACCTGAATTATGTTCATTAAAATGCTGTAACATTATTGAAGCAACCAAATAAATGCAAATAGTGATTGACTATGCTGCTTTTAATATACTGAAAACCTCTCAACAGAAAATCGTTTTGGAGGTAAAGGTTGCTTTCTTTGATACTGAATTATAAGCATAGTATATTATAGCTTCTAGTAAACATAACACAAATGTAGAATTTTCTAATATTATATTTTGTTCTGTCTAAATTATCAGTCACAATAGTATATGGTTAAGTAATCTATAATCTATAATCTAATGGTAATGATAATTACCATTTCATAAATTATAAAAATTAAGAATATGAATATTGACTTTTTTTTTTTGCTTTCTCCTTTCTTAACTTTGGATACAGTCAAAATGATTATCTTTTTAAAGAATTCTAATCCATCACCTATTGCTCATCTGAAAATTTAAAATCAGTGTGAAGTTAAAATTAGTTCTTGATTCCTCAAGTATTTACAAAGTAACATATATATTTTTTTAATTTATATTTTATATGTATTTTATTGATATTTTAGATAAACCAAAGAATAAGATAAATTAAAAACAAGTATAAGTAAAACTAACTATTATCAGTTAATTGGCATTTGGTAAGTAAACTTCTGTCTATAATGAAAGCAAAGAAATGATCCAGGCACACAGTAGGTGTTTAATACATATTTGGTATATTCATATTTTATTAATCATATTATAAATATTTCACATAAATGATAGCCATAGATATATAATACTATAGTAAGGCCATGGCTGATGTTTTTTACAGAGAAGGAGATACTGAATCTACATTTATACTCAGTGAATTGATACGTTTCCCACATTGATCCTTTCTTTAGAGTCCATGCTCAAAGGTTGACTTTTCTGAGTTCTTGTTTTAATGCAACACTGACATTTTGCCAGGGAATAAGATCAAAGAACATGTTAGAGAGTGAATACTGGGATTAGAGATAAAAAAGTTAAGAAATCAAGGAAAAACTATGTACTTGCTATATATTAATATAAGTAACTTTCAGAGGCAGATGCATCTTGCAATATTAGAAACTATAGACAGCATTGCATATGTTACAAATGTTTACAGGTTTGCAAAAATATGTCACAAATGTTTACAGGTTTGCAAAAATATGTCACAAATGTTTACAGGTTTGCAAAAATATGTCAAGCTGTCCCTCTATGTCAGAAGAACCCTTCTCTCAGGTCATTTCTCCCAATGATTTGTCCTTTCATCTTAACTCTATTTTCTTGTTTTCCAATCAAGTGCCAATTAATTGATTATAATTTGTATCTTTTTAAGTTTAGATGAACCTTTCCATTCAGTTCAGTTTCTCAGTAGTGTCCAACATTTTGCGACCCCATGGACTGCAGCACACCAGGCTTCCCTGTCCATCACCAACTCCCAAAGCCTACACAAACTCATGTCCATCGTGTCAGTGATGCCATCCAACCATCTCATCCTCTGTCATCCCCTTCTCCTCCTGCTCCCAATCTTTCCCAACATCAGGGTATTTTCCAATGAATTGGTTCTTCGTATCACATGGCCAAAGTATTAGAGTTTTAGCTTCAGCATCAGACCTTCCAATGAATATTCAGGACTGATTTCCTTTAAGACTGACAGATTGCATCTCCTTGCAGTCCAAGGGACTCTCAAGAGTCTTCTCCAACACAACAGTTCAAAAGCATCTCTTCTTCAGCACTCAGCTTTCTTTATAGTCACACCATCACATCCATGCATAACTACTGGAAAAACCATAGCTTTGACTAGATGGACCTTTGTTGGTAATGTCTTTGCTTTTTATATGTTGTCTAGGTTTATCATAGCTTTTCTTCCAAGGAGAAAGAGTCTTTTAATTTCATGGCTACAGTCACCACCTGCAGTGAATTTGTAGCCCCCCAAAATAAAGTCTGTCACTGTTTCCATTGTTTTCCCCATCTATTTGCCAATAGATGCAATCTCAAAAACGGATGAACCTTTACTGAATTTGAACTCTGTTGTAATGACAATACATAGGCCATTCCATACCCTTTACCATCCTGTGACAGCGGCTTACATACACAATCCATGAATCCAGCTGTTCTCGACAGAAAACTCAAACTGAATCTCACACTAGAAAGCTGGGATAGTTCTTTTCTAAATGGTTTTAAAATATTTCTAGTTATTTTAGATTTTCTTATGACTTTCATTTATTTATCCTATAATTTATTTATTTATTCATTAACCCCCCCCCAAAAGATGTCCTTTGCATCATAGGGGACTGGAATGCAAAAGTAGGAAGTAAAGAGATACCTGGTGTAACAGGCAAGTTTTACCTTGGAGTCAAAATTAAGCAGGGCAAAGGATAACAGAGTTTTGCCAACAACAGTGGAAGTGAAGAATAGATTCAAGGGATTAGATTTGATAGACAGAGTTCCTAAAAAACTATGGACAGAGGTTTGTAACATTGTACAGATGTGGTGATCAAAACCATCAGCAAGAAAAAATGCAAAGAGGCAAAATAGTTGTCTGAGAGGCCTTACAAATAGCTGAGAAAAGACGAGAAGTGTAAGGCAAAGGAGAAAATATATATATAATTATCTGAATGCAGAGTTCAAAGAATAGCAAGGAGAGATAAGAAAGCTTTCCTTAGTAACCAATGCAAAGAAATAGAGGCAAACAATAGAATGGGAAAGACTAGAGATCTTTTCAAGAAAATTAGAGATGCCAAGGCAACATTTCATGTAAAGATGGGACAATCAAACTTGCCCCAACTTTTTAAAATACATTTTAAAGAAGTGGTTCTGGAACTGCTGGTTTACATCTGTAAGAGAGAAAAAAACCAGCATCCACAGCCATGGCTTTTTGCCACTGGAAGTGTCCTTCCCTGCTCTAGACAGGGGTTTATACTGACCTGCCAATGCCAAGAGACACCCAAGGTCCCTGATAGCGGAGCGGTCAGAAATGGGAAAAGCCTGTGGACCGAACTTTCCTTTCTCAGTCACTTTTCCTGTTCTTTTTGATCATTCTATAAATACATGGGGAATTAGAACTACTAACATAATCTGTCATATCAAAGACTTTCAAGGGACTTGTGATCCATGCTGGTACTCTGTACTTTTACTTAGACCCCATTGCTAGGCGCCGAAAGTTATAGGAGCACGTTTTGGAGTGAGGCAGAGCTCTAGGTCCTGGAAAGTCTCTCAGGCTAGAGGTCACTCTCTTGGCTGCCTGCCTCAGGGGCCAGCGACCTGAAAGTGAGTCTTTGTCACCACTGTGTCTTCTAGCTGTGTGGATGGCAGCACTGCTGGTATGCAGTTTTTGACGTTTTTGAGGACCATGAGCTTTTTGGGGACACAGATCGGGAATTGCAGGATCTGGTCAGATTGGAAATGCAATGGGCTTCTTCTTTTGGTAGGACTAACTCTTACCGGACCAGAGGAGGCTCTCTGACAGCTTTTGTCTCAACTCCTTAGATATTTCTTTCTGTGAAATCTGTGGAAATGAACTGGAAGGATTGGTCCTAGTAGCTTGAGGACAAAGATCACTCTTTCCTGGCTGGCCAACCCTCTACCACTTCTTTTGCTGTCACATATACTGGTGTGGTGACACTCAGAAGGGACATCTTGGTTGTTATTCATCTCTTTATGGCTCACCGTTTCTACTGCAGTCAGGACTACATTCAGGAATGTACATGGGCACACGTAAGATGGATACTTCCCCTAGTATTACTAGCTTGGAGACATTCCGGGAAAGCTAAGGTTGCAGATTTGAGTGTGAAACCTTCAGCTTCTTCCTGTCCTCTTACTTTGCGCCTGTATCAGGGGCTCCCAGCTGAACAGGCTTAGAATAACGGCACCCTTCCAGGAGGGGTTGCCTCATTCTCGGTAGAATTTCAAACAGTCCCAATTGTGATTGAGACTATTTAGAGGATTAAAAAGTACATAGAAGCCTTTACAGGACTAACTTTACTTTATGAGCTTACTTGGAGAGATGTAATGTATGTCTTGGGACAGACGCTGACTCCTGACTCAAGACCTCGAGTTTTGGGGGAGGCTACTACTTTTGGAGATGAATGGCTTGAGCATGATGCAAGGAAAAAGAGGGAACACAAAACAACCCTCCTTCCTACTGGGAGCCAAACGGTCCCACAACAGAGTCACTTTATTGGATGTATTCTTGAAGGACTTAAGCAAACACATACTAAGACTTTAAACTATTCTAGGTTGGCTGACATAGAACAGGGAGAGAAAAAAACTCCTAGTAAATTCCTTGATAGATTATGGGAGGCTCTCCACAAGTTTACCGACATTGATCTCAAAATTACAGAGGGAGAAACGATCTTAAAAAAATAGATTTCTCACTAAGTAGGCTCCAGATATCTACTGTAAGTTATGAAAACAGGTGTTTGGACCAAATCAGTCTTTAAATAATCTTTTGCAACTGGCTTAGATAGAATATTACAATAGAGAATATGAGAATGAAAATAAACCAAAAAAAAAAGAACCAGTCGAAAGACTGAAGCCCCAACAATGGCTGTTAGATCTGCTCTGAAACAGCCTGAGAAAAATGCCCAGAGTAACCCAGGTGAAAGGGATGGGCTTGGTATTACTGTGGGAAGGACGGGCATCTCAAGCAGGATTGCCCTCAGGCATCTAAGCCACCCCTGGCTCCAGGTCTGGTCTGCAAAAGACCATATGGAAAAGAGACTGTCCTCTGTGGTGTAGGCCCCAGGGATCAGACTCTGAAGATAATCAGGGCTGAAAGTTCCCGGGGGTCCCCACACAAGCTCCTGTCTTAATTACACCTGACAAAATCTGGGTATTAATAACTGTGGAGGGCCAATCAGTCGATTTCTTTTGGACACGGGGGCAAATTTCTCTCTGCTCGCTAAAGCCCTTGGTCTGCTTTCCTCTCAATCCACTATTGTAACTGGGCTGTCTGAGTAAGCCAAACATTTTTTCAATCATTGATTTGAAGGATGCTTTCCAGAGTTAAATCTATATTAGATCATCTTCTACCTATGACTTTAAGACAATTAAAAGGATTCTTGGGAATTACAGGCTACTGCCACATTTGGATTCCAGGTTATCAGGAACTTGCCTGGCCTTTATATAAACGTATAACTGAGACTCAGCAGGCCCAAACTGACAAGGTGGTTTGGTCTCTAGTTACTCAAAAGGCTTTTAAGTCTCTTCAAATTGCTCTCTTGTAAGCTCCAGCTATGAGCTTGCCCACAGGATCAGAGTTTAACTTGTTTGTTACTGAAAATAAAGACTATGGCCACATTGCCTAAGGATAATTATTACTATTATTTTGCTAATACCTAAAACTCATAAATTTACTAATAGTTGAAATTTTACTGTACTGACTTCTCATGACATAAGTGGGATCTTAAACTCCAAAGTACAAAGAAACAATATTCGACCTTTAAAGCTGCTGTAACTCAAGGGATATCAAAAGCTCTAGGAATAGAATATCACACTGTTCCTGGAGATCTTAATCTTTGGGAAAGGTAAAAAAAAAAAAAAAAAAAAAAAAAAAGCTAATGACATTGTTAAGAGACAAGAGACATCTGCATAAGCTAACTCAGGAAACACAAGAGAGTTGGTTTAAAGTTTTACCCGTAGCTTTAATGAGGGCTCAAGCTGTCCCTAAGAAGAAGGGACTGTCCCTATGACAGACTGTTTTTGTGCACAGATATTGTCATAGATCCTGAAGCCTTAAAATTAACTATATGACTCAGCTTTTAGCTTATAAACAGACATTACCAGGAGTTTAACTCCTTACCCAGCCTTCGAGTCAAACTAGCTGTTGTTTGAGCAAGAAACCAAGATGGGCCTGAGAATCTAGGTGGGCTTGCTTCTACTGACTCCAAAAGTAATGAGTCTGCCATTTACCCTCAAGACAAAGCCTTCCTGTCTTGAGCTCATTCCTACATTGCATTCCACAATCGACACAATTGCTGGATCTGCAGAGCATTACCCTCCTCTTCAATGGTGGGTTTCTCCACTTGAGGGGAAGGACTTTCCTCAATTCTGTGGTGACATCTAACAATTCTAAGATGGACTGATGTAACTATGGACATACTATAATTTTTAATTTTTATTATATTTTAACTTGGTTTAATGACTATTTTAAGCCTCTTGATGAAAGTGAAAGTGGAGAGTGAAAAAGTTGGCTTAAAGCTCAACATTCAGAAAATGAAGATCATGGCATCCGGTCCCATCACTTCATGGGAAATAAATGGGGAAACAGTGGAAATAGTGTCAGACTTTATATTTGGGGGCTCCGAAATCACTGCAGATGGTGACTGCAGCCACGAAATTCAAAGACGCTTACTCCTTGGAAGAAAAGTTATGACCAACCTAGATAACATATTCAAAAGCAGAGACATTACTTTGCCAACTAAGGTCCGCCTAGTCAAGGCTATGGTTTTTCCTGTGGTCATGTACGGATGTGAGAGTTGGACTGTGAAGAAGGCTGAGCGCCAAAGAATTGATGGTTTTGAACTGTGGTGTTGGAGAAGACTCTTGAGAGTGCCTTGGAGTGCAAGGAGATCCAACCAGTCCATTCTGAAAGAGATCGGCCCTGGAATTTCTTCGGAAGGAATGATGCTGAAGCTGAAGCTCCAGTACTTTGGCCACCTTTTGCAAAGAACTGACTCATTGGAAAAGACTCTGATGCTGGGAGGGATTGGGTGCAGGAGGAGAAGGGGCTGACAGAGGATGAGATGGTTGGGTGGCATCACTGACTTAATGGACCTGAGTCTGAGTGAACTCCTGGAGTTGGAGATGGACAGGGAAGCCTGGCATGCTGCAATTCATGGGGTTGCAAAGAGTCGGACACAACTGAGCGACTGAACTGAACTGAATGACTATTTTGCCTTACATCTGTAACTGTATAACTGGGTTTGTTTCTAACCATATTGAAAGCTTTTAAGTTACAAATGATTGTCCAGGGTCCTATGAGTACCAAAACCTCTGCCAACTATTACTTGGAGTCCCCAGATCAGAGACAGTCAACATGAGGGTTAGGAGAATAGGTTGACTCGACAATTTAGGGACAGCATCCCATCACAGCAGGAAGTAATTATGGAATAAAAACAATGCCCTTTTCCCTTGGCAACATAATTCTCCTAAAAGAAAAGGAGGGGATGAGAGAATCAATTCCTAGGCAGGTTGATAAGAAATCAGGGCTTCCCCGAGGAGGAGAAAGGGGTCTGGTATCTGGTATTCTCATGGAGGAGATAGGGGTCTGGAATTCTCAAGGAGGAGGGAAGAACAAACTATTTTTTTTTTCCCTCTCTACATTCCTTAGTCTTAGTCACATAAAACTTTTTTTTTTTTTTTTT
>SJYA01002597.1:1036010-1052199 GCA_006410615.1 Neotragus moschatus | reverse complement strand
AAGCTGAAGCTCCAGTACTTTGGCCACCTTTTGCAAAGAACTGACTCATTGGAAAAGACTCTGATGCTGGGAGGGATTGGGTGCAGGAGGAGAAGGGGCTGACAGAGGATGAGATGGTTGGGTGGCATCACTGACTTAATGGACCTGAGTCTGAGTGAACTCCTGGAGTTGGAGATGGACAGGGAAGCCTGGCATGCTGCAATTCATGGGGTTGCAAAGAGTCGGACACAACTGAGCGACTGAACTGAACTGAATGACTATTTTGCCTTACATCTGTAACTGTATAACTGGGTTTGTTTCTAACCATATTGAAAGCTTTTAAGTTACAAATGATTGTCCAGGGTCCTATGAGTACCAAAACCTCTGCCAACTATTACTTGGAGTCCCCAGATCAGAGACAGTCAACATGAGGGTTAGGAGAATAGGTTGACTCGACAATTTAGGGACAGCATCCCATCACAGCAGGAAGTAATTATGGAATAAAAACAATGCCCTTTTCCCTTGGCAACATAATTCTCCTAAAAGAAAAGGAGGGGATGAGAGAATCAATTCCTAGGCAGGTTGATAAGAAATCAGGGCTTCCCCGAGGAGGAGAAAGGGGTCTGGTATCTGGTATTCTCATGGAGGAGATAGGGGTCTGGAATTCTCAAGGAGGAGGGAAGAACAAACTATTTTTTTTTTCCCTCTCTACATTCCTTAGTCTTAGTCACAAAAAATTTTTTTTTTTTTTTTTTCCCGGAACTGATTATTACACAACTCAGTTTACACTCTGTACTAAGGATTATCTAACAACAGTGTATCCTGCTTGATGACAGTTTCTTCTTCCTGAAGACCTTCTGACAAGTCCTGATAGCTTAAAATGTAAATTATGGGTGTCGGAATGGTAAAATTTTTACAAACTTGAGACAGTCTTTTGACTTATAATTTAAAAAGTATACAACTCCTTTGCTAACGCTAGCAAGTGGGGCACTCACCGTCACCGTTCTGATGTCTATGTCAGAAGCTTCCTCTGTCCCTTTTCACTTTAATAAAACTCTGCTACACAAAAGCTCTTGAGTAATTAAGCCTGGTCCCTGGTTCCAATGATAAATCTTTGGAGGTCATGAATCTGACACCGTTCACCATAAGCTATCAATACCAAGGGAGCATTTAATGCAAAGATGGGCACAATAAAGGAAAGAAACCATATGGACCTAACAGAAGTGGAAGATATTAAGAAGAGGTGGCAAGAATACATAGAATTGTACAAAAGAAAATCTTCATGACCGAAATAACCATGATGGTGTGATCATTCACTTAGAGCCAGACATCCTGGAGTGCAAAGTCAAGTGGGCCTTAGGAAGCATCACTACGAACAAAGCTAGAGGAAGGTGGAGGTGATGGAATTCCAATTGAGCTATTTAAAATTCTAAAAGATGATGCTGTTAAATTACTGCACTCAATATATCAGCAAATTTGGAAAACTCAGTAGTTTTGATGGTTGCTCCTTGGAAGAAAATCTGTGTCTAACCTATCCACAGGACTGGAAAAGTTCAGTTTTCATTCCAATTCCAAAGAAAAACAATGTCAAAGAATGTTCAAACCACCACACAATTGCACTCATTTCACACAATAGCAAACTAATGCTCAAAATTCTCCAAGCCAAGCTTCAACAGTACATGAACTGAGAGCTTCCAGATGTTCAAGATGGATTTAGAAAAGGCAGAGGAACCAGAGATCAAATTGCAACATCCATTGGATCACTGAAAAAGCAAGAGAGTTCCAGAAAAACATCTATTTCTTTACTGACTACACAAAAGCCTTTGGCTGTGTGGATCACAGCAAAGTGTGGAAAATTCTTCAAGAAATGGGAATATGAGACCACCTGACCTGCCGTCTGATAAATCTGTATGCAGGTCAAGAAGCAACAGTTAAAACTGGACATGGAACAATGGACTGGTTCTAAATTGGGAAAGCAGAATGTCAACGCTGTATATTGTTACCTTGCTTATTTAACTAATATGCAGAGTTTATTATGCAAAATACTGGTTTGGATGAAGCACAACCTGGAATCATGATTGCCAGGAGAAATATCAATAATATCATATATGCAGACTCCACCCTTATGGCAGAAAGTAAAGGGAACTAAAGAGCCTCTTGATGAAAGTAAAAGAGGAGAGTGGAAAAGTTGGCTTAAAATTCAGCATTCAAAAAGTGAAGATCATGGCATCCAGTCCCATCACTTCATGGCAGATAGGGAAACAATGGAAACAATGAAAATAATGAAAAGTTTTTATTTTCTAGGGCTTCAAAATCACCTCAGAAGGTGACTGCAGCCATGACATTAAAAGATGGTTGCTCCTTGGAAGAAAAGTTGTGTCTAACCTAGACAACAAATTAAAAAGCAGAAACATTTCTTTGCCAACATGGGTCCATCTAGTCAAAACTATGTTTTTTCCAGTAGTCATGTACAGATGTCAAGGCTGAGCACTGAAGAATTCTTACTATTCATCTATGGTGTTGGAGAAGACACTTGAGAGTCCCTTGGACTGCAAGGAGATCAAACTAGTCCATCCTAAAGGCAATCAGTCCTGAATATTCATTGGAAGGACTGACGCTGAATCTGAAACTCCAATACTTTGGCCACCTGATGTGAAGAACTGGCTTATTGGAAAAGACCTTGATGCTGCTAAAGATTGGTGGCATAAGAAGGGGATGACAGAAAATGTGATAGTTGGGTAACATCACCTACTCAATGGACATGAGTTTGAGCAAGCTCCAGGAGTTGGTGATGAACAGGGAAGCCTGGTGTGCTGTAGTCCATGGGATCTCAAAGAGTCGGACATGACTGAGTGACTGAACTGAACATATTTTGTAAAAAAGTTACTAAACACTACATCATAGAAATAACATCTATAAATATGCATACATTAATAAATAATATAGTTAGGCTGTTAATCTTTATGGTTTATAAATTTAGTGTGGCACAGAAATAACACATAATAAGCAAGATTATATTCACTTTTAGAAAAATGTATGCTTTTCTTTTCAACTTTTGTTTGCTATTTGTATTAAAAAGAAAGTGATTTTAACCTTTCCAGGGGAAGTAAATCTAGGTTTACCATTTGGATTTCTGACTATTGGCATTCCTTACATAATTTAATGGGATGATTTCTCTTCCTGTTTTGGATAACTAAAAATGGCAAAATACTAATATGCACTCTATCCATTAATACACTTATGTATTAATGCCTAATTTAAAAATATCACATTTATACTTCAGGCCAGACACTATTTTAAGTGTTAGTGATAAAATATGGATATGAAATCTCCTATAACCCTTATTTTTGTGGAGTTTAAAATTAAAAAAACAAGTGAATTTGGTGGTTTTAAACCACATTTTAGTGAATAGGCTATATTAATTAAGTACTTTTCTCTGCAAACCTGAATGAATTAGTGGTAGGACTTCTGAGATTCTTTAAAGTCAGAATGAAATGGAATATTTGTCATCCCAGTGATACATGTTTATAGATACAGATTCTTTTTCTGTGAAAAAAATGGTAATTTTCTCAGTAAATAGATTTCTAAACAGACTCTCTCAATGTTAGATACCTGAGTTGATGGTTTCAAAATATTTATTCATGGGAACTGTCCTGCAAAATCACAGCACAAAGGAGACCAACAATTCTGCCTATTTAAATAGCAGAAACAGTTCTTTGGAGTCATAGAACAAGAATGAATTCTTGCTGGAGAGGAAGTCTTGCATGCAAACAGACTTTTGGGATAATGAGTTGAATGCTAGAATACACTGAGTAGCTTTAAAAGTCATCTGTAGGCATTTAACAGATGTTTATGCTATTTAGATTTGCCTCAAATTTATTTTCTTAATTTTAAACTTATTGCTTCAATTGAAATAACAACAGAAGTATAGTTAACTGGTTATAAAAAGGCTTTAAGATATTTTTAATTGATGTTTCTGCAATGCCTAAAACACATTTATAGTAAATTTTATACTCAGGAGAAAAAATATTCTTTTTTTTTTCTTTCTGTAATAGATATTACACTTTCTTCCCCAATATTCATTTTCCCTTTATTCTCTATTTACTGTATCCTATCAATATTTAATAGACAAATGACCTCCTATAGTAAAAGCTGGATTTCTCATTCTCCTTTGCCCAAAAATTGTCCTTGTGATAATCTTGGTTCAAAGCTGATCTTTTATATCACTGAAAAAGTGCCTTTATTTTTATCTGGTTCTGTTACTGAACTATACATGTTTTATAATATTGTGTTAGTTTCTTTACTAACTGAGGGAATCAATGATATGCATACATATAAATTTTGCCTCTTTAAACTGAAGGGACAATTGCTGGCTTTTCTTTTGGATCTTCTTGAATTTTCTAAAGTAGTGAATGTGTGAGCATGTTAGTCGCTCTGTTGTGTCTGCCTATCTGCGACCCCATGGACTGTAGACTGCCAGGCTCCCCTGTCCTTGGATTTCTCCAGGCAGGAATACTGGAGGGGTTAACCATTCCCTTCTCTGGTAGATCTTTCTGACCCAAGGATAATCTGCATTGCAGGCAGATTCTTTACCACCTGGGCCAGCAGGAAATCCAGTCATATTTGATTACAATGTATAAATTTTCTTACTGAACAAGATAAAGAATAGAAGGGACATTTGTCCTTGATGGTCAACCCTGAATTGCCTATACATATGTGAGAGAGAGGGTTTGTAGTCACTCTCAGCCTAACCTAATTACCACTAATACACTCTCAATACTATGAATTATAGCACATATTCATAATCCATACTGAATGATTTTCCTCAAGGTTTGGGAAAAATAGAGTAAAACATCATTGTTATTAAATTGAGTTCTCCAGAATAACACCATAGATAAGAATTCGTGGGCAAGTGATTTATGAAGAATTTGGTTCTCAGAAGAAAACAAAAAAAAGTAAGTGAACAGGAGGGACAGGTAAACAGTGGGAGAAAATGCTGTTTGACAGTGGAACAATGTGTTTGGCTCTAGACAGAGTCCAAGCTTCAGTATAATCATGCAGCTAAGCAGAAATGGTGCCTCAGAATTTGGGCAAAATCCAGGAAGGAGAGCTGAACATTCCTACTCCAGCAGTGCTTAGTCACTGAGTACTGGGTGTGTGGACTAAAGGCTCTGGTACAATATTCTTGTTGGTAATGACCGCAGTGGCTCAAGGGCAGTTGTAGAAAAAGAATCCAGGTGCCAGACTTTAGAAGTGAGGACAGTAAAGTATGATAAATTGTTGGTCAGAAGTACCAACAGGGATTTGTGATGCAATTAAAACAGTGAAACATAATCCAGAAATCATTTCACTAAAAATAATTGTCATATATTTTGGTTTGACTATGTTCTAATTAAGAAAAAATTAGCAAAATAAATCATTTATGGAGAGCAATACAAGTGTAAAAGCGACATGTTCATAAATTTATATATATATATATATATATATCAGAAATTTTCATATTGTGAAGAGTTATATTTGGTTTTTACTTTAGATCAAATAAGCAATGGTTCTCATGGGTTAGTTTCAGGAATGGCAAGATAAATCAAACATCTATGTTATAACCCATTATTAGCTCTGCCATTTTGATTTAGTTTTATCAGTGGTGATTAAAACATTGCCCATTTTTTCCCAAGAAAAGTCAAAGGCAGCATGTTATTGTTGTTCAGAGGAAAAGTTGTGTCCAACTTTTTGAGATATCATGGACTGTAGTACATGTGGCTTCCTGTCCTTCATTATCTCCTAGAGTGTACACAAACTCAAGTCCACTGAGTCAGTGATGCCACTGAATCATCTTATCCTCTGTTGCCCACTTCTTCTGTCCTAAATCTTTCTCAACATCACAGTCTTTTCCAATGAATTGACTTTTCACCTGGCCAAAGTATTGGAGCTTCAGCATCAGTCCTTCTAATAAACAAACAAGGTTGGTTTCCATTAGGATTGACTGGTTTGACCTTCTTGTTGTCCAAAGGACTTTCAAGAATCTTCCCAGCACCACAAATCAAAAACATCTAATCTCTGGTGCTCAATCTTATTTATGGTCCAACTCTCACATTTTGAATATATAGACCTTTGTTGGCAAAGTGATGTCTCTACTTTTTAATACAATATCAGGGTTGGTTGTGGACTTCCCTAGAGGATCAAATGGTAAAGAATCTGCCTACAATACAGAAGACTTGGATTCAATTCCTGGGCTGGGAAGATCCCCTGGAGATGGAAATGGCAACTCACACAGTATTCTTGCCTGGAGAATTCCGTGGAGAGAGGAGCCTGGTGGGTTACAGTCCAGATAGTGCATGAGTCACAAAGAGTCAGACATGACTGAGCAACTAACATGCAACACTCACTCACAGGTTTATCATAGCTTTCCTTCCAGTGAGCAATGATCTTTTCAATTCCTGGCCTCAGTCACCATCCACAGTGATTTTGAAGCCCAAGAAAAGAAAATCTTTCACTGTTTTCCATTTTCTCCATCTCTTTGCCATGATCTCAATTTTGTGAAGACTGAGTTTTAAGCCAGTGTTTTCACTCTCCTCTTTAACCTTCATCAAGAGGTTCTTTAGTTCCTCTTCACTTTCTGCCATTAAAGTGACATCATCTGCATATCTGAAGTTATTGCTATTTCTACCAGCAGTCTTGATTTCAGCTTGTGATTCATGCAGCCCAGCATTTCACATGATATACTTTGTATATAAGTTTAAAAAGCAGGTAAAAATATATAGCCTTGACATATTCCTTTCCCAGTTTTGGAAGTCTGTTTCTCAAGAGTATGGTATGCCCATCTCTCTCAGAATTTTCCACAGTTTGTTGTGATCCATATAGTCAAAGGCTTTAGCATAATGAATGAAGCAGAAGTAGATTTTTTTTTTGGAATTCTCTTACTTTCTTTATGATCCAAAGAATGTTGGCAATTGATCTCTGGTTCCTCTGTCTTTTCTAAATCCAGCTGGTACATCTGCAGGTTCTTAGTTCACAAACTACTGTATCATAGCTTGAAGGATTTGGGGCATTACTTTGATAGCATGTAAAATGAGCACAATCTTGTGGTAGTTTGAACATTCTTTGGCATTGCCTTCTTCGGAGTTGAAATGAAAGCTGATTTTTTCCAGTCCTTTGCCCACTGCTGAGTTTTTCCGATTTGCTGACATATTGGGTGCAGCACTTTAACAGCATCATCTTTTAAGACTTGAAATGGCTCAAATGGAATTCCATCACTTCCACTAGCTTTGTTTATAATAATCTTTCCTAAGGCTCACTTGATTTCACATTCCAGGATGACTTGCTTTAGGTGAGTGACCACACTATCATGGTTATCTGGGTCATTAATGTAGTTCTTTTTTAATATCAGTTCAGTTCTGTTCAGTTGCTCAGTTGTGTCCGACTCTTTGCAACCCCATGAATCGCAGCACGCCAGGCCTCCCTGTCCATCACCAACTCCTGGAGTTCACTCAGACTTGCGTCCACCAAGTAAGTGATGCTATCCAGCCATCTCATCCTTTGTCGTCCCCTTCTCCTCCTGCCCCCAATCCCTCCCAGCATCAGAGTCTTTTCCAATGAGTCAACTCTTCGCATGAGGTGGCCAAAGTACTGTAGTTTCAGCTTTAGCATCATTCCTTCCAAAGAAATCCCAGGGCTGATCTCCTTCAGAATGGACTGGTTCCGAGGCTGTGGCTGGGAGGAGCTACCCCACGTCCGAGGTCAGGGGCAAAAGTCGGGAGGACCCCACGCCCAAGAGGTGGTGGCTGAGAGGAGCTACCCCACGTCTGAGGTCAGGGATGGCAGCTGAAAGGAGTTATCCTGCGTCCTAAGTTAGGGGTGGCAGCCTAGATGAGCTACGCCGAGTCCGAGGTCAGGGGCGGTGGCCCAGAGTGCCAGGCTGCAACAGTACAGGAGCAGCTGAGATGAGCTACCCCCACCTGAGGCCAGGGACAGCGGCCAGGAGGAGCGACCCCACATCCAAGGAGCAGTGGCTGCGTGGGTGTCAGAGGTTCTAGAGGAACTATTCCCCATTCAAGGTCGGGAGGGGCAGCAGTGAGGATACCCCTCATCCAAGGTAAGGAGCAGTGGCTTGGCTTTGCTGGAGCAGGCGTGAAGAGATACCCCACATCCAAGGTAAGAGAAACCCAAGTAAGATGGTCAANCAAAAGAGTTCCATAAAAACATCTATTTCTACTTTATTAAGTATGCCAAAGCCTTTTGTTGTGTGGATCACAATAAACTGTGGAAAATTCTGAAAAAAATAGGAATACCAGACCACCTGACCTGCCTCTTGAGAAACCTATATGCAGGTCAGGAAGCAACAGTTATAACAATAACCTTAGCTCAGGGATATTGACCTTTAGCTGACTCTGTGATTTTGACAAGTTTTAAATTTGCAAATAAAGCAAAGAGGGAAAAATGTGCCTGTTTCCAGAAGGCTTTAAATTAAACAATGACTAATTTTTCCAACAGTCTGGTGTACTTAAACTTATAATGGATGTTGGGTTTATGCCAGTGGGAAGACTGCAGAGATATTTTAAAGCAGTCTCTCTCCATCTGAATTTACTAACATCTCCTGTGCTTCAAATTCTGTGCCTAGCACCTAAAAGATAAAGTAAGAGTCAGCCTTTCCTTATAGAATTTATAAATAGACAAGAAATCAATCATGATACAGTGAAAATAAAGGTCTTTGACTGGAGGACTGTGTACTAAACACAGTAAATGCCAGGGTTCCTACAACAGACAGGGTTATTAAATTTTTAACCTGATATCTGGCATATATAAGTAGACAATGCACATTAATTTAGCCTGCATTTTATGGGATTGTTCTAACCACTATCTTTAATGAGCTGTGGGGAAAAGTGAGGTCTCTCATTGTAACTTTTCTTTGAAGAAGGAGCAAATTACCACTCAACTATAAAAATAACTGACTTGAGTACATGTTTGGTTGCCCTAAGATCAGCTTCCACAAAAGTACTGGCTAATCACAGCACCTGAACTTCTCTCTCACATATGACATTGGTTCAGATAACACCTGAATCAGACTGAGGGTCAGCATAGCTAAGATGTGCAGTTGAAAAAAAAAGCAAAACTAGGAGTCCTTGTTAAATTCACCCATTTACTGGTAACTGGACTAATCAGCTAGCTGTCTGTTGCCATTAATATGTGACCATTAATATGTTTACAAATTGATAAACATTGATAAATATTAAAATTAAAGGAAAATATATACACACAATACATTTTTAGAGAAACAAAGCAATATTTGTGGGAAAATAATGGAGCAAGGGAAGTAGAGAAATTAAGAGAACCCTGACCCCCTAAAATAGGAGTGCTAAACAGGCGGAAATAAAGAATCAACATTTGGGGGAGTGGGTAACTGCTGAAAACAAACTCTTTTGAAACTAGTATATCCTTTACTACAAAGATTTAGTAAAGGTGAAAAGAAAAGAAAAAGAGATCAAAAAGTCACACTATTTGATTTGAGGAATGACAAAAATGGCTTTAATATATTTGCAGTAATTGAAAAAGAATGTCTCCTACTAAGAATTTTGACATATATTGAGAAATTCCAAAATAATCCAACTGATAAGATCATTTAGGTTCCCCTGTGAGGCATAAGTTTGAATTACGAATGGCAAAAGATATCACCTTACCCTAAAATAGAAAAGCCACAAAGAAAAAAAAAAATCATTCAATATCCAGATACTTTGTCACCTAACTGTTTGCACTGACATTTACGGACTGAATTATTTTGCACATATTTCAAAAATCTTAATCTAAACCAACAACAAATACATATATTTGACCCAAAATATTTTGTTGCAGTTTATGAATTCTCTCTAAAGAACTGATCTGAAAATATCTGTCTATATTATTTATACTTAGCACGTTTTTGTCAATATTGCAATTTTTGCTCCATTTTTCACAACAATGAGAGCTAATTGCCATTCATGTCAGATTCTCAGTTGAAACATGGATGGTTGGGGAGGATAAGAAATCATGACCATTCTCTTCTCTTTGCATCATTTGAGAATCAAAATAGGCCACTTGAATTTTATCAGGTTGACTTACTATAAAAATAGTTTTATAGACATAGTGTGTTTTAGCTGTTGTAGATTTTTGACATAATATGGATATTCAACATTCAACATTTAAATATATTCCAAAGGCTCTCCCAATTATGTTTTTCACTGTGTAATCTTTCTGCTGTTTTGATATGGTTTTATAGGGATTATGTGAGATATGGCATATAGAGGCCTTAGAGAAAGATTACTTTTCATCACTCAACTACTTTAGTCATTAGTAGTGTCATTGTGATATATTTCTCCTTGATTATTTTAAACATGTTTTTTGCAGTATATTCCTTATTTATGTTCAATGGGTAATTTTACATCTTTTAAATTTTATATTGTATAATATTTTATATTGCTATATAATCTCTCATATTGATATGAATTCTCACATTCTTGAGAGTGACTACAATGCTTTTCATGATTTTCAGTTTTATCACTTTGTGTTTATGTGTTTCTTTGCTGTGAATTTTTTTCCTGGATAACATCCTTTCCAGGAGGTGACTCTGGCTCGTTTTCTATGTTTGTGAGCGCATATGGGTTTGGTATGTTAATTTGTCCTGATCTTAAAATATTTTCTTGCTTTGAATCAATTTTTCCATTGGATCAGTATGGTGAAGAATGGGTGGCATGTTTTCCTGCAAACATGGCTAAGGTTGAAAAAAGTTAGCTTCATCCTCTTTTGTGCATAATCCTTCCTTGACTTACAACAGGAAGTCCAGAGCTAGCTCTGAGGTACTCTATGGAAATAGCCCCAGATTCTATCTAAAATGGTTTTCAAACTGCAACCCCGAACTTCTGCCTTTTATATCTGCATAGTATCCATTTTACAACTTTATTTCTCTGACACTCAGTGTTACATATGTCCTTTCTGTTCTAGTTCTGGAGGTTTTTCTTTGTTACCTTTGCATCTGGGAATATATTTTAAAGTATTTTAAATGTATTCCAATGATGCTAATGTGCTTGGATCAGTAAGATATATCTTAATATGTGTTCAATCCCCTGCCTTGACTTTGAAGCTGATAAGTGTTTTCATTATTTAATAATCAGGCATATCAAGAATTGACATGGCCTCTGAGTAGCAAATACAAAGCATAATTATGATGGTAATTCAAGAAACTGTAAGATCTATCTCAAATTTATTGACTGCTGTGAAGTATTAGGTTTAATGTCAAGATATGGGCAAAATGGAATTTTATAGAATTTAGTAATGAAATCACTTTTTAGTGTTCTGTGACTAATCAATTTTTAATGTACTACATCTGGAAAAAATGGACAATAATATCAATAATGTCAGTAATAAAAACACCTAATGCTTACTGAGTGCTGATTAGGTGCTAAATACTCTACTGACTGTTTCACATTTATTTCCTTTAATTGTTATAGCCATCATTTCAGGAGTTATTTCTATTATACCTATTCCACAGATGAAGAAACTGAGTGCAGAAAGTTAAGTAGTTTTCCTGAGGTTGAATAGTCATGTGTTGAGTATCCAGAATTCAAACTTAGCTTGATTTTATAATTTATAGCTTTACCATCTTTCTGACAACTTAATTTAATGTTGAATCATATTGATTATAATTCTGGTTTATTACATATGTTGTTTAAAATAGATTTTATTCCTGGTTCCAAGACTAGAGTGATACAGCCTTAGTTTTCAAAGAATCAAATGCTCTGTCAAAAGCTGAGACTGAAATTAGAATTATTTTTAACTTCAGATGATTTATAGGCCACATGGATTATTTTCTATATAACAATCACATAAATTATATTTTAATTTTCTATAAACATTTGTGAAAACAAATAGCATGCAACGAGCATTGCAGTGTTGGAAAAATAGTTTCATTGAACAATGTTAGAAACTAGAAATATTAGTGGAAAGAGGTGCTGTTAAGAGATACCATTTATCAGAGGCTGTTTAGGGCAGTTTTTAGCCTTTTCTATAGCTAAATGACATTAAACATACTCAGTTGTCAGAGTGCCATTCTGTGGTGAATATTCTGACTGTGAGAGTTTTCCAAAGCCTGAGACTAACCATAGTAGCATTTAGATGTAGGCGTTACTGTCCACCAGAGGAGGTTAGCATGCTTTTTGTTTGCTTGACATAAATCTCTGGGCAACAACAAATGAACCTCTATTTCAGCTGCTTTTTAAATGCAAGCTTTGTTCCTTTTTGGTTTTTCAAAGGCAGATGCATCACATGAAGTGGTGGGAAGAGAGATTGAGAACTCAGAAAACATTTTTTGGAGTTAATATTTCCCAGTTAAAGACAGATACCACAATTGTACTGCATCACTAACTCAAATATTCTTGACTTTTTAATTAGAGACATGTCAAAAAAATGTATAGTTACTAAAATTTAATGATTCTAATGAAATATAATTTTAATGGAATTCTCTTTGAAGCTTTTCAGTAGTTTTGATTTTTTTTCTTTATAAAAAGATCCATAGTTTTTGTTAAGTACTATGTATTCTACCTGATATATATGTATATATCTATAAACTCCAAATATATATATATATATATACACTTCATCTATATATGTATATGTATTTACAAATCCATATGATTTTTAATAAAACACTGAATCTTTACTCTGTCAAACATAAAAGTAAGAATGTTTTATAAGTTAATATTATATACACAGCTACTTCACCCACTCTAGTATTCTTCCTGAAAAATCCCATGGACAGAGAAATTTAGTGGGCTACAGTCCATGGGGTCACAAAGAGTCAGATATGACTCAGCAACTAACACTTTCATTTTCACTGCCACTTGACTGTATTATTTTGCTGGTTATGATAATTTCCATCTGTTTCTGAAAATCATCCCACTATACTGTCATATCAATGATGAATGGCAACAGTTTAACCTGCCCCTTGCCAATTATTACATTTCTAAATTTACCCCTCTTTTAATCTCACATGCCAGTAAAGTAATGCTCAAAATTCTCCAAGCCAGGCTTCAGCAATACATGAACTCTGAACTTCCAGATGTTCAAGCTGGTTTTAGAAAAGGCAGAGGAACCAGAGATCAAATTGCCAACATCTGCTGGATCATGGAAAAAGCAAGAGAGTTCTAGAAAAACACCTATTTTTGCTTTATTGACTATGCCAAACCCTTTGACTGTGTGGATCACAATAAACTGTGGAAAATTCTGAGATGGGAATACCAGACCACCTGACCTGCCTCTTGAGAAATCTGTATGCAGGTCAGGAAGCAACATTTAGAACTGGACATGGAACAACAGACTGGTTCCAAATAGGAAAAGGAGTATGTCAAGGCTGTATATTATCACCCAGCTTATTTAACTTGTATGCATCATGAGAAACGCTGGGCTGAAGAAGCACAAGCTGGAATCTAGATTGCTGGGAGAAATATCAATAACCTCAGATATGCAGATGATACCACCCTTATGGCAGAAAGTGAAGAGGAACTCAAAATCCTCTTGATGAAAGTGAAAGAGGAGAGGAGAGTGAAAAAGCTGGCTTAAAGCTCAACGTTCAGAAAACTAAGATCATGGGACCTGTTTCCTTCACTTCATGGGAAATAGGTGGGGAAACTGTGTCAGACTTTATTTTGGGGGGCTCTGAAATCACTGCAGATGGTGATTGCAGCCATGAAATTTCCTCCTTGGAGGAAAGTTATGACCAATCTAGATAGCATATTCAAAAGCAGAGATATTACTTTGCCAACAAAAGTCTGTCTAGTCAAGGCTATGGTTTTTCCAGTAGTCATGTATGGATGTGAGAGTTGGACTCTGAAGAAAGCTGAGTGCCAAAGAATTGATGCTTTTGAACTGTGGTTCTGGAGAAAACTCTTGAGAGTCCCTTGGACTGCCGAGGAGATCCAGCCAGTCCATTCTCAAGGAGATGGGCCCTGGAATTTCTTCAGAAGGAATGATGCTAAAGCTGAAACTCCAGTACTTTGGCTACCTCATGCGAAGAGTCAACTCATTGGAAAAGACTCTGATGCTGGGAGGGATTGGGGACAGGAGGAAAAGGGGACGACAGAGGATGAGATAACTTGATGGCATCACTGACTCAATGGACGTGAATTTGAGTGAACTCTGGGAGTTGGTGATGGACAGGGAGCCCTGGCATGCTGCCATTCAAGAGTCGGACATGATTGAGCGACTGAACTGAACTGAACTGAACAAGTGCAAAAGAATAATAAATGGGCACAGTATCCAGCACCTATTCTTATTTTGATCCTGGCTTTAGTGGCTGTGTCTCAGGTGTTTCATTGTTCCACTATTGTGTATGGTGATGGCTTTTGGCCTATATGTGCATTATCTCAGTGATGTAGTTCCTATTAATTTTTGAATGTCTTTCTGTAGTATATGTGTTGAATTTTGTCAAATGCCTTTTCATTGTTTGCAAAAAAAAAGGTATTTCCTCATTAGATTTATTAAAATGAGAAATATTTGCTATATATTTTCCACCCTTGAACATTTTTGTATTTCTGAGATAAGCTAATTTAATCTTGTTTTAACAGTCTGCTAAATTCTGTTTACAAATGTATTTTTTTAAATTAATGTCAGTAAATGAGGTTGATATGTAGTTACTTCTTTTAGGGGAAAGTCCTTATTAAGTTTGAGTGAAAATGTTATACATGATTTAAAAATAATTTTGTTTCATCCCACTTAACCTTCTCTAGATCTAGAATATGTTATCACAAATTAAAAACTTTATTCTTATTGGCTGAGTAAATTGATACTTTTGAATTGTGGTCTTGGAGAAGACTCCTGAGAGTCCCTTTGACTGCATGGAGATCCAGTCAGTCCATTCTAAAGGAAATCAGTCCTGAGTGTTCTTTGGAAGGACTGATGCTAAAGCTGAAACTCCAGTACTTTGGCCACCTCAGGCGAAGAGTTGACTCATTGGAAAAGACTCTGATGCTGGGAGGGATTGGGGGCAGGAGGAGAAGGGGATGAGATGGCTGGATGGCATCACTGACTCGATGGACATGAGTCTGAGTGAACTCTGGGGGTTGGTGATGGACAGGGAGGCCTGGAGTGCTGCAGTTCATGGGGTCGCAAAGAGTCAGACACGAATGAGTGACTGAACTGAATTGAATATTCCATTATGCTATGTTTGTGAGGGTGTGTATACACCACATCTTTATCTATTTGTCTACCAGTAGACACCTAGGTTGCTTCTTTATCGTGACTAAAAGCTTCAATGAATGGTAGGGTGCATAATTCTAAGAGAAATAAAAAATAACTCAGAATGAGAAAGATAAATACTACATGATCACACTTATTAACTCTTACTTGCTCAATCATGTGTGACTCTTTTCCAACCCCATGAGATGTAGCCTGCCAGGCTCCTCTATCCATGTGATGTCCCAGGCAAGAATTCTGGAGTGAGTTGCCATTTCCTTCTCCAGGGGAATCTTCCCAGCCCAGGGACTGAACCCAGGTCTCCTGCTTTGCAGTCAAATTCTTTGTCATCTGAGCCAACAGGGAAGCTGCAGACACATGTGAGATCTAAACAAACAAATAAAGCAAACAAAATATAAACAGACATGTGCATATAGAGAACAAATAAAGGATAGTAGAATGGTAAGGGATGAAAGGGTAGGAGAGACTGGTAAAGAGGATTAAGAGGTATAAATCTCCAGTTTTACATCATGGGATATCATACACAGTATAAGGAAAACAGTCAATAAAATTGTAATAATTTTCATATGGGGACAGATGATTATTGAAGTTATTACATAACATGGTCATTTCATAATGTATGCAAGTGCCAAATTAATAGGCAATACGCTGAAGTTAGCATAATATAGTTGTATGTCAACTACATTTCAGTACAAAACCATTTAAAATTCCTTTCTTTTTTGAAAGTATTAATCTATCGTTTTGAAAGTATTAATCTGAAAATTGACTTGTCTGATCTTCAAATGCTTATTTGAACGAGCAGGTAAAATTGTCAGGGGTTTTAAGACGTTAGTTCTTTGAAAAAAATCTGTATTTTCTCATTGTAAATAAATCTGTTAAAAGTTTTGGTAATAAACGTTTCTAGACCATTACTCATTTTTTGCAATTTTTAAAAATATTTTTGTGTAGAGTTAAAATATTTTATCATTTTGTCTTTTATATTTTAACCAATTCT
>SJYA01002597.1:1002253-1035936 GCA_006410615.1 Neotragus moschatus | reverse complement strand
AGTGTTAGTTTTCTTGTTTTTAAAATAACATAAAAATATATTTTCTTATTAATTTTAAGCTTTTAAAAATTGAATGACAGTTATTTTGATCTTTGATCCATACTAATTTTATGTGTTCTCTCTATAAACAGTTAATGAAATATATAAAGCAATATATAATACAGTCATACAGTCTTTGTATAGCATCTATTCTATACTATATATTATAGTATATTATATACTATACTATGGAATATAGATACTACATATAATTATAGACAGTTATATAGTTATATATATGTGTATATATATAGTGTTACATATGTATATCTATAGAAACATATTTACAGTAAAGTGTTAACTCATTGAGGGCTTAGGGGCTCAAACTCTGCCATTCCAAAGAAAAGACTTATCTTTAACCCATTCTGGGAGATGTACTATGAACTCTTGGAATTCTACCTGATAAGAATGTCTTTTAAGAGTGTCTGTACTTCTACCTAGGGACTTCCTGGTGGCTCAGATGGTAAAGAGTCTGTCTACAATGCAGAAGACCTGGGTTCGATCCCTAGGTCGGGAAGATCCCCTGGAGAAGGAAATGGCAATCCACTCCAGTACTATAGCCTGGAAAATCCCAAGGACAGAGGAGCCTGGTAGGCTATAGTCCATGGGGTCGCAGAGAGTCGGACATGACTGACATATGGAGTCTTTGGCTATGCCATACATTTTGTAGTAGCAGTGCAATTAATGGTGAGTGTTTATTTTTGTTCACCTGTGGTCTCAGCTCTGCTTTATCAGCTCTCTGCAGAGAGGGGAGGGAGAGGGATGAACACTAAACAGTTAATAGTGAATATCTAATGCTCACATCAGAAACCTCCAGTAAAAACCCTGGGCATCAGTCTCAGATGAGCATCCTTGCTTGTCAATACTGCATCAGTGCAAGAAGACTTAAGTACTGGATGCATCACTCCATGGGTAAAGGACAACTGAATGCTCATGACTGGTTTCCCTCTAAGTCATACGCACCTTTGCCTTTGCTCATTTAAATCTGTGTCCCTTCACTGTAATAAACTATAACCATGAATATAACAGTTTATCTGAGTTCCATTAATCTTTCTAGTAAATCCTTGAATGAGTATAATCTCTGACACAAGATATGATATATACATACACATTTTTCCTTTTCTATTAACTTTTCTGTCTTCTCCCTCTGTTTTCTGTCCCCTACTACACAATTTTAGTCAAAGTAATTATTGTTCTTCGTGTTTACCTTCATACTTTAAGTATAACTTTCTAGTTTTGCTATATTTACATAATTTATGGCTTCCAACTACTAAAGAAAAAATAAGAAAATATTTTTATGGTATATCTTCTTATCTTCTATTTTTTTTACATTATTTTGACACAGGTTTGAAAAAATGCACATTCTATTGTCATACTTACACCACATTAGTTTTCACCTTAACTCTGCAGTTAAATATACCAACACTTACTTATGGTCTTTTTGTTGCAGTTTCACAGGTTATCTTCATTGGGAGATAATTAATCTTTCAAGAGTTTTCTTCAACAAAGCTCATTGGAACAATATTTCTTGGTATAGTTTTATAGAACTATTAAATTTATATTTGAATATAGACTGTCTAAATAAAAAGTATTACTGTCTTCCTTTTATTCACCAAATATCCTGTAGATATAGCTGAGTTTTCATTTAACTTTATTGTGTGGAAGCCTGGGTTCTTATTCTGCTTTAAAATAGCTTAGTAAACTTTGCTTGACTCTCCAAAGTGTGCTTTTCTTATAGTTAATTACCATTAGCTTAATTAGGATAAGATTGATGTGGGCAACTGTCTTTGACTCATCACGGACCCGTTGAAAGTCTGTGTCCCATTTGCTTAGGATTGGCATATCCAATGGAAAAGAACAAAGCATGCAACAAAAAAAGTAGGATATAAGCTTTTCTGACATTATTAAGGAAGTTAGACCTTTCTAAATCTGTACTATTTAGGGTAAATTTCTTAGAATCAAAAAAGTGTATCTTAGCAACTTAGTGCTTTGTGCTATTTTTTACTTTGAATTTTCTTTTTTCATTTTTATTTTCCTCCTACTGTCTCATCTTCTTCTTTAACCATTTCTTCATTTTTTGTTTTTCTTCTTTGTATTGTTGTGTAATTTTTTACAAAATTTTCTTAGGCAATATTTGGGTATATTGTGTGAGGGGGAAAAAATGAAGCATTTATTACTGTTTGTGTTGAAACACCTATTCTGTTTTGGTGTAAAGTTTTAACATAGGTATACTGGTTTCCCCAGTTAACATGTACTTTTAACAGTGGGAATGAAAACTGCATACTCTTTAAGGAATATCAATACTCAATTGGAGACCATTTACTTAGAGATTATCTTTCAAGTAGGTTAAATAAGACACTTCCTTAAACAGTTGCCAGTATTAATCAATAACATTGATCAATGAAACAAATTTCATTGAGATTTATTAGGAAATGAAATCCATGACAATTTGAAAAAATAATCATTAATCAAAGGACAAAATAATTTACCTAACATACTTCAAAACAGATAGCTTAAATTGAGCTTCTCAAATCACTTTTAAAAATCATTAAAAATAAAAATATTTTAAAATATTAAATGAAAAATATTTAATATTTAAAAATTATTATAAAATGTATAAATGTTCTGCACTATGCATTCTGTGTTTGTAAACATACTTAGCTGCTCCTCTACCCACGTCTTGACATAAACATTAAGTGAAATTGTCCTGTGCTGATATTGTATTCTGCTATCTTTGTCCTGATAAATTCAAATGAAAATACTTTGCATTTTAATCCTATAAAGTGTAATACTGAAATTTTCTCTTAACACAATGAAAGTGTGAAGAAATAATTTAATTTAAATGAATAAATTATTCCATTTAATTTGCTAAATATGCATCATTGCCAAGTAAAAGGCAAATGACATCATTCCACACTCTACCAACAGAGATTTTTGTAGTATCCCAAATAGCAAAAGGCAATGATAAAACAAACTAATTGCACAGAATAGACATTCAAATAAAAATGATCTGATAGTCTCTGATTTCCTGTTACTCATATCCACTTGTTCAACTCAAATAAGTGTATTGATAAATATTTCATTTGTTGGTACTACTTACAGCTTGTGATAGAAAACAACTTCTAAGTGACTTAAGTAAAGATGGAAGTTTAGTGATTTGTGAATCTAAAAGTTCCAGAGGTGCATCTGATGTGAAGAATGCTGGAATCTCAACATCATAAATGTCATCAAGGCACTGTGTTTTTTTATCCTTTAATTCTATTTCAAATTTGTTGGCTGTATGTAGCATCAGTGAAAGTTAGGCTCACATTATACAAAAGCCTGTCACCAGTAGATTCAGAAAATAAAAAGAAGAAGAAAAAAGGAATATTCTATTGAAAATAACCAGTTTCACTTTTGGCCATATTGATTTATCAGACCATGACTAAACCAGGATATGTTCCCAGAAGAAAACAGGACATTTAAGGGTAAGATCTAGATATTAGATTATAACTGAAATAAAGTGATAGATTGGCTTGAATCATTGAAATCAGAGTGGGAGAGTGTTTCATCAAAAACAGATGCTGCAAGAAAAGGTGGCATGAGATGATCAGCCCAAACAATGTGCCAAAAAATTAAATATTCCATGAGAAGTATTCAAGGAATGATTTTTTTTTCTTTTTTTCTTCAGTACAACATTCTAGGTATCAAACAGATTGCTTCTTCAGTTCAGTTCAGTTCAGTTGCTCAGTCGTGTCCGACTCTTTGTGACCCCATGAACCACAGCACACCAGGCCTCCCTGTCCATCACCAACACCCAGAGTCCACCCAAACCCATGTCCATTGAGTTGGTGATGCCATCCAACCATCTCATCCTCCATTGTCCCCTTTTCCTCCTGCCCTCAATCTTTCCCAGCATTAGGGTCTTTTCCAAAGAGTAAGCTCTTTGCATCAGGTGGCCAAAATATTGTTGTTTCAGCTTTAACATCAGTCCTTCCAATGCACAACCAGGACTAATCTCCTTTAGGATGGACTGGTTGGATTTCCTTGCAGTCCAAGGGACTTTCAAGAGTCTTTTCCAACACCACAGTTCAAAAGCTTCAATTCTTTGGTGCTCAGCTTTATTTATAGTCCAACTCGCACATCCATACATGACCACTGGAAAAACCATAGCCTTGAATAAATGGACCTTTGTTGACAAAGCAATGTCTCTGCTTTTTAATATGCTGTCTAGATTGGTCATAACTTTTCTACCAAGGTGTAAGCGTCTTTCAATATCATGGCTGCTATCACCATCTGCAGTGACTGCCAAAATGTTGTGTCATCTGCATATCTGAGGTTATTGGTATTTCTCCCAGCAATCTTGATTCCAGCTTGTGCTTCCTCCAGCCCAGGGTTTCTCATGATGTACTCTTCATATAAATTAAATCTTCAAAGCTTAGCAAATTATTGGTTATACTAGCATTGTTAATGCAGCAATATTTATTATTCTGAAAGGATAATATTGATTAATATTTGTTAATATGATGTTTTATCATGCTTAAAGAAATCATATTAACTAGCAAATGTGGAAATTACAACTATGCATTTTTTCTATTAAGTCCAGATTGGAGAATTGAAGCAAGCAAGAAAGTACCATTGATAATATGAAAATAATATGCTTTATTTGACTTGTATGATTTTGATTTTTGTTTTATGTAATTTATCCATCAACTTTAAATGAAAATCGATTGAAAGTTAAGATTTAAAGAACAAGTTAGTGGATATGTAATTTAAATCTTACCAATAGTATTGACAATATGAATGCACCTTGTAGATATACTAAGTGAATAAGTAAGAAAGGAAGAAGGAGACAAATACTGTATCAGTTCAGTTCAGTTCAGTTCAGTTCAGTCACTCAGTCACGTCCAACTCTTTGCCACCCCATGAATCGCAGCATGCCAGGCCTCCCTGTCCATCACCATCTCCCAGAGATCCCTCAGACTCAGGTCCATCAAGTCGGTGATGCCATCCAGTCATCTCATCCTCTGTCATCCCCTTTTTCTCCTGCTCCCAATCCCTCCCAGCATCAGGGTCTTTTCCAATGAGTCAACTCTTCGCATGAGGTGACCAAAGTACTGGAGTTTCAGCTTTAGCATCATTCCTTCAAAAGAACTCCCAGGGCTGATCTCCATTAGAATGAACTGATTGGATCTCCTTGAAGTCCAAGGAACTCTCAAGAGTCTTCTCCAACACCACAGTTCAAAAGCAGCAGTTCTTCGGTGCTCGGCTTTTTTCTCAGTCCAACTCTCGTATTCATACATGAGCACTGGGAAAACAATAGCCTTGACTCGACGGACTTTTGTTGGCAAAGTAATGTCTCTGTTTTTCAATATACCATCTAAGTTGGTCATAACTTTTCTTCCAAGGAATAAATGTCTTTTAATTTCATGGCTGCAGTCACCATCTGCAGTGATCTTGGAGCCCAAAAAGATAAACACTGTATAATCTTAATTATATGTGAAAGATCAAAAATTCAAATTTGTATAAGTGGAATGAAATTGTTGTAACAAGGGTTTCAGGATGGAGTATATGGAGAGATGTTTGTCAAAGACTATAAATATTCTTTTAGAAGATAAGCAAGTTCTGCAAATCTAATGCACAACATTTTGATTATAGTTAATTGTAATTATCATATATCTGAAAATTGAGAGTACAACTTAAATATTTGTTTTCAGTTTTGGTGTGGTGTGACACACTGAGATAGGTAACTCATAGACTTTTAGAAGTGAGGTTTTTGACAAAATTATTATTTTTTAAAGTTATTTGCAATAAACACATATAATGAAAGGTTATTAAAAGTTCTCACCACCAAAACTGATAGCTAACTTAATGTACCAATCACTGTGTAATATCTAAATATATCCCATCAACAAAATGTACACCTTAAACTTGCACGGTGTTAAATGTGAAATGTGTATTAGTAAAGTTGTGGGAAAAGTCACCACCAATAATGTTGTAATCAACCTAGGAGTGCATATATCTCCTTGAAATCCTGTTCTCCTTAAAAAAAAAAAAAAAAAAAAAAAAGATATAACTAGAATTTCTTGACCATACGACCATATGGTAGATCTATTTTTAAATTTTGAGTATACTCAACAATGTTTTCCACAGTGGTTGAACCACTTTGCATTAATGATGCTGGGAAAACTGGATCAACACAGAACAATGAAATTTCACCCCTATCAGACACTGCACACACTCTTAACTTGAGATGAATCAAAAACTTAATGAAACAAGAGGCATGTGAATGAGGCAATCTTAGATAACACACTACAAGATGAAGGTGACTTCATTACTATATCACACCAAACAAGCAGACCTCTGAGTTGAGCACAGAGTAGCCAAAACATGACCCACTTAATAATCTGGGAACAACTTAAATATTTGTTTTCGGTTTCAGTGTGGTGAGACACACTGAGATAGATAACTCATAGACCTTTAGAAGTGAGATTTTTGTCAAAATTATTATTTTTTAAAGTTATTTGCAATAAACAAAAATAATGAAAGGTATAAAGGATATGAGATACAAAGTTTATTTTTAAAGTTTAGAGTCACAGATTTAAAAGAAATTTGACAACTACTTATGCATTTGTTAATTCATTTAATTTGATACTCTATCTGTCTTTTCTTAACCTATTTAATAATAGTTATGAAGTAAATACTTAAAGTTGATTTTCCTTTCAGCCATCAGTCATTCATTTATATATAATTATTAGCATATTTTCAACTGTAGAGTAGAATATAAGTTTATTGAGTAATGACTGACAGAGCTTAAAATAAAACATGGGGAAAAAAAGAATGACAGTTATGAATAGTAGGAAATAAGTGTGCAAATCAATCCTACAGTCTAATGAACTTGATTAATGTATAGTTGCTTTTCAGTAGATTTGCAAAAGGAAAGCTTATTGGGAGGAGGGTGGAGAAATTTTAAGCCCAATGTCAGGATCTATTTGGCTTTAAGAATTTGTGATTAAAAATACTGTCTGGCTAATGAAAGTGATAGTCTTTAAGTTCTCACCAAACACACTATTTTTTAAAAAGTGTTGTGATAGCCACAATGTTGGTGTTATATAGAAAGAAACTGGCTGAAAATACAGCAACTATTTGGTACCCTAAGAATATCTTTTTAATGTTCTCATGAAAATAAAAAAATATTTTTTCTTAATATAAGTACATAATTACACATTAATAAAATATAAAATAAAATAAAATATACTAATATTTCAAATAACATTTCCACACCATGGGTTAGGAGACCATTTTAATGTTGCACCCAGATGCTAAAGATGTGAAATGGACTGAATAGAATGAATTGTATCTCAAACTATGTATAAATTTTCATCAAACTCCATCTACATTTATTATGTTTGTCTCTGAATGTGTGTGTGTACATATGCTTGTGTCATTTTAACACAAACTATCTTATTGTGAATTTTACCAATAGTAAAACACATTGAGGCACATATTCTTTCATTTCCAATAAACCAACACACAAAAAAATTTCACAGTTCAGTACACAGAAACTCACAATGAACTCAATAGAGTAAATTTTCATCAAACTCCATCTACATTTACTGTATATGTCTCTGAGTGTGTGTGTGCATATGCTTGTGTGATTTTAATATAAACTACTTTATTGTGGATTTCAATGAATACTAAAAAAAATTGAGGCACATTTTTTGTTATTTCCATTAATACAACACACAAAATTTTCATATTTCAGTACAGAGAAACTCACAATGGCATCCATAGAGGAGAACTTGCCTAGCCATATTTTCTGAATGTGAGATTAGAAAGTAGCAACAAAAATATAACCTCAGTGCTCATGTAATAACCTAGTCATTTCTAACATTGAAGAAAAAAAAAAAAAAAACTCTTAAAAGTGACTGAATCTGAGAAAAACAAATAGCCAGGTGTTTGCAACTTTGAACTAGTAATCTTTTCAAATATATAGGATATCACTTGGGAAAAAAGTTATGATCAACCTAGATAGCATATTCAAAAGCAGAGACATAATTTTGCCAACAAACGTCTGTCTAGTCAAGGCTATGGTTTTTACAGTGTTCATGTATGGATGCGAGAGTTGGACTGTGAAGAAAGCTGAGTGCTGAAGAATTGATGCTTTTGAACTATGGTGTTGGAGAAGACTCTTGAGAGTCCCTTGGACTGCACGGAGATCCAACCAGTCCATTCTGAAGGAGATTGGCCCTGGGTGTTCTTTGGAAGGAATGATGCTAAAGCTGAAACTCCAGTACTTTGGCCACCTCATGCAAAGAATTGACTCATTGGAAAAGACTCTGATGCTGGGGGGGATTGAGTGCAGGAGGAGAAGGGGACGACAGAGGATGAGATGGCTGAATGGCATCACCGACTCAATGGACATGAGTTTGAATGAACTCTGGGAGATGGTTATGGACAGGGAGGCCTGGCGTGCTGTGATTCATGGGGTCACAAAGAGTCAGACACGACTGAGCGACTGAACAGAACTGAATCCTAAATCAGAGGAAATAAATACCAAAGTGTTACATTGTCATAAAGTATAATTTAAAATTTAACAAAATTAATTAATTAAATTCAGTAAAGTTTAATAAATTTAAGCAAGAGACAAGATAGCGAAAAGAAAACACAGAATGCAGAGTTCCAAATAATAGCACAGAGAGATAAGAAAGCATTCCTCAGTGATTAATGCAAAGAAATAGAGGCAAACAATAGAATGGGAAAGACTAGAGATCTCAAGAAAATTAGAGATACCAAGGGAATATTTCATGCAAAGATGGGTACAATAAAAGACAGGAATGCTTCTAGCAGAAGCAGAAGATATTAAGAGAGGTGGCAAGAATACACAGAACAACTAAACAAAAAAGTTCTTCATGATCCAGATAACCACAATGATCTGATCACTCACCTAGAGCCAGACATCCTGGAATGTGAAGTCAAGTGGGCCGTAGGAAGCATCACTACAAACAAAGCTAGTAGAGGTGATAGAATCCAGTTGAGCTATTTTAAATCCTGAGACGATCCTGTGAAAGTGCTGCACTTAATATGCCAGCAAACTTGGAAAACTCAGCAGTGACCACAGGACTGGAAAACGTCAGTCTTTATTCCTATCTCAAAGAAAAGCATTGCCAAAAAATGTTAAAACTACTGCACAATTGCACTAATCTCACACACTAACAAAGTAATTCTCAAAATTCTCCAAGCCAGTCTTCAACAGTATGTGAATCGTGAACTTTCAGATGTTCAAGCTGGATTTAGAAAAGACAGAGGAACCAGAGATCAAATTGCCAACATCCGCTGGATCATGGAAAAAGCAAGAGAGTTCCAGAACAACATCCACTTCTGCTTTATTAACTACGCCAAAGCCTTTGACTGTGTGGATCACAACAAACTGTGGAAAATTCTGAAAGAGATGGGAATACCAGACCTCCTGAACTGCCTGTTGAGAAATCCATATTCAGGTCAAGAAACAACAGTTAGAACAGGACTTGAAACAACAGACTGGATCCAAATCAGAAAAGGAATATGTCAAGGCTATTTATTGTCACCTTGCTTATTTAACATGTATGCAGAGTACATCATGTGAAAAACCAGGCTGGATAAAGCACAAGCTGGAATCAAGATTGCTGGGAGAAATATCAATAACCTCAGATATGCATTAGACACCACCCTTATGGCAGAAAGTGAAAAAGAACAGCCACTTGATGAAAGTGAAAGAGGAGAGTGAAAATGTTAGCTTAAAGCTCAACATTTAGAAAACTAAGATCATGGCATCCAGTCCCATCACTTCATGGCAAATAGATGGGGAAACAGTGGAAACAGTGACAGACTTTATTTTGGGGGGCTCCAAAAATCACTGCAGGTGGTGACTGCAGCCATGATATTAAAAGATACTTGCTCCTAGGAAGAAAAGCTATGATCAACATAGACAGCATATTAAAAATCAGTGACATTACTTTGCCAACAAAGGTCTGTCTAGTCAAAGCTATGGTTTCCCAATAGTTGAACTATAAAGAAAGCTAACTGTAGAAGAATTGATGCTTTTGAACTGTGGTGTTAGAGAAGACTCTTGAGAGTCCCTTGGACTGAAAGGAGATCAAAAGATTCAATCCTAAAGATCAGTCCTGGGTGTTCATTGGAAGGACTGATGAAACTGAAATTCCAATAACTTTGGCCACCTGATGCGAAGAGCTGACTCATTAGTGAAAACCTTGATGATGGGAAAGTATGAACGCAAGAAGAGAAGGAAGAGATAGACATGAAATTGTTGGATGGCATCTTTGACATAATGGACATGAGTTTGAGCAAATTATGGGAAATCTTGAGGACAGGGAAAGCCTAACATGCTGCAGTAAATGGCACGGCAAAGAGCTGGACATGCCTTAGAACTGAACAACAGTAATGAAAGTGTTAATTATTGATATTTGGAACAGCTTTAAGATGTTATGGTTAAAAAGTACAAAACTAATCAAGCAAGATATTATCAATCCTTTGGATATAATTTTAGTGTGTCATTTTTATTATACTTTAAAAGATATTCCATGAAGAAAAAATACTCATTAGAATATTTAGTCTTTGAAAGGACTTCATTTTTAAATGAAGAATGAGACCTTTTAATCCATGTAGCTAATGACTTGTACATTAAACCTTATAGGTTACAGAAAGCACTTGCCTATATTACCATTATGCTTTCTTAATATTAATTTGTGTAAGAGATAATATATTTACTTTAAAATAGGGTAATAAATGCTCAACTTCTATGAGATCATGGAGCTACAAAACTTTGACTTGAAACTCAAATGCGAGGCTCCTAAATCTTACCTCAAAACAAGGTAGCAATAGGTAATGAGGTCTTTACTCCATTAACAAAATTAGGAAACTTTTTTTTTAAATACCTAATGCTTTGAAAACTCTAAAGTACATCGAAAACGAATTAGAATTTATGGGAAAATTTTAAAAATTAGAATTGCATCTGATAAGATAGCCAGCTAAAAATTTGAGTCACATTTAAATATCAAGAAAAGAATTGCTTTAGTTTTTATTCAAGGAATGTGTTATAATTAACATTAAAAATTCTTTTTATATCTCTTTAACAGTTGAATTCCGACAACAAAAATCCAAAATCTAGTGGCTAACATAGTTAAAATTGTAAAAAGAAAATTGACTGATTAAATTAATGATTCATTTATTAAAAACTGACAATAAGAAAATTCTTATATCAATAAACTGTGCAAAATATACTAATTGTAACATGATATCATTTAAATAATTTAGCCTGGAATTATTTAGAAATGTTAATTTTTTTAACATCTTGGAATTTTTCACTTACCTATATGTAAATATGTAAAAGAAGTTGATGAAAATGGTACTTCGGTTGTAGAATTATATTAGTTACTGCTGCTGCTACTGCTAAGTCGCTTCAGTCGTGTCCGACTCTGTGTGACCCCATAGACGGCAGCCTGTCAGGCTCCTCCATCTCTGGGATTATCCAGGCAAGAACACTGGAGTGGGCTGCCATTTCCCTCTAGAGGAAATGAAAATTAAAAAAATGAAAGTGTTAATTATTCAGTCCTGTCTGACTCTTTGCTACTTGATGGACTACAGCCTGACAGGCTCCTCTGTGCTTGGAATTCTCCAGGCAAGAATACTGGAGTGGGCAAGAACACTGGAGGGAGCCGCCATCCCCTTCTCTAAGGACTCTTCTCCACTCAGGATTTGAACCCTGATCTCCTGCATTGTGGCCTATTCTTTACTGTCTGAGGCACCAGGGGAGCCCATTAGAAAAAATACTTCAGTTCAAATCCTTTTTAGGTTTAGCCTATAATAAAATAATCATCAGTGATGGACAAATGGTTTATTTAAATTCTATGTTACTAGATTAAAAACATAAAGCTTAATTTTCTAGTTTACTTGAATATTAACTTCCTAAAGTTAAGCAGAAGCTTAAAACTTAACATCATTATTGTTCAGCTCACTGTTAATTACCAAATAGTTATATTTTCTTTTATTATCCTACATATTGATATGCAATTTTAATTGCATTCTCACTAGTCCAGGTTCAATAAATGATACTGGATGTTTGAGGCTGGAGCACTGAGATGATCCAGAGGAATGGTACAGGGAGAGAGGAGGGAGGGGGGTTCAGGATGAGGAACACGTGTATACCTTTGGCAGATTCATGTTGATGTATGGCAAAACCAATACAATATTGTAAAGTAATAGGCCTCCAATTAAAATAAATAAATTTATATTTAAAAATATAATAAATAATAGTGCCTGTTGAGAAAATAAACTAAAATATGTTAAATATTTTCTTGTAAAAATGAATGGCCTATAATTTCTTTCCTTTTACCTAAAATAGGTCACTAAGTTCCTACCTTTCTAAAATGAAAAACTTTTATCATTAGTTCTTACCAGGTAACTCAGAATTGAATATTGATATCCATTATGAAAGATTTAATTTCCATATTTTGTTAAATACATATATTTCCAATTAAATTTCAGAACATATCAATATTTGCTATATAAAAAGTAATAGAAATTCAGTCAAAACCAAATTAATTTAGCATTCTATTTAATGTTTAAAGCATTATCTTAGATAAAAGTATAATTTCTATAAAATTGTATATTTTTTCCTCTGTTATAACTTTATAAGGCAGAAATTCTCAACTTTAAAATCGAGGAAGTTCTGAAACAGGACTGATATGAATTTATAACAAAATCTCAGTTCCAAGGAACAGTTTGAGAAACTAGGTATTAAGTTTCAACTACTATACACCAAAAATGACAGACAAACAAACAAACAGATTCTATTGATATAGTTTCCTCTCTCTGTTTCCTAGCTGGAAAATAGTTCAATAAGGCTTTAAGCATTTAAGATGTTTATACTAAAGGACATAATTATACAGCCATCTAAATGAATAGCTTATAACAATACTGAAGAGATATTTCTCCCCCACAGATCAGATTCTTTACATTTAATTTGGAACTGACAAGTAAATGCAAAATATGGCCACACACAAAAAAAATCTCAAACTTCAAAATATTTTAAAATAAAACTCAAATATAACATGAAATCGATAGCTGGAATCTCCATTTTTTTTTCAGATATTTATTTCACTTTGAGGAATATAATGGTAAACCCTGTGAAACCTATTGTTCATTATTGAAAAGCATATGAAATGTGCTACCGTTTCCTGAATGAGTGTTATTTAGAGTGCACATGCAGCATCAATGTTTTTGCCTTAAGAGTTTTCAAGAATCAAGTATATTATAGATTCTACAGTTTTATTTTCAGAGGAAAATTAGCATATGCATATATATATAACTATAGCCATGCATTTCTGATTTGATTTTCTAAAGTAACCAAGAAGTTTCAGTGTAGACTAGACATCCTGACTAATCTCAATAATTTAGGACTAGTACTTTGGCCACCTCATGCGAAGAGTTGACTCATTGGAAAAGACTCTGAAGCTGGGATGGATTGGGGGCAGGAGAAGGGGACGACAGAGGATGAGATGGCTGGATGGCATCACTGACTCGATGGGTGTGAGTCTGAGTGAACTCCGGGAGTTTGGTGATGAACAGGGAGGCCTGGCATGCTGCTATTCATGGGGTCGCAAAGAGTCAGACACGACTGAGGGACTGAACTGAACTGAACTGAAACATCCTGATGAATCTCAATAATTTAGAAATAGCCAAGCAATAATAGTATACATATTCTTTCATCACAATTCTGGAATAATAATTTTTAATAGATGAAAATATACATTTGATGGCAATAAATGGAATTTTGCTTTAATTAGTAGGCTTGCATTGGAATGAAAAGTATTGATCTTTACAATTAAAATGCTTCTTGATATTTTATATATAAATATGGGGGAATTTTATTTACTGAAAGAATCCCTTTTCCTCCTGTAACAATGTGTAATAGGAATGATGTTCATATGTCAGCTACTCCATGTCACCTCAAATGCAGGTAGTGACAATCAAGTTGCTATGAATACCCCAAAAGAAAACTGTTAAACAATTAAAATATCTACTAATTTCCTTTTTATAAAATCATCTTCACATATCAAACTCAAATAGATTTAATATCTTATGGAGAAATTGTTGAAAAACATTGGATTGATTGAATGTGTTTGTTCACACTATTGTTATAATCATAATAAAATTTACTTAATATTTTATAAATGGGTTGGATTGGCAGAACTGAAGTAATAATCTCCAATTTCTCTTCATGATTTTCTCTAGTCTTATGAATCATGTTTGTTATAATTGATATAAATGAATAATCTGAGTTTGTTGTTGTTCAGCTCCTTAAAAAAGTTAGAAGGCAAAACGAGCCCATGCATGAAAGTCCTTTGAACTAACACATATTTCTCTTGGAATATAGCATACAAAGGAGAAAAAAATCAACATTTGGTACCTACTCTATGTGTGCTAATGGAGGATGAATTTTGTTCCTTTAAATAATTTTCATTGAACTGATTACCATTATCAATTTTATCTTCATAAAACTAACTTTTACCTCCTGTTCTCTATTTATACTCTTGCATTTGGTAGTGCAATGTCTCTGTCATAATATTTCATGAATGAGAATTGGAAAATAGAATTGAAATTATGAGTACCTTAAAGTGATGCAAATTTGCTGACTTTATCCAGTCTTTAAGTGATTCAGAGATAAGTAAGCTACTCCTCCATTCTGAAAGCTAGAGTTAAGTTCACACAAATTTATGTGGGAAAAAGTGACAATTAACTGAAACATAAATAATCTTATACTAGTTCTTGAGAAAAACATGATTTTCGCAAGTTTCTGAAAGATATTCTTCTTACAGAATACTCTAGAATTACTAATTTTAATAGTCAGAGCATCCTCTAGGAGTATTGACTTTAAAAATATTGACAGGAGACAGAAAGGAGTCTTTGCCAATTTCTTTGGCTGGGTAAATTCTTCAAAAGGGAAGGAAATTATTTAGTAGATATCAAGTGCAAAGCACATAATGGCAAAAGTACTAAAAATAGCATATATGAATGAAGTTTTGCAGCTTAATAATACTCAGATTTCTAAAAATAAAATAGTTATTAAATTTTACCTCATCAATACCAATTTCTATGACAAATTATCACATACGAGTCATTTCATAATATATATTTTGAAGGGTAAGTAAGGAAGTCAATTAGGAATGGGAAGAGGAAGATCTTTTAAATGCTTATATTTATTTAGCAGACACTAGTTAATAGCAAAAAAGGCAAATATTATATACTAGACATTGTTCTAAATATCTTAAAAATACATTCATTCTTCAAGTATAACTTAACTTTTCTACTATAATCATATTCATATAACTGTTGCAATTGTAGACAAGGAGATTTAATAACTCTTGGGATCATAAAAGTCATAAGAAAAGCCAAAGTTTACACATTTATCAATTATTCAATAATGCAGTATTATATAAGAAAGGACCTTAGAAATTTACATTGGAATTGGAATTATGTCAATCTTTTTTCCATTCTTTATAGGTAAATTTAAAAAGTATATTTGATCAAAAGTTTTAAAAATTTTATTTTATGTAATCACACAACTGAAAGTGTAAACCTTTTCAAAGATTAAGTTCAGTTTAGTTCAGTCGCTCAGTCACATCTGATTCTTTGTGACCCCATGAATCACAGCACACCAGGCCTCCCTGTCCAACACCAACTCGCGGAGTTCACTCAAACTCATGTGCATCGAGTCGGTGATCCCATCCAGCCATCTCATCCTCTGTCATCCTCTTCTCCTGCCCTCAATCCCTCCCAGCATCAGGGTCTTTTCCAATGAGTCAACTCTTTGCATATGATGGCCAAAGTATTGGAGTTTTGGCCTCAGCGTCAGTCCTTCCAACAAACGCCCAGGACTGATCTCCTTTAGAATGGACTAGTTGGATCTCCTTGTAGTCCAAGGGACTCTCAAGAGTCTTCTCCAGCATCACATTTCAAAAGCATCAATTCTTCGGCGCTCAGCTTTCTTCAGAGTCCAACTCTCACATCCATAAATGACCACTGGAAAAACCATAGCCTTGACTACATGGTCCTTTGTTGACAAAGTAATATCTATGCTTGCTATCTAGGTTGGTCCTAACTTTCCTTCCAAGGAGTAAGTGTCTTTTAATTTCATGGTAGCAATCACCATCTGCAGTGATTTTGGAGCCCAAAAAAATAAAGTCTGACAGTATTTCCACTGTTCCCCCATCTATTTCACATGAAGTGATGGGACCAGATGCCATGATCTTAGTTTTCTGAATGCTGAGCCTTAAGTCAACTTTTTCACTCTCCTCTTTCACTTTCATCAAGAGGCTTTTTAGTTCGTCTTCACTGGATTTCAAAAATATTGCATTAATATCAAAGCTATTAAAATATAAGGAGACAGTTTTCTTGCTTCAGGAGTAAATATCCTTTCTATTAAAAAAACTCACAAAATAATAAAATATAATTCATGAGATTCATGTCATGGTTTAAAACACAAACTAGTAAATAGCATGAAATGCATTAAAGATAATTTGTTCTTAACCTAGACTTTCTCTTTTGTCTGAAGTCCATCCTTGGATGCAAAATGAGCATCTTACAAGCTTGGAATGACTTGCTAAACACTGGAAATTTATTTAGTTTCAGTTTAGTTCAGTTCCATCTCTCAGTCATGTCTGACTCTTTGTGACCCCGTGAACCACAGCACGCCAGGGCTCCCTGTCCATCATCAACTCCCAGAGTACACCCAAACCCATGTCCATCGAGTCGGTGATGACCTCCAGTCATCTCATCCTGTCTTGCTCTTCTCCTCCTGCCCTCAACCTTCCACAGCATCAGGGTCTTTTGCAATGAGTCAGCTCTTAGCATTAGGTGGCCAAAGTATTGGTGTTTCAGCCTTAACATCAGTCCTTCCAATGAACACCCAGGACTGATCTCCTTTAGGATAGACTGATTGGGTCTCCTTGCAGTCCAAGGGACTTTCAAGAGTCTTTTCTAACACCACAGTTCAAAAGCATCAATTCTTTGGTGCTCAGTTTTCTTTATAGTCCAACTCTCACATCCATACATGATTACTGGAAAAACCATAGCCTTGACTAGATCGACGTTTGCTGGCAAAGTAATGTCGCTGCTTTTTAATATGCTATCTAGGTCGCTCATAACTTTCCTTCCAAGGAGTAGGTGTCTTTTAATTTCATGGCTGCAATCACCATCCGTAGTGATTTTGGAGGCCAAAAAAATAAAGTAAGCTACTGTTTCCCCATCTATTTGCCANTCGACGTTTGCTGGCAAAGTAATGTCGCTGCTTTTTAATATGCTATCTAGGTCGCTCATAACTTTCCTTCCAAGGAGTAGGTGTCTTTTAATTTCATGGCTGCAATCACCATCCGTAGTGATTTTGGAGGCCAAAAAAATAAAGTAAGCTACTGTTTCCCCATCTATTTGCCATGAAGTGATGGGATCAGGTGCCATTCTTAGTTTTCTGAATGTTGAGTTTTAAGCTAACTTTTTCATTCTCCTCTTTCACTTTCACTTAATTTAGCAATATTAAAAAATATTTTCTGAAATTTATTCTTGAACCTTATGTAATTTTGATATTCCAAGCTACTGCATACACAGAAATATGAAGTTTAGATTGTTTTCCTTGTTAACTAATGCTTTTCACAATTCCTGAAATATACCTGTCATAATAAATTGATTACCAAATCATCTGTCCTTTTTATGGAATATCAGTTCAGTTCAGTCGCTCAGTTGTGTCTGACTCTTTGCGACTCAATGAATCGCAGCATGCCAGGCCTCCCTGTCCATCACCAACTCCCGGAGTTCACTCATACTTATGTCCATCGTGTCAGCGATGCCATCCAGCCATCTCATCCTCTGTCGTCCCCTTCTCCCCCTGCCCCAAATCCCTCCCAGCATCAAAGTCTTTTCCAATGAGTCAACTCTTCACATGAGTTGGCCAAAGTACTGGAGNTTTGCATTTCTTTTCCATGGGGATGGTCTTGATCCCTGTCTCCTCTTAATGTCATGAACCTCATTTCATAATTCATCAGGCACTTTATCTATCAGATCTAGGCCCTTAAATCTATTTCTCACTTCCACTGTATAATCATAAGAGATTTGATTTAGGTCATACCTGAATTTTCTAGCAGTTTTCCCTACTTTCTTCAATTTAAGTTTGAAGTAAAAGGCTTTGAAAATAAGCTATTTTAATAACAGGTATTTTGCAATAAACATATTTGTTCAAACATTTTTTCAATATATATGTTTTGTTTATTTACCCCTGTAGTTATATGCTGGAAACCACACAAGTCTCTCACATAAAGCCCTAATTTGTAATGTTTGACAATCTACATGGTGTAAATAATCATATCATAAAGGATTTCAAGCATTATTATGCACAGAACCACCCCCACCCTTGGTCTTTCTTGGGCCTTATCTAGCACATGGTCATGCAACTATATGAGACACAGCAGGGAACTAAAAAGTCATCAGAGCTTCCACTCCCAGGGAGACTTGAAAAAACCTTCACCTTTCTGAACAAGGCAGTGTAAGTAAGTAGTTTCTAACATTTAAGTTCATTAATGATTCTTACATAAGCTATCATGATTTAACTTGAGAGTATGTTCATGTAATCATTTACACATACACAAATATCCTTGATATGGTTCATACTTCAGGACATGAATATTTTCACATAATCTATTTTACCTGAAATATGTTTCACATACAACATTGTATAAATTTAAGGTAGCATGTTAATATGTTACATTTATAGTATAATGCAACTGCCATGGTAGCACTAATTAGCACCTTTAACACATTAAATTATTGTCAAATCTTTTAGTGATTGAAATAATTAAATTCTAGTCTTTCAGCAAGTTTGATAATTATAATGTAATATCATATGTATTTCCTATGCTGTGCTTTAGATCTGTAGGACTATTTATTATTCCTCTTAAGTTTGTACCCTTAAACAATATCTGTCCTATGCCCCACTCCTCATCTCATGTTAATCATCATTTTACTCTGTTTTTAGAAGTCTGGATCTTTTAGATTCCACATACAAATGGTATGACACAGTTCTTATCTTTCTTTGACATCTCACTCTAGGTCCATCTATAATGTTTCAAATGGGAGAATGTCTTTCTTTCTTATATTTGCTATATCTTTACTCATCTATTATTGAACACTTAGGCTTTTTTTTTTCCATTTCTTGCCTGCTGTGAATAACACTATAATCAACATGGACTGCCTATATCTCCTTGAAATTATATTCTCCTTTTTTTTAAGGTATAAGTGGAATTGCACTTATACCAATCTGACCATATGGTAGATATATTTTTAATTTATTTAGTAAACTCCATAATATTTTCCACAATCATTGATCCAGTTTGCATTAATGGCATTTGGAAAACGATAAACACAAAACAATGAAATTGTACCCCTATCAGACACCACACACAATATTAACTTGAATCAAAGACTTAAATGTAAAACCTCATAAAACTCCTAGAAGAAAACTAAGGAAAGACATTCCTCGACATTAGTCTTGGCAATAAGGTTTTGAATATGTTGCTAAAGCACAAAAATAACAAACAAACAAAAAAAGCAACCAATGGGGATACATCAAACTTAAATGCCTCTGCAAAGAAAAATAAACAAAATGAAAAGGCAAACTACAGAATGAGAGAAAACTTTTGCAAAATATATGTTGGACAAAGATTTATTATCCAAAATAATTGTCTTTGAAATAGGAGAGTGCCTAAGTATTCTAGGCATCTATAAAATAAATGAATGACCAGATACAGTTTGAACTATAATGTTGAGCAGAAAGAAAATTATAATCCTCTTTACTGAAGTCAACCAAATTTTTGTTAACTTTCTTATTCCAGTTACTGAAGGAATTTGGTTGAGAGGGTAGTCTGAATAATTGTCATGCTGGTAGATATTTATGTTGATAAAACAATGAATAGAAATCACAGTTATCTAAAAGTGTGTGAACAGCATTAACAAATACAAGAGTGCATGATGAAATTTCAGGATGTCAAAAAGCCATTTTCTCTTTTTATTGCTCTTTGAAAGGAATAACAGCAAAAGACATATTTTGTATTCTGGAAGGATTCCTGTTATTTTTCATTAACAATATTATCTAAGCTATTGATGTTTACCCCTGAATAACTGAAGAGTGAGTATTTAGGATTCACATAAATGTTGTAAACTAATTAGTACATATAAATTCCAAATTTTTATATGGATATCTTCATTTGCTCATTAGCATGTAATTCCTTGGCTGAAGAATAATATGTTAAGTGGCTACCATGGGACTAAATAGCTGAAGGAGCAGTTTACCAATGATTAAACACATTATGCCTGAGGTTGAAAACTTTTTCATTAGGAAAATATTTTTTGGAAGTTCAGATTCCATGGTGTTTATCTGTTTTTGTTTGGTAGGGCTTTCTGCCTTTTTTTTTTTTTTTTTTTTTACCAAAGAAGAGAGCTAGATGATTCAAGTGAATGGATAGAATCTCTGTTAGAAGAGTATTGTTTCAGAATGGATTATATACAAGTTGATTAAAGCCCTTTCTGGCTCATTTCCATGATTCAGATAGATTGTGTCCTCAACACTAGCCACTTGAAGAGGAGAGCTAGAGTCCTATGCAATGGGTGTGGTGGTAGAAGAAGGGACAGCATGCATCATACCTCAATCCCCAAATTTCCACTAGAATTTCTAGGATAAGCTATCAGTGCTTATTTTAGCTCTATTAAAAAGTTAAAATGTGACCTTTTTTTTTTTTGCTGCTGCTGGGGATAAAGCAATGGAAAAGCAGAAAAATATCCCTATAGGGACACAGATATAAATTATATTATATAATTATATGCTGAAAACAGAGAGAAGGGAACTGGAGTATATAAGGGTGACTCTTTTATGTTGGAGGGTCTAAAAGACATGAGTAAAATTAAAGAGTAAACCACATAGATATATTTAGCTGGATATTCCAGAAACAACAGCAGTATGGCTTTGTGTTGATTGTTTACATGGTGTGGATGAGGATTGGAATAAATCGGAATTGTTTATATGGTGTATATGAGGGTTGAAATGAATCAGAGTGGGAGGAAGTAGCAGATGATGAGAACAGAGTGGTTGCCAGAATTAGTTTAATTGTATGCTAAGTGGGATGGCTACAGAACCATTGAAGTTTCAAATAGGAAAGTGTCAAAATAATATTTAGTTTTTTTTTCCTTTAAAAAAAATCAATCTGGATGCTGAATAAGAGGAGAATAGGAGATGAAGAGCAGGTGGATAGTGAGAAACAGTAAGCTATTCCAAAGGAGTATTCCAATAGAGCAGGCAAGGGAAGATGGCAGTGAGATGGGCATTATAAGTATAATTTGAAAGTAAAGCATCAGGACTTGCATATGTTTTGGAATATGAGACAGCAGAGAAGGCATAGTTTTGCCAAGCTTTTTTTGGCCTGAGTATCTGTAAGAGATATGGTGCATTTTAATGAAATGGAGAGCATAGAGGGAGTTGTGTTTTACTTGTAGGTTGAATAGGTTTCTTAGGTAGGAGTGGACCAAACAGGAAAAGAATTTTAATCGCTTCTTAGTTATAATATGACTGAGCAGGGTACCATGAAAATTTCTGGGCAAAGGTAGTCAAAGGCAGTTTCTGGCCAAGCACTAGGAAACATAAATCACAGTGGCTTTATACAATATTTAGAACAAAATATGCATGCACACAAACTCAGATATAAAGTCAACCTCTCATTGGACCCCCTGTAAGGAATCTTTGGTCATTTTCCTCTAACATCGATGTGGAGGAATTAAAGATTTAGTCACTACAGCTATGTATGTTTGACATATTACAATGTAGTTGAATAATAAAAATAATCCTATATTTATTTGTAATTGACTAGCACTATATCTGATTCCCTGCACAGTTCTACAATGCATATTTGCTCTTATACTTTCTAAAAAAAAAATAGTTTTTTTAAACAAAGCAACTTGTAATCACTAAAACTACTTTTTATTGTTCAGTCACTAAGTTGTGTCTTACTCTTTGCAACCCCATTGACTGCAGCACGCCAAGCTTCCCTGTCTATCACTATCTCCCAGAGTTTGATCAAACTCATGTTCATTGTGTCTGTGATACCGTCTCATCCTCTGTCACAGCTTTCTCCTTTTGACTTAAATCTTTCCCAAGGTCTTTTCCAGTGAGTCAGCTCTTCACATCAGGTGGTCAAAGGATTGGAGCTTCAGCTTCATCATCAGTCTTTCCAATGAATATTCAGAGTTGATTTCCTTTAGGATTGACTGGTTCAATCTCCATGCTGTCCAGGGGACTCTCAAAAGTCTTCTCTAGCACCACAGTTTGGAAGCATCAGTTTTCTGGTGCTTAGCCTTCTTTATAGTCCAGTTCTCACATCTGTACATGACAAATGGAAAAACCATACCTTTGGCTTTTTTGGTAAAATTATATCTCTGCTTTTTAATCACCACTTAGGTTTGTCATAGCTTTTCTTTCAAGGAATAAGTGTCTTTTAATTTCATGGCTGCAGTCACTTTCCACAGTGATTTTGGAACACCCCAAAATAAAGTCTGTTACTCTTCTCACTTTTTCCCTATCTATTTGAAATGAAATAACAGGACCAGATGCCATGATCTAATTTTTTTGAATATTGAATTTTAAACCAGCTACTTCACTCTCCTTTTCTTTCACCCTCAACAAGAGATTCTTAAGTTTCGATAAATCTGTCATTATTGATGACAACTTGCCATGAGTAATTGTGATACAGAATATCAGTCAATTAGTGGCAACCTCACTCTTCTGAAAGGCTGCCAGTACTTGAACTCTACATTCATATAATCCTAACAGGATAAACAATGTCCTTTTTTTCAGATAGACAGTGCCCTACAGTATAAATCTGCTACTTTGACCAAGAATAAGGTTTTATTCTAATACTGAATGTTAGCCTCATTCTTTGATAAATGAAGCTTCCACCACTATTATTTTGAAGCCTATCTTTTGGAAGCATTCTATACAAACTTTGAACATGAAAACATTATGACTAGACATCTTGGCCAAATAGAGTTTTTGTTGTTGTTGTTTGTTTGTTTTGTTTTTTGTTTTAATGCCAAGTAAATGTTTCTATAGCTATCTGAGTTTTCAATTATTTAAATATGTCTTGAATGCATTTTGTTATGTTAGGGTTTTTAAATGATCCCCAGCTTTGAGAGAGAGAAAACAATAAGAGTAAATGACTTACAAAAACTTTTTCAAGAGTCTTTTCTTAAGGGTAGATTGGAAAAGTTTCAAAATTGTAATGTAACAAGATTAATTTAAAGGAAACTTCATAAATAGAATCCAGGCATAATTTGAACAATTTTCTAGGAAAGATCCAATATCCAAAGTAAGAGAACATAGTTTTATTTTTGTAAATGGTCTTAGACATGCAAAAGATACTTGTTTGAAAAATTAAGTTAGAAAGGGTAATTTCTAAGTGAGATGTTCATGAAGTAGGTAAACATTTTTAATAATACTTGTTTGAAAAATTAAGTTAGAAAGGGTAATTTCTAAGTGAGATGTTCATCAAGTTGGTAAACATTTTTAATAAGATCTAAAAGATTAAAAAATATGAAAATCAAAGAAAATTTATGCTTCAAAATAAAATTACTGTTTCTTAAAAGAAAACAAGACTGATTTATCTGTTGTCCTTTGAGAACTGGAAATCTCTGGGTATGGGTATCTTAGAGATTGCAAGCTTCAAGGTCATTGGGGAAAATAGAAAGAAATGTTAACTCTTGACTAAGAATCAGATGGACAGATGTTAAAAATGTTTAAAGTGATACCCCTCTGTAGGAGATTTTAGCCCCTACTAAAATTGTAGTATTTTGGTTGTTGTAGCCTTCTTTTAAATTCCCAAAGGAAATATAGATGCACAAAATACAGCTTTCTTACTGACGTGTGTGATATTGTATCTAACTAACCAATACTCTATTATAAATATTGGATCTCTCAAAGTGCCAAAATCACTAGAGAAATGAGAATGTTTGCTAATACTAAGATCTTTCACATGTCCCTAAAATTGAGATCATTATTAGAAGAATACTCCTTTATTCTCTGTGACACAGCTTGTGTAAGATGAATAGTAAATTCATTTATAAATGGAACTACCATTTGTAAAATAGCCTGTAGGAAGTGTGTTAATAGAAATTTTTAAAAATTCAAAAATTTTTCCCCACAACAAAATTTGAATTGATTTTGACACCTTGACATTAGATACATACATTATTAATGTCTCAAGAAATAACCCAATAAATAAAAATGACTGCAGATCTACTGACAAAAGATTCTGTACAATTATAACATTTGGATCAGAACTTATCGTATTTAGGATTAAGTCTTCCCCAATTATAGCTATACTTTTTAATGTGTATGAATATTTAGGTCATGCTTTACTGGGATTAACATAATAACATGGCCCACTTCAAAAATCATAGCTTACCATAGCCTATCTCTTGATCCAAGAGCCAAAGCATACTCTGTATGCCTCAGCACAATGGATTCTGGAATAAACTAAGCAAATTATCTTTATATCTTATATAATCATTTGTATATTTAATGGTAAATATCAATCCTTAATAAATAAAACCACCTGCCATTTTATGCCTTAAACAGGTAAAAACTCTGCTGATTAGCATGTTGGAAAGGCTGCTCTTACAAAAGTTCTTGTGAAAAGATTTGTTAAAAAAAAAAAAACAGCAAAACAAATTCATAGATAAATTCAAACATCTCAACATACATGTGTGGAATCTTACCTCAGTTCTAAAAGAAAGCACTGGATATGGTCAGGTTGTAGTATCCATGGGGATAACTCCACAGTAAACCTAGTGGCATCAGATAATTTCACGAATGTCTTCTAAAATTGTCATGAGATAACTTTTAACAATCTGTGTGTGTCTGTGTGTCTGTGTGAGTCTGTGTGCATGCTCAATTGTGTTCGCCTCTTTGTGACCCTTTTGACTATAGCCCACCAGGCTCCTCTGTTTATGGAATTTTTCAAATAAGAATATTGGAGTGAGTTGCCATTTCCTTCTCCTGGGGATCTTCCTGAGTCTGGTATCAAACCTAGGTCTCCTGCTTTGCAGACAGGTTCTTTATCTACTGAGCTATGAAGGAAGCTGTAAACTTTAACAATAGGAATAGATTCAAAATTATATTAAGGAAATATCACTAGGGAAATTTTTTCTAACTTAACAGATGATATGACCATTCATGCATAAATTATATTCAATATAAATCTGAAATTGATGATAAAGGTGGAACATGGAAGTTGCTGAAAGGAACACTTCAGCATGCTCGAATGGATTTTATACATCTGCTTCTTCTGATTGTTATGAATATGTAATATCAATAATGTTTATAACCTTGTGGATATATTGAAGAAATCTCACCTCAATAAGTCTAAATATAGTTTTTATGCTTTTATTTGATAAGAGTTATCTAAGAGTTGGTCATCATTAAAAATTTAGGATGGCATTTGGTGAATATTTTTCTCCATCAATATAAATGAACATGAATGTATACAAAGAATTGGTGAGGAAGGTTATCAACTTTTGCTTTTCATGCTAGCAAATAAATGGTTAAATGGCCAGTGTATGTCAATCAGTTGAAAAATAATTTGAAGATCATGATTTAAACCAGGAAAAATCTTTGTCTGTCTTTCTGTACTCCTTTTTAAATCTGAGTTTTCCAGATTCAAAGAATAGGTCTAACCTGAATTATCCACCTAAATGTAGGAAGAGGAAATATTAAAAAAAGAAAGAAAGAAAATTAGAAAGAAGGTAATCAAACTTGAATTAATTCTCAAGCTATTTTCTCTATCTTTACATTTGGATTTATCAGCCACCCTTATATTCTGCATGCCACATTACCATAAGGTTAATCCTGGAACCAAACTGTATTCACTGGATTTTAGCTATTCCATGGAGATTAGAAGTCCTGGCTATTCCGTTATTGCTCACAAACATTTGAAATGGCAAGGAAATATATAGAGAGAATATATATTTTGAATAAATTAATAATGTGAAGAAACTCTCATAATAAATATTAGGTGACACATGATATTATAGAAAAAAAACACATTAGCATATGTTAAATGTCTCAAGTGTTGGTTTGTGAGTTTAGGCATAGGAAAATAACTAATAACAAACATTAAAACTTCAATACTCAATATCCCTGAAAGATAGTAATATAGTTGACTTTTATTATATTTTATATTTCTGTGGTTTACAATTTGTCCATAACAACCATATATTTTGTTATTAGTAACAAATGTAAATAAAGGTATTTAAATTTAAGTATAAATTTGTCATAATGATTCAGATATATTTTTTGTTTATAAATTGATACATTTCTTGTTTTAACATTAAAAAATGTGCTCATAATATTTTATAGCACAAGCAATTTTTAGTTATAGCAAGTGCTTGTTTTATAGTGCAAAATAAAACATGGAAAGATTTCGGTAGTTTTGCAGCCACATAAATACTAAAAGAGCAAGATTGTATATATTATCAATTTCTAGTCAGCCAAACATTAAACATTTAAAAAATTTTTGTTAACTTGTTTTGTTGTTGCTGAACCGAAATATATGTACATAGCTAAGTATCTACACAGCTATCTATGCAGATAGATAGCTATAGATAGAATTTTTTGTGTGTGAGGGGTATTTAACCTTTATAAATGATAAATTGAAGAAAACCCACCAAAGTAAACACACTGTTGTTTAAAAAAATCCCTTATGATAAAGTTGTTTATATTTTCTAATAAAAAAATGATTTTTACTATCTCACTAAAAATAATTATACATGAACATTTTGATACTATTAGAATCTACAAATACATATAAAAATAAAATTAAAAATCGATCTGTATGTATGGTATGGCATTCAACTTAATAATTTCCATTGTTATCAAACTAATATAAGTTTATAGAATACATAGTAATTCAAAAATCAATATTTTTCTAGAATATAAAGATTTTTAGTTTTGTAGGAGGCGATTAACAGTGGTATGAGTTTGGAGGTTTGAGTTCAGGTTCTAAATTGTGTGAATGTAACAGTGAGAAGGAGAAAGACAATAAGTGATGACAGGGAGAGAGAGAGACAGTACTCTATGTGAGTGCACGTGTGTATGTGTGTGTGTATATGGGGGGGCATCAGTATTTCACATCCAATAAATGTGAATATGTCTAAGAGTGGATGAACACGAGGTTATGTGGGTGCGTGTGTGAGTGAAACGGTCCTCTGGGTATGCAAGTGTTATTCATTACACTGTTCTGTAAAAATTAAATTGGCAGCTATGGATGAAAAATGCTTCCTCTCAAATATACGCAGTGTATGTTTATATAAGAAGGTTTTTTTTTTGTTGTTGTTGTTTGAGTTTATTGTTGGCTGGGCTGTGATGGGTCTTTGTTACTGTGTGTGGATTTTCTCTAGTTATGGGCAGTGAGATTACTCCTCTATTTGCAGTGTGCAGGATTTTCATTGTGGTGAATCCTCTTGTAGCAGAGCCTGGGCTCTAGGTGCATGAGCTTCAGAGTTGTGGCTCTTGGGCTCCAGAGCACTGACTTCATAATTGTGGTGCATGGGATTATTTACTCTGCAGCATATGGGATCTTCCTGGACCAGGAATTGAACTGGTCCCCAACATTGCAAGACAGATTCTTAAACCACTAGACTACCAGGGAAGACTGAGAGAGTCTTTTTAAATAAATTTGTTTAAAGCTTTAATGAAAACTTATTTGAACAAGGAATATTTGTATTCATGTAAAACATACTGATAGACTACTGAACTGGAAGGAACATATTTTTGTAAAGAGGTGTGCATTACTAGGACATTGCATGCTGAGAGAAACCATGTAGGTCCCATCCGTCTTTTAGTGTGACTCCACAACAGAGCAGGATTTGTGGAGGCTTGGAGGTGGGGGCGCTGACTGGCTGTAAGGAACAAAGAGTTTTGCACTCATGGCTCTATCTGAGCAGAGGAAGGGAAACAATTGTGGACATCTACAGAGGCAATGTATTGGAGATAGCTGGGACCTCTGTCAGAAGTCAACATAAGTCAAGAGCTCCCATGTTCCCCTTTGCTTCAGCATTCTCTCCTTCTGGGGCAAAGGTCCTGGTGCTGGGAGAAGAGACATCACATGCTTAAAGGTAACAGAGTCAGCTCAGGAATGAATCTCAGAACTTCTGCTTGGGACCAGATCCTGCCCCTGATATGATGGTGACAGGCACTGAATATAGGGGAAATCCCACCTCATACCCAGCTACAGCTCTAGCCCGTCCATCTCTAGCACCACACTTACTAAGGGAATAGCTTCCAGGATACCCTGTAGAATGATGTGACTTAGTTTACATCAAATCCAGCTCTCCAACCAAAGTCTTTGGTAACATGCAGTCTGTATAAGGCTGCTCCCAGATAAGAACACTCTTGAAAAACACAATAGGTAAAAGTTTCAATTAAACTCATAGATAAAAAGAAGATAAACAAAAGGAAAGATACAGGAACTGCTCTCAATTGAAACAAAAAGAGAAAACCCCAAAGAATAGTGATATAGAAATAATTTACCAGATAAAAGATTCAAAGCATTGGTAATAAAAATTTTAACTGAATTAGGGAGAAAGAATAAATGAACACAGTGAGAATTTTAACAAGGAACTAGAAAATAATTTTAAAAAAAGATCCAATCAGAAACATAATTCAATGACAGGGGGAAAAAAAAACAGAAGGAATAAATAGCAGACTAAGAATAACACATAAGTGATCTGCAAGATAGAAAAATAGAAACTACCCAATCAGACAAGTACCGAAAAAAAAAAAATATCACCCAGAAAATAAAAGTTTAAGTGATCTCAAGGTAAACATTCAGCCTAGCAACACTCATAGGGATCTGAGAAGAAAAGTGAAATAAAGCACTGTCATGTCCGACTCTTTGCGATCCCACGGACTCTAGCCTATCAGGCTCCTTGGTCCATAGAATTTTCCAGGTAAGACTACTGGAGTGGATTACCATTTCCTTCTCCAGGGGATCTTCCCAACACAGAAATCAGACCCAGGTCCCCCACATTGCATGCTGATGTTTTGCCATCTGAACCACAAGGGAAGCAAGAAGAAAAGAGGGATAGAAAATGTATTTGAGGAAATTATGGCCTGAAATCTTTCCAAATCTGAAGAAAGAAACAGATATCCATGTAAGTAAGTGTGTAGAGTTCCAAACAAGAGGAATACAAACAGAGAGATACCAAGACATATCATAATTAAAAATGTCAAATTTAAAGAGAATTTTAAAGAGATCAAGAGAAAAATAGTTTTATATATATATGGAAATTCACAAAAGGCTATCAGCTGATTTCACTGCAGAAACTTGCAGGCCAAAAAGGATCATGATATGTTCAAAGGGCAGAAATGAAAAACCTGCAATGTAGAATAACAAACCAATAAGATTATCACTTAGAATTGAAAGAGAGTTAAAGAAATGAGATAAGAAAAAAGTTTGTGAATACTAAATCTACTCTAAAAGAAATGATAAAATTTCTCCTTTGAGTGGAGGAGAAATAATAATTTATAAGAGAGGAAAAGGTCCATTGGTACTTAGGAAAGGTGAATCTGTATTGACGGCGGAGGAACAAACACTTAAATATGCCATTACAAAGATTAAAAATAAGAAAGTGCAACTGTAACTACCATAAACAGTTCAGGATTAAACATGAATATATAAAATACATCAAAAACTCAAAATGTTGGTTTTTTAGAGTGTCTCTGAACTTAATGATTACCCAGCAGATATAGATCAACATATGTTCAGTTCAGTTCAGTCAATTAGTTGTATCTGACTATTTGTGACCCCATGGACCATAAACTTCCAGATGTTCAAGCTGCTTTTAGAAAAGGAAGAGAAATCAGAGATAAAATTGCCAATATCCACTGGATCACCAAAAAAGCAAGAGAGTTCCAGAAAAGTATCTATTTCTGCTTTATTGATTATGTGAAAGCCTTTGACTGTGTGGATCACCACAAACTATGGAAAATTCTGAAAAAGATGGGAATACCAGACCACCTGACCTGCATCTTGAGAATACTATATACAGATCAGGAAGCAACAGTTAAAACTTGACATGGAACAACAGACAAGTTCCAAATAAGAAAAGGAGTATGCCAAGGCTGTATATTGTCACCCTGTTTATTTAACTTATATGCAGAGTACATCATGAGAAACGCTGGGCTGGAAGAAGCACAAGCTGGAATCAAGATTGCCAGGAGAAATATCAATAACCTCAGATATGAAGATAACACCACTTTTATGGCAGAAAGTGAAGAGGAAGCTGCCGGCGCACTAAGCACAGGCAGCTGCCACCACCAGTGCACTAACCGTGGCTGAGAGGAGATACCCCACATCCGAGGTAAGGGGCGGCGGCAGGGAGGAGCCACCCCACTTCTGAGGTCAGGGATGACAGCCGGGATGAGCAACCCAATATCCAAGGAGCTGTGGCTGCACAGGCCCAGGAGAGCTTATAGNGTGAATACTAAATCTACTCTAAAAGAAATGATAAAATTTCTCCTTTGAGTGGAGGAGAAATAATAATTTATAAGAGAGGAAAAGGTCCATTGGTACTTAGGAAAGGTGAATCTGTATTGACGGCGGAGGAACAAACACTTAAATATGCCATTACAAAGATTAAAAATAAGAAAGTGCAACTGTAACTACCATAAACAGTTCAGGATTAAACATGAATATATAAAATACATCAAAAACTCAAAATGTTGGTTTTTTAGAGTGTCTCTGAACTTAATGATTACCCAGCAGATATAGATCAACATATGTTCAGTTCAGTTCAGTCAATTAGTTGTATCTGACTATTTGTGACCCCATGGACCATAAACTTCCAGATGTTCAAGCTGCTTTTAGAAAAGGAAGAGAAATCAGAGATAAAATTGCCAATATCCACTGGATCACCAAAAAAGCAAGAGAGTTCCAGAAAAGTATCTATTTCTGCTTTATTGATTATGTGAAAGCCTTTGACTGTGTGGATCACCACAAACTATGGAAAATTCTGAAAAAGATGGGAATACCAGACCACCTGACCTGCATCTTGAGAATACTATATACAGATCAGGAAGCAACAGTTAAAACTTGACATGGAACAACAGACAAGTTCCAAATAAGAAAAGGAGTATGCCAAGGCTGTATATTGTCACCCTGTTTATTTAACTTATATGCAGAGTACATCATGAGAAACGCTGGGCTGGAAGAAGCACAAGCTGGAATCAAGATTGCCAGGAGAAATATCAATAACCTCAGATATGAAGATAACACCACTTTTATGGCAGAAAGTGAAGAGGAAGCTGCCGGCGCACTAAGCACAGGCAGCTGCCACCACCAGTGCACTAACCGTGGCTGAGAGGAGATACCCCACATCCGAGGTAAGGGGCGGCGGCAGGGAGGAGCCACCCCACTTCTGAGGTCAGGGATGACAGCCGGGATGAGCAACCCAATATCCAAGGAGCTGTGGCTGCACAGGCCCAGGAGAGCTTATAGGAGCTATCCCACACTGAAGGTCAGGAAGGGTGGTGGTGTGGAGATACCCCTCATCCAAGGTAAGGAGCAGCGGCTGCACTTTGCTGGAGCAACCCTGAAGAGATATCCCACGCCCAAGGTAAGAGAAACCCAGGTAAGATGGTAGATGTTACAAGAGGGCATCAAAAGGCAGACACACTGAAACTATACTCATAGAAAACTAATAAATCTAATCACACTAGGAACACACCCTTGTCTAACTCAATGAAACCAAGCCATCCCCACAGGGCAACACAAGACGAGTGGGTCATGGTGGAGAAGTCTGACAAAATGTGGTCTGCTGGAGAAGGGAATGGCAAACCACTTCAGTATTCTTGCCTTGAGAACCTCATGAACAGTATGAAAAGGTAAAATGATAGGATACTGAAAGAGGAACTCAACATGAGTTGAGTAGGTGCTCAACATGCTACTGGAGATCACTAGAGAAATAACTCCAGAAAGAATGAAGGGATGAAGCCAAAGCAAAAACAATACCCAGTTGTGGATGTGATTGGTGATAGAAGCAAGGTCCAATACTGTAAAGAGCAATATTACATAGGAACCTGGAATGTCAGGTCCATGAATCAAGGCAAATTGGAAGTGGTCAAACAAGAGATAGCAAGAGTGAACATCAAAATTCTAGGAATGAGCAAACTAAAATGGACTGCAATGGGTGAATTTAACTCAGATGACTATTATATCTACTACTGTAGGCAGGAATCCCTAAGAAGAAATGGAGTTGCCATCGTCGTCCACAAAAGTGTCTGAAATGCAGTTCAGTTCAGTTCAGTTCAGTTGCTCAGGCATGTCCGACTCTGTGACTCCATGAATAGCAGCACACCAGGCAACCCTGTCCATTATCAACCCCTGGAGTTCACTCAGGTCACACCCACTAAGTCAGTGATGCCATCCAGCCATCTCATCCTCTGTTGTTCGCTTCTCCTCCTGCCCCCCAATCCCTTCCAGCATCAGAGTCTTTTCCAATGAGTCAACTCTTCGTATGAAGTGGTCAAAGTACTGGAGCTTCAGCTTCAGCATCATTCCTTCCAAAGAAATCCCAGGGCCAATCTCCTTCAGAATGGACTGGTTGGATTTCCTTGCAGTCCAAGGGACTCTCAAGAGTCTTCTCCAATACTTGGATGCAATCTAAAAAATGACAGAATGACCTCTGTTCATTTCCAAGGCAAACCATTCAGTATCATGGTAATCCAAGTCTATGTCTCAACCAGTGATGCTGAAGAAGCAGAATTTGAATGGTTCTATGAAGACCTACAAGACCTTTTAGAACTAAAACCCAAAAAAGATGTCCTTTTCATTATAGGGGACTGGAATACAAAAGTAGGAAGTCAAGAAACACCTGGAGTAACAGGAAAATTTGTCCTGGAAATGTGGGATGAAGCAGGGCAAAGACTAATAGGGTTTTGCCAAGAAAATGCGCTGGTCAACGCAAACACCCTCATCCAATAACACAAGAGAAGACTCTACACATGGACATCACCAGATGGTCAACACCAAAATCATGATTATATTCTTTGCAGCCAAAGATGGAGAAGCTCTATACAGTCTACAAAAACAAGACGAGGAGCTGACTGTGGCTCAGATCATGAGCTCCTTATTGCCAAATTCAGACTTAAATTGAAGAAAGTAGGGAAAACCACTAGACCATTCAGGTATGACCTAAATCAAATCCCTTATGATTATACAGCGGAAGTGAGAAATAGATTTAAGGGCCTAGATCTGATAGATAGAGGCCTGATGAACTATGGAATGAGATTCATGACATTGTAAGGAAGATACGGATCAAGACCATTCCCATGGAAAGAAATGCAAAAAAGCAAAATGGCTGTCTGGGGAGGCCTTAAAAATAGCTGTGAAAAGAAGAGAAGCGAAAAACCAAGGAGAAAAGGAAAGATATAAGCATCTGAATGCAAAGTTCCAAAGAATAGCAAGAAGAGATAAGAAAGCCTTTGTCAGCAATCAATGCAAAGAAATAGAGGAAAAGAA
>SJYA01002597.1:875699-999639 GCA_006410615.1 Neotragus moschatus | reverse complement strand
TGTCCTGGAGGTCTCTGAGATTGTCCTCATTTCTTTTAATTTTTTTTTTTCCTTCTCTGATTCATTTATTTCTACCATTCTATCTTCTGTTTCACTAATCCTGTCTTCTGCCTCCTTTATTCTAGTATTTGTTGCCTCCAGAGTGTTTCTGATCTCATTTATTGCATTATTCATTATATATTGATGCTTTTTTATTTCTTCTAGGTCCTTGTTAAAACTTTCTTGCATCTTCTCAATCCTTTTCTCCAGATTATTTATCTGCGATTCCATTTTGTTTTCAAGATTTTGAATCATTTTCACTATCAATATTTTGAATTCTTTTTCAGGTAGATTCCCTATCTCTTCCTCTTTTGTTTGGTTTGGTGTGCATTTCTCCTATTCCTTTATCTCCTGGGTATTCCTCTGTCTCTTCATCTTGGTTATATTGCTGCATTTGTTGTGGCCTTTCTATATTCTGGGAATTTGCGGAGTTCACTTTATTATGGAATTTCCTCCCTGTAGGTGGGATTGTATCAGGGGCTTGTCAAGGTTTCTTGGTTAGGGAGGCTTTTTTTGGAATTCTGGTGGGTGGAGCTAGATTTCTTCTCTCTTGAGCATGGAGTATCTCTTCATGGCTGCCCCAGCAAAGTGCAGTGTCCACTCCCCACCCTGGAGGAAGAGCGTCTCTTCACCGCCGCCCCTCCCGACCCTCAACGTGGGACAGCTCCTTCAGGCCCTCCCACGTCAGTGCAGCCACTGCTCCTTGGATGGGAGTTGATCTTCCCAGTCCCTGACCCTGACCTCGGATGTGGGGTGGCTCCTCTCGGCTGTTTCTGTGCTGTCATAGCCCAGCACTCTTGGCCACTTCCCCTGAACTTGGACGTGGGGTAGCTCCTCTTGGGGTAGTACTCAGCTCCTCGGTCTTCACAGACCTCCATTGCTGAGTACTAATCAATCAGTGGCTCTTCCCAGCCCCCGACCCTGGCCTCGGACATGGGGTGGCTCTTCCAGGCCCTCAACCCTGGCCCCGCATGCAGGGTGACTCCTTCTGGCCCCCGACCTTGGCCTCGGGCACAGGGTAGCTCCTCCCAGCCACCGCCCCTGACCTCGGATGCGGGGTGGCTCCTCTCAGCTGTTTCTGTGCCATCACAGCCTGGCACTCTCAGCCGCTGCCCCTGACCTCGGATGTGAGGTGGCTTCTCTCAGCTGCTCCTGCACTGTCACAGCCTGGGACTCTCCGCTGCTGTCTCTGTCCTCCGACTCGGGGTACCTCCTCTTGGCCACGCTGAGTGGGAAGCAGGGTGGCTCCTCTCAGCTGCTCCTGCGACGTCACAGCCCAGGACTCTCAGCCACTGTCTCTGTCCTCTGACATGGGGTAGCTCCTCTCGGCCACGTTGAGTGTGCCCTAGTCCATGAAATTCTATAGTCCATCTGGAAGGTCTATTTAGTTCATGTATAATGTCTCTTGGGTGTGCGGGTGCTCCTCCCGGCCACCACCTCTGACCTTGAGCATGGGTTAGGGTTAGAATAATCATGATGGTGTGATCACTCACCTACAGCCAGGTATTCGGGAATGTGAAGTCAAGTTAGCCTTAGAAAGCATCACTACGAACAAAGCTAGTGGAGGTGATGAAATTCTAGCTGAGCTATTTCAAATCCTGAAAGATGATGCTGTGAAAGTGCTACACTCAGTATGCCAGAAAATTTGGAAAACTCATCAGTGGCCACAGGACTGGAAAAGGTCAATCTTCATTCCAATCCCAAAGAAAGAGAATGCCAAACAATGCTGAAACTACCACACAATTGCACTCATCTCACATGCTAGTAAAGTAATGCTCAAAATTCTCCAAGCCAGGCTTCAGCAATATGTGAACCATGAACCTCCTGATATTCAAGCTGATTTTAGAAAAGACGGAGGAACCAGAGATCAAATTGCCAACATCCCCTGGATCATCAAAAAAGCAAAAGAGTTCCAAAAAACATCTATTTCTGCTTTATTGACTATGCCAAAGCCTTTGACTGTGTGGATCACAACAAACTGTGGAAAATTCTGAGAGAGATGGAAATACCAGACCACATGACCTGCCTCTTAAGAAACCTGTATGCAAGTCAGGAAGCAACAGTTAGATCTGGACATGGAACAGACTGGTTCCAAATAGGAAAATGAGTAAGTCAAGGCTGTATATTGTCACTCTGCTTATTTAACTTCTATGCAGAGTAAATCCTGAGAAATGCTGGACTGGAAGAAACACAAGCTGGAATCAAGATTGCCGGGAGAAATATCAGTAACCTCAAATATGCAGATGACAGCACCCTTAAGGCAGAAAGTGAAGAAGAACTCAAAATTCTCTTGAGGAAAGTGAAAGAGGAGAGTGAAAATGTTGGCTTAAAGTTCACCAATCAGAAAACAAAGATCATGGCATCCGGTCCCATCACTTCATGGGAAATAGGCAGAGAAAAGGCAGTGTAAAGAGTTTCAGACTTTATTTTTTTAGGCTCCAAAATCACTGCAGCTGGTTACTGCAGGCATGAAATTAAACGACACTTACTCCTTGCAAGAAAAGTTATGAGCAACCTAGATAGCATATTGAAAAGCAGAGACATTACTTTGCCAACAAAGTTCCATCTATTCAAGGCTATGGTTTTTCCAGTGGTTATGTATGGATGTGAGAGTTGGACTGTGAAGAAGGCTGAGTGCTGAAGAATTGATGTTTTTGAACTGTGGTGTTGGAGAAGACGCTTGAGAGTCCCTTGGTCTGCAAGGAGATCCAACCAGTCCATTCTGAAGGAGATGAGTCTTGGGATTTCTTTGGAAGGAATGATGCTAAAGATGAAATTCTAGTACTTTGGCCACCTCATGCGAAGAGTTGACCCATTGGAAAAGACTGATGCTGAGAGGGATCTGGGGCAGGAGGAGAAGGGGAGACAGAGGATGAGATGGCTGGATGGCATCACTGACTCTATGGGCGTGAGTTTGAGTAAATTCCGGGAGTTGGTGATGGACAAGGAGGCCTGGCGTGCTGCGATTCATGGAATCGCAAAGAGTCAAGCAAGACGGAGCGACTGAACTGAACTGAAGAGGAACTCAAAAGCCTCTTGATGAAAGTGAAGGAGGAGAGTTAAAAAGTTGGCTTAAAGCTCAACATTCAGAACACGAAGATCATGGCATCTGGTCCCATCACTTCATGTGTAATAGATGGGGAAACAGTGGAAACAGTGTCAGACATTATTTTGGGGGACTCCAAAATCACTGCAGATGGTGACTGTAGCCAGAAAATTAAAAGACACTTACTCCTTGGAAGGAAAGTTATGACCAATCTAGATAGCATATTCAAAAGCAGAGACATTACTTTTCCAACAAATGTCCATATAGTCAAGGCTATGGGTTTTCCAGTGGTCATGTATGGATGTGAGATTTGGATTGTGAAGAAAGCTAATTGCCAAAGAATTGGTGCTTTTGAACTGTGGTGTTGGAGAAGACTCTTGAGAGTCCCTTGGACTACAAAGAGATCCAACCAGTCAAAACTAAAGGAGATCTGTCCTGGTTGTGCATTTGAAGGCCCAATGCTGAAGCTGAAACTCCAATACTTTGGCCACCTCATGCGAAGTGCTGACTCATTGAAAAGATCCTGATGCTGGGAGGGATTGGGGGCATTGGAGAAGGGGAAGACAGAGGATGAGACGGCTGGATGGCATCACCAACTCGATGGACATGAGTTTGAGTTGACTTTGGGAGTTGGTGATGGACAGTGAGGTCTGACATGCTGTGATTCATGGGGTTGCAAAGAGTCGGACACGATTGAGTGACTGAACTGAACTGAATTGGACTGCAGCCTGCCAGGCCTCCCTGTCCATCACCAATTCTCAGAGTTACTCAAACTCATGTCCATTGAGTCAGTGATGCCATCTAACTGTCTCACCCTCTGTTTTCTCCTTTTCCTCCTGCCTTCAATCTTTCTCAACAGCTTGATCTTTTCAAGTGAGTCAGCTCTTTGCATCAGGTGGCCAAAGTATTGGAGTTTCAGCTTCAGCATCAGTCTTTTGAATGAATATTCAGGACTGATTTTCTTTAGGATGGACTGGTTGGATCTCCTTGCAATCCAAGGACTCTCAAGAGTCTTCTCCAACATCACAGTTGGAAAACATCAATTCTTTGGTGCTCAGCTTTCTTTATAGTCCAACTCTCTCATCCATACATGGCTACTGGAAAAACCGTAGCTTTTACTAGATGGACCATTGTTGACAAATAATGTCTGAGCATTTTAATATGGTGTCAAACTTGATCATAGCTTTTCTTCCAAAGAGCAAGCATCTTTTAATTTCAGTGCTGCAGTCACCATCTGCAGTGATTTTGGACCCCAAGAAAATAAAGTCTGTCACTGTTTCCACTGTTTCCCATCTATTTGCCATGAAGTTATCGGCCCAGGTACCATGATCTTATTTTTCTGAATGTTGAATTTTAAGTCAAATTTTTTACTCTTCTCTTTCACTTTCATCAAAAGGCTCTTTCGTTCTTTGCCTTCTGCTATAAAGGTGGTGTCATTGGCACATCTGAGGTTATTGATGTTTCTCCCAGCAACCTTGATTTCAGCTGTGTTTTTGAACATAATGACTACCAAGCAGATATAGTTATAGATCAATATATGAATCACATGTTAATCATAAATTGAAAACCTGCAATATATAAAGCAAACCTAAAAGAAAAGGAATGAAAACATACTATTAAAGGAAATCATCAAACCACAAAGGAAGAAACAATAAGAGAGAATTATAAAAACAACCCCCTCCAAAAAAAGAATAAATAAAATGATCAAAAAAATTCAATGTTATGTAAATATCAATGGACTAATTGCTCCAGTGAAAAGAGAAATGTTGGCTGATTTGGGAAAATAAAACACAAAAACAGAAACTTTCTATATGCTATCTACAAAAGACTCACTGCTGAGCTAAACATACAGAGAGTGAAAGTGAGAGCATGGAAAATTATATTTCATGCAAACAGAAGTGACAATAAAGCAGAGGTAATAAAATTCATGTCATATAAAATAGAGTTTAAAACAAAGACTGGAAGAAAAAACAGAAGGGATTATTTCATTTATTACTATCCTTATATCATTATGTAATAATGATAAATCCCAAGAGGATATTGCATGCATTAATATAAATCAACCTAACATAGGAGAATCTGAATATGTAAAGCAAATAACAGACATAGAGAAAAAGGGACAATAATAATAGTAGTGGACTTTAACATTCCACTTATATTAATGCACAGATGACACAAGCAGGAATTCAATAAGGCAACAATGATCTTATATGTCATAATACATTAGTCACACTTATTGTATATCCACCAGGCATTATATCCAAAAACTGAATACACATTCTTTTCAAGTGTACATGTAAAGTTCTTCAGGGTAGATCATATGCTAGGGCACAAAACAACTCTCAACAAATTTAAGGGGATTGAAATTATATCAAGAATCCCCTCAGACTACAGCAGTATAAATCTAAAAATCAATTAAAGAAAAATGGGAAAAGAAAAACATGTGGAAACTAAACGATATCCTACTAAAATCCAAGGGAGTCAATGAAGAAATCAAGAAGGAAATCAGAAAATATCTTAATACTNAGAGTCCCTTGGACTACAAAGAGATCCAACCAGTCAAAACTAAAGGAGATCTGTCCTGGTTGTGCATTTGAAGGCCCAATGCTGAAGCTGAAACTCCAATACTTTGGCCACCTCATGCGAAGTGCTGACTCATTGAAAAGATCCTGATGCTGGGAGGGATTGGGGGCATTGGAGAAGGGGAAGACAGAGGATGAGACGGCTGGATGGCATCACCAACTCGATGGACATGAGTTTGAGTTGACTTTGGGAGTTGGTGATGGACAGTGAGGTCTGACATGCTGTGATTCATGGGGTTGCAAAGAGTCGGACACGATTGAGTGACTGAACTGAACTGAATTGGACTGCAGCCTGCCAGGCCTCCCTGTCCATCACCAATTCTCAGAGTTACTCAAACTCATGTCCATTGAGTCAGTGATGCCATCTAACTGTCTCACCCTCTGTTTTCTCCTTTTCCTCCTGCCTTCAATCTTTCTCAACAGCTTGATCTTTTCAAGTGAGTCAGCTCTTTGCATCAGGTGGCCAAAGTATTGGAGTTTCAGCTTCAGCATCAGTCTTTTGAATGAATATTCAGGACTGATTTTCTTTAGGATGGACTGGTTGGATCTCCTTGCAATCCAAGGACTCTCAAGAGTCTTCTCCAACATCACAGTTGGAAAACATCAATTCTTTGGTGCTCAGCTTTCTTTATAGTCCAACTCTCTCATCCATACATGGCTACTGGAAAAACCGTAGCTTTTACTAGATGGACCATTGTTGACAAATAATGTCTGAGCATTTTAATATGGTGTCAAACTTGATCATAGCTTTTCTTCCAAAGAGCAAGCATCTTTTAATTTCAGTGCTGCAGTCACCATCTGCAGTGATTTTGGACCCCAAGAAAATAAAGTCTGTCACTGTTTCCACTGTTTCCCATCTATTTGCCATGAAGTTATCGGCCCAGGTACCATGATCTTATTTTTCTGAATGTTGAATTTTAAGTCAAATTTTTTACTCTTCTCTTTCACTTTCATCAAAAGGCTCTTTCGTTCTTTGCCTTCTGCTATAAAGGTGGTGTCATTGGCACATCTGAGGTTATTGATGTTTCTCCCAGCAACCTTGATTTCAGCTGTGTTTTTGAACATAATGACTACCAAGCAGATATAGTTATAGATCAATATATGAATCACATGTTAATCATAAATTGAAAACCTGCAATATATAAAGCAAACCTAAAAGAAAAGGAATGAAAACATACTATTAAAGGAAATCATCAAACCACAAAGGAAGAAACAATAAGAGAGAATTATAAAAACAACCCCCTCCAAAAAAAGAATAAATAAAATGATCAAAAAAATTCAATGTTATGTAAATATCAATGGACTAATTGCTCCAGTGAAAAGAGAAATGTTGGCTGATTTGGGAAAATAAAACACAAAAACAGAAACTTTCTATATGCTATCTACAAAAGACTCACTGCTGAGCTAAACATACAGAGAGTGAAAGTGAGAGCATGGAAAATTATATTTCATGCAAACAGAAGTGACAATAAAGCAGAGGTAATAAAATTCATGTCATATAAAATAGAGTTTAAAACAAAGACTGGAAGAAAAAACAGAAGGGATTATTTCATTTATTACTATCCTTATATCATTATGTAATAATGATAAATCCCAAGAGGATATTGCATGCATTAATATAAATCAACCTAACATAGGAGAATCTGAATATGTAAAGCAAATAACAGACATAGAGAAAAAGGGACAATAATAATAGTAGTGGACTTTAACATTCCACTTATATTAATGCACAGATGACACAAGCAGGAATTCAATAAGGCAACAATGATCTTATATGTCATAATACATTAGTCACACTTATTGTATATCCACCAGGCATTATATCCAAAAACTGAATACACATTCTTTTCAAGTGTACATGTAAAGTTCTTCAGGGTAGATCATATGCTAGGGCACAAAACAACTCTCAACAAATTTAAGGGGATTGAAATTATATCAAGAATCCCCTCAGACTACAGCAGTATAAATCTAAAAATCAATTAAAGAAAAATGGGAAAAGAAAAACATGTGGAAACTAAACGATATCCTACTAAAATCCAAGGGAGTCAATGAAGAAATCAAGAAGGAAATCAGAAAATATCTTAATACTTTAAGAAAATAAATAAATAAATAAAATAGAAATACAACATCCCAAAATCTATGGGATGCCAAAATGCACCTCTAAGAAGGAAGTTTAGTGTGATTCAAATTTTCTCAAGGAAAAAAAAAAAAATCGGAAACAGCCTAACCCACAATGTGAAAGAATTGGGGGCGGGGAGAAGAAGAGGAAACCACAAAGTCAGTATAATAAAGGAAATACTAAAAATCAGAAGGGAAACAAATAGAAAACAAAAACAACACCAAAAACAGTAGAAAATATTAATGAAATAAAGAACTTTCTTTTTGAAAATATAAAAAGAAAAAAAAGATAAACATTTAGTTACACTCCTCAAGAAGAAAAAGAGGACTGAAATAAAGTACAAAATTAAAGAGGAAAATTAATGACAGATACCACAGAGATGCAAAAAAGAATTTAAAAAAATCCTCTGAACAGGTATATATCAACAAACTGTACAATCTAATAGACAAATTTCTAGAAACGTAAGTCTGTCAACACTGAATCAAGAAGAAACCAATTTGAACACATGGATCAACAGTAGTGAAATTGAATTTATAATAATAAGAAATGTATCAGCAAACAAAAGTCTAAATCAGATGAATCTACCAGAAATAATAATAACTAATACTTATCCTTCTCAAACGGTTGAAAAAAGTGAGGGAGAAACACTCCAAAATTCATTCTATAAGACTTTCATGACCCTGATGACAAAACCAGACACTACCAAAAATTACAGGCCAATATTCTAGATGAACGTAGATGCGAGAATCTGCAACAAAAATTAGCAAGCCAAATCAAATAATATATAAAAAGGTTCATCTACCATGATCCATTTGAATTTATTCCAGTGTTATAAGGATGGTCTCAATATTTGCAAATCAATCAGTGTGAAACATAACATTAACAAAATGAAAGATAGAAATCACATGATCATCTCAGTAGAAGGAAAAAAAAATTGACAAAATTAATATATTCTTTTATAAATACTCGGCATAATAAAGGTCCTTTATAACAAACCCACAGCCAGCATCAACTCAATGATGAAATGCTAAAAATCTTCCACTAAACAGGGGCTTCCCAGGTAGCACTAGTGATAAACAGTCTGGTGCGAATGCCAGAGATACAAGAGTTGTGAGTTCAATTCCTGGGTTGGGAAGGTCCTCCGGATGAGGAAATGGCAACCTACTCTAGTATTCTTTCCTGGGAAATCCCATGGACAGAAGAGATTGGCAAGCTACTGTCAATGGGGTTGCAAAGAGTCAGACAGGACAATTTACACACACATACACACTAAATTAAGCAACAAGACAAAGATTCTCATGCTCACCAATTCTATTTTACACACTATTGGAAATCCTAGTTATAGCAATCAGACACAAAAATAAATTATATATATTATATGATTATTAATATACAATTGCACTAGTTATTAACATATAATTATATATAATATGTAAATTATATTATAATATATATAATTTATTTTTGTGCCTGATATATATATACATACAGGCACCCATGCCCACCAGAATATTACTCAGCCATAAAAATGAATGAAATTTTGCCATTTGCAGCAATGTGGATGGACTTAGAGATTATGTTTTGTGAAATAAGTCAGAGAAAAGCAAATACTGTATCATATTGCTTATATTTATAGTATAAATAATTTAAAAATTGAATATATATAGCAGTACAGAAAGAGACACATAGATGTAGGAAAAGAACTGGTAGTTACCAGTACACAGATGGAAAATGTGAAGGAAAATATAGGGGTATGGGAATTAGAGATAGCCATTATTATGCATAAAATAGATAAGAAAAAAGAATATATTTTACAGCACAAGAAGTTACAGCTATTATTTTATAATAACTCTTAATAGAGTATATTAAGCAAAAATATTGAATCACTACTCTGTACATTTGAAATAATTTAATATTGAAAATCAATTCTACTTCAATAAAAATAATTTAAAAAGGAGATATACCCACTAGCTGCAAAATATTACCTTGAAGCACTCTGACCAACATTGTTGAATCAAGGTAAAGAAGTATATGTGGATTTCAGAATGTATGATTCCCTTTCAGACTGTAGTATCTACATATTGCTTGTGTCAGCTGGGATTTCTAAATTTCTCTGAGAAGTACATTTATATATTTCTGTAAGTTTCACATTATTTTGTTGAACATCTATGAATATCTCTGATATCTGTAGGCATTCTTGTATATAAGCTCTCCTGTGGATCCACAGTGTCCTGAATAATTTTCTATCATTATTTTCTAATATTTACTGGTATCATTTTTTTACATAATTCTGCATATATTTATGTAATTGTATAGATAATTCAAAATTAATTTCATCCCATCAAGAACTTTCCCTCATCATCTTTGTATTCTAAATCACAGAGCCTAGTCCTTGGAAAACAGAAAGCATTCAAAAATTTATTTGAGTGAATGATGAATGTCTGAACTCTCTTCCACAAATCTACTCTCATGGACAGAAAGACTAATAGACACTTTATTTTTCACCAAGGTTTCCAAAAACGAAACTAAGTGCTAATAATTTCAAAATAAAAAAGCAATTTGTTATCACAATTTATGTCCTATATCATAAATCAGAAGAGTCAGCATTCAATCATAAAATTAGGGTGGTAGATATAATCTGAGACTGAGTCAAACAGGGAAAGACAAATAATGATTTTTAAGATGTGGTGAATTGTATTCCTTGTAGGCAAAGAACAGGCAGTCATAGAAAAGACAGTTACTTTTTTTTTTCCCCAAAAGATTTGAACTCTATTAATTAATTAGTGATTTATTTTGCTCTAAATTCTGACAAATCTTTATCTCTTACACTTTCATTTATCTCTTCTTTAAAAAAAATGTAAAATATTACAATGTCTACTAAGTTTAATCTGTAAAATGTGTTAACAAAAATATGTATGTGTGTTTTACAGTTTTGTCAAATATTAATTTATTTCTTATATGATTTTATTTTTTTAACTTTTAAGCTTTTTATTTTTTATTGCTGTATGGTTGATTAGCAATGTTGTGATAGATTCAGGTGAACAGTGAAGGGACTCAGCCATACATATACATACATCCATTCTTTCCCAATACTCTCTCCTACCCAGGCAGCCTGGCACATAACACTGAACAGAGTTACATGTGCTATACAGTAGGTCCTTATTGGTTATCCATTTTGAATATAGCAGTGTATCACCAAATTCCAACAAGTTATTTTGTAGATATTAACAAAGCAATTCTGAAGTTTATCTAGAAAGAAGATCCTTACATTCTTCCCCACTCACATACAAACACAAAACCTTACAATGTATCACAGACTTAAATGTAAAACGCACAATTATGAAAGTCCTAGAAACCTAAAGGAAAATCTAGATTAAAAAAAAATAATAATATCCATGAAAGAAATAACTGATAAGTTGGATTTCATGAAAGTTGAAAATATTTACACTATGAAAGAATGTAAAGAAAATTAGAAAACAAATCAGACTTGAAAAAAAATTACAAAATATACATCTAAAAAATACTATATCTACCATACACAGAGAATCAAAAACTCAGCAATAAGAAAGTAGATTTTAAAAATGGGCCAAAGACTTCAACATATATTTTACTAAAGTAGATATGCAACTGGCAAAAAACATATTAAAAATTCTGCAATTCCTATGTTATCAGGGAAAGACAAACTTAAAATGCAATGCGATACAGCTTTATACCTATTAATGACCAGCATCTGGAACACTGACAACACCAAATGCTGCCCAGGATATAAAGCAACAAGAACTCTCAGTCTTTGTTGGTGTCAATGCAAAATGGAACAAATACTTTGAAAAACAGTTTGGTAATTTCTTAGAAAACTAAACATAGAATCCAACAATTGTACACTTTGTTTTTTACCCAAAAGAATTGACAATTTGTGTCCATATAAAATCCACACACACAAATGTTCATAGTAACTGTATTCATAATTGCCAAAACTGGGAAGAACTAAATGAATGGATAAATATATTGCAGTATACCCCAAAAATAAAATATTGTTCAGCACTAAAAAGAAGTGAGCTATCAAAGCCATGGAATGATATTGAAGAAACTTAAATACAAGTGAAATAATCTGAAAAAAACTATATTCTCTGTGATTCCAACTATATGACAGTATGGTCACTAGCCCTAATCCATAAAGTTGATTTGAGAATCTGTTACTATATCAAGGAAATAAAAAGTGCTTATTTTTTGCCTACTCTGTGACCTTTATATGCAATCTCTGATTCTTACAATAATTCTTTAAAGCAAATGATACTGACTTCCATTTTACACATGAGTGATCTATAGCTCAGAGGTTAGGTTAATTGCTTGAGGAACACAGCTGATATCTGCAAACTATATGATATTCTGCATAAGGTAAAACTACGGGTACAATAAAAAGTTAAGTGGTTGCCAGTGTTGGGTTGTCAGAATATAAATTGATGAATTTGGTAATCACAGAGGATTTTTAGGATCGAAAAAAAAATCTCTGTGTGAAGGATTTATATCATCATGTATGTGTTCTAATCCATTTAACGTACAACATCAAGAGTGAAAACTCATGTAAATTATGGATTTTGAGTATGTTGTGTCATTGTAGGTTCATTAATTGTAAAAAAGCTAATAATAATTATGCTGTTCAGTGATTTGGTGATGGATGAATCTATGACTGCTGCTGCTGCTGCTGAGTCGCTTCAGTCGTGTCCGACTCTGTGCGACCCCATAGACGGCAGCCCACCAGCCTCTCCCATCCCTGGGATTCTCCAGGTGAGAACACTGGAGTGGGCTGCCATTTCCTTCTTCAATGCATGAAAGTGAAAAATGAAAGTGAAGCAGCTCAGTCCGGTCTGACTCTTAGTGACCCCATGGTCTGCAGCCTACCAGGCTCCTCCGTCCATGGGATTTTCCAGGCAAGAGTACTGGACTGGGGTGCCATTGCCTTCTCCGTGAATCTATGGAGAAGGGTGTATATAGGAATTCACTGAAACTTTCTCTCAGTTTTACTATGACCCTGCTCTGAAATAATATCACAAATGGATGGTGATGTTTTTCTATTTCCAGATGTTATTTAGCCTCAGTGATACAGAACCAAGTATATTGGTAACTATTGTATCTTTACAGTCCTCAAAACCAGCTCTAATACATCATTAAAAAGTGTGAGAGTAAAAAAGCTTTTATTTTACCATTCTGTGCTAACTTAGCTTTGAATAAGAATATATTTATGAAAGCAAGCTCATGAAACCTTTGAAGTTTAGAAACATAATTTTACTCAAACTCAAATTTTAGTATTTATCACAGATAATCTTAATTATTCCAGAACAGTAAAAAAGAGTTACTAATATTTACCTCACAATAAAAATTTAGGTCCAAAAGAAAAAAAAATACAATATTTTGTGAAACTTCTTTGTAAGGTATATAATGCTGTATTTACAGATTTATAATGCCAATTGCAGAGAGTGCAGGATAGTCATATGTGGTCTAACTAAAAGTAAGAATTTTCTATATAAGAGGAGTGAAAAGATTTGTTTAAAATCTATAAAAATATAATATATATATTCATATTCTAGAATATCAGTGCAAATATAAAGCATGTTGTATAACACTGTATGGAAAACTCATGACATGACTTTATGATTCAAAGAGAAATAATGAGTTAACTATAATTTTATATATTTGGGGCTTATGAAGAGTTTGCTGATCTATTTTGCATTATTCAGACAAAGCAGTATGCTTTTCTCTTTACTCCTGACTTTTGGCATTGGGATCTTGAGTATGAAGGGTACCCTTTAACCTTCTAAACAGATTATCTTATTACATTTTTTTTTAATGACAAAGCACAAACTCACCAAGAAAATATGTGTAGGTCAGTTTTGTCATAATGTCATATTCATCCAAAGGTACTTGGGAATTAGCAGAAATGAACTATTCCTGAGAATTTCCAAAAATACTGCCTTCCATTTATTTAACAATAATTCTTCGTAGTCTTGGGCTTCCAAGGTGGGCACTAGTGGTAAAGAACCCACCTAACAATGCAGGAGACACAAAAGATATGAGTTTGATCCCTGTGTCAGGAAGATCCCCTGGAGGAGGGCATGGCAAACCACTCCAGCATTCATGCCTTGAGAATCTTGTGCACAGAGGAGCCTTATGGGCTATAGTCTATAGCGTCACAAAGAGTTGGACATGACTGAAGTGGCTTAGTGTGCACTCATGCTTCATTGTGTTGACAAGAAGTTGACTCTTGAACAACAGGGCTTTGAACTGAAAGAGTTAACTTGTATGAAAAGTTTTTCAGCAGATTTACAGTTGACCCTCCATATTTGTTGTTGCACATCCATGGGTTAAACCAACAGTGGAAGTCCTACATTTATGATCCTCAATTGGTTGAAATCCTAGGAGGCAGAATCCACATTTTCAGGTGATCAACTGTGGTACAAGAGCTTTCCCAGATTTTGATATGTTGAGTGGTTCCTGAACCATCCATGGACACCAAGTTCAGTTCAGTCACTCAGTTGTGTCCAACTCTTTGCAACCCCATGGATTGGGTCTTCCCTGTCCTTCACCAACTCCCAGAGCCTACTTGAACTCATATTCATTGACTTGGTGATGGCATCTAATCATCTCATCCTCTGCCATCCCTTCTCTTCTCCCCTTCAGTCTTTCCCAGCATCAGAGTCTTTTCCAAAGAGTCAGTTCTTTGCATCAAGTGGCCAAAGTATTGGAGTTTCAGCTTCAGTATCAGTCCTTCCATTGAATATTCAGGACTGATTTCCTTTAGGATGGACTGGTTGGGTCTCCTTGTAGTATAAGGGACTCTCAAGAGTCTTCTCCAACACCACAGTTTAAAAGCATCAGTTCTTTGGCACTCAGCTTTCTTTATGGTCCAGCTCTCACATTCATACATGACTATTGGAAAAACCATAGCTTTGACTAGACAGATCTTTGTTGGCAAAGTAATGTCTGCTTTTTAATATGCTGTCTAGTTTGGTCATAAGTTTTCTTCCAGGGAGCAAGTATCTTTTAAATTCATGGCTTAGTCACCATCTGCAGTGATTTTAGAGCCCCCAGAATAAGTCTCTCAGTGTTTCCGTTGTTTCCCCAACTATTTGCCATGAAGTGATGGGACCACATACCATGATCTTAGTTTTCTGAATGTGGAGTTTTAAGCCAAAATTTTCACTCTCCTCTTTCACTTTCATCAAGAGGCTCCTTAGTTTTTCTTCTTTCTGCCATAAAGTAGTGTTATCTGCATATCTGAGATTATTGATATTTCTCCTGGCAATCTTGATTCCAGTTTGTGCTTCATCCAGCCGAGCATTTTGCATGATGTACTCTGCACTTAAGTTAAATAAGCAGGGTGGCAATATACAGCCTTGACATATTCCTTTCCAAATTTAGAACCAGTCAGTTGTTCCATGTCCATTTCTAACTGTTGCTTCCTGACTTGCATACAGATTTCTCAAGAGGCAGGTCAGGTGGTCTGGTATTTCCATCTCTTTAAGAATTTTCAACAGTTTATTGTTATCCACACAGTCAAAGTCTGTGTGGATACCAAGACACAACTATAATTCTCTCATATACTCATTTTGAAATGACTCCACTAGGCTGATGACATCAAGAGCCTCATGGTGTTTCCATGTTGCTGGTAACAAACAGGACAGTAGAGATTGATGAAACTCTATGCAAGTTTGCTACAGGTGAGTTTTAACCTCTTGCTGAATTCTCCATTGTTCAATGGAGACTATATTACTAAATTTTTAGCATTTTAAATAAAACTTTTGGAAAGATTAAAAGATAAAATTCCTGGTTGTATCTGTTTCTCATTTGGTTTCATTTGAATATGCTTTTGAAAATGGTTATGATGGAGGACTTTTAATCATAATGATGAAAAATAAAAACTTTAGAATCAGTAAATGCTGGATTCCAGTCCTGGTGGATCCAGGGAATTCAAAGGGGAGACAGAGTCAGCGATCAGGAAACAATAGCTTAATTAAGTATTAATTAAAGATATAAAGAGCGGTTAAGTAAGGATAGCTCAGTGAGAAAATTCAGTGGAGAAAAAAAGGCTGAATAACTTGGTTTACATGGAAAAACCAATAAAACCTTGAGACAAGAGTTTTGCACCATCTACGTAGGCCACTGGTACCATCTTGAATAACAGAGGGTGCTCCGCCTTGGGCTCCCTCTCACATGGGTCTTAAAAGCCAAGGCAACTAAGCAGACACGGTGAGCCTCCATGCTCCAGATGGGAATTCAGCCAGAAAAGAAGAGAACGAGAAAAGACCACATGGGGAAAACCAGGCTTTCCAGGAACTGGTCCAATTTCTTTATTTTTCAGGTTTGCTTATATACCTTTTTGTTACACATAGAGAAAAATGGAAATTTCATAGTCAAATGGGTGTCAGCAATCTTGACCTTTATCAAAATCAGATGCTTCATATAAATGTATACAAAGGTCTTGGGTGGTTTTACATCATCTTCTGGCCATGAGGCCTGCTGAAATTTTATGACCCTTTCTTTCTGGTAACAGTCAATTAATCAGAAAACCTATTTCCCAGGGTTGATTTTTCTTAAACCAGGTGCCGCCCTCCAAAGGTACCAGATAAAGTTACATTCCTATAGGGTGAGGGTGTAGTGGGTTACAATTAAGAAAGGAATTTACTTAGCCTAAGGTTTATCATGATTAATCTTAAAGGTTAATACTTATTTCTCTTATATGCTAGTTATACTCATTATAAGGGCAGGGAATATGGAGATTAGCAGCAAATATTGGCCCCAAAAATGAAAACCCTTCACCACTAATACTATACTAATAATTTTCTAACTTATCAAAAGACTCTGTATTTAGAAAGTTTAAAGCATCTCATGCCTCTCACAGTGGGAGGCTGTGAACAATCATATGTGGCCGGACGAACCTGCTCAGGCAGGCTAGAGAAACTTCAGAGGAGTTTGTAAGTTGAAACACTCTTGTCACGCCCAGGACTTTTTATTAGCTGAAGCTGTAAGTTAACTCCTTCTCCGAGAGAGGTGGTGGGGGACAGCTCCCCATAAAGTCAGAGGTGTAGGTGAGAGCATAAAGCAGTAAAGTAGGCAGACTCTGGTTTTGGGGGTAGATGTTCAGGAACAGGGGGTCTCCTGAGGCTCAATCTCGCCTTTGCATATGCCGAGCCTCCTTCCTCATGACCTTTGCCTCAGGCGGAGTTCCTCATGCTAGCTCCCGGCAAGTAAATATTTTTATGTAGAACATTTTCCTTCCGGATTTCCTTTATATACTTTATTATATGATTCTTCAAAAACTTAGTGAAAATATTTGAACATTATTCTGCACATATTCTATAGAAACTAGTTGTTATTTTTTTGTTTCCTATAAAAATGTTGAAGCATCTATATTTAGATTCTCTGCCACACCTCCCCCCTCCCTCCTCCACACATGCATATACAAACACTCAGCATAACACAGCTGTGAAAACACTTGGGATAGAGGGATACTGTACAGTATAGCTGGAAGTTAGTTTGTTAAAGCTATGTACTGATGTGAAAGGAACATCTTATTGCTTGAAAGAATGCATTGGTTATGCAAAAGGAATTTAGAACTATGAATTACATTTGATGACAAATTTCAACTTAGAGTTTCTGTCCCTTGGTATTGTTGTCAGAGACAGAGTTCTCATCAATACAAGAGGCTTATTACAGAATGTACAGGACTTCTAGATTGAATTAAGTCTTTAGCTCTACCTTTTAAAGTAACTGATATTATATCAAACTTTTCAGATATAGATATTGATATGGATATATATTGATATAGTTATATTGAAGGGTGGGTATTGCCAGGGATATCTTTGTTCCAAAGTCATAGGAGCAAAAAATGTGTTACATGGAAAATGATTAAGAGATATTCATGAAATCTTAGGTATTAACTCCAATGTTTATCCTTATACCATTAATTAATGACCAAATAAGGGCTTCCCAGGTGGCTCAGTGTTAAAGACTCTGCCTGCCAATGCAGGAGATGCAAGAGGCATGGGTTCAATCCCTGTATTGGGAAGATCTCCGGAGTAGGAAATTGTACCTCCCTTCATTATTCTTGCCTGGAGAATCCCATGGGCAGAGAGCCTGGCGTGCTGCGGTCCATGGGATAGCAAAGAGTCTGACACAACTTAGTGACTGAGCATGCACATATGCACACAGTGACTGAATAAGATATCCTCTCATTTTGACACTCTATGCTTGAGAGTCTTCTCCCTTGATAGGTAAAAGAATTGTGATTTGTGATTGTGCACTGAATGGAAACCAGTATGGGATTCATTTGGTTGTAGACAGCTCTAACTCTTAACTTCTCTTTCCCATCCTCTTTGTCCCTTAAGAGTAGTTTGAAGTGAAAAACAATTGTGCTAAATCAGATCAAATCTGTGATTTTCTACAGCTAAGGAGATCACCAATTTGTTATTTTCCTAACCCGATCTCTATCTCAGGCCCTGTCAGTGCTCTTCTCTGTGTTAACATTTCTGACCATACTACAAATGCAAAACCATCAGAAGCTCAGTGTTGTTTTTTATTTAGCAAATTATCTTATCCTAAGTATGTCATTAGATCTGTACTATGGTACTCATGCTCAAATAGTCTGCCCACATTGCTGCAAGGCAGTGTTATCTGAAAACCCACTAAACTATAATGACCTATCTTCCTCAATCATACAACACAGTCAAGAGTTGCTTTTGTTTTGGTGATCCTTGGATATGACATTTTTGCCAAAGTTCAGTATGATAAAAGATTAAACAGCTTTTAACCTTGGAGGGGAGAAATAATCAAGGAATGTATACAATTGAGTAAAATTTGAGTTTATCCTTGATTGTAAGAGTAGGCTTATTATTAACCATAACAAAAAGAGTTGAAGAATTCTTTTTAGTAAAGTAGAAGATAGGCATTCTTAAAAGTGTAACAAAAATGAAAGTACTTTGTGTTAATATTTAAGGTTAATGAGTTTTTTGCTAATTATTTTTAAAAATTGAGCTACAGTTAATTTACAGTATTATATTTTCAGGTGTATGTCAAAGTGATTCAGCTATGTATATATTATATGTGTGTATATATATAGACACATATACATATATATATCATTTTTAAGATTATTTTCTTATAAATGATTATTACAAGATATTAAATACAGTTATCTCTGCATTAATATATAGTAGTCCTTATTGTTTATGTATAGTAGTGTGTATGTGTTAATATAAAACTCCTGCCGCTGCTGCTGCTAAGTTGCTTCAGTCATGTCTGACTCTGTGCGACCCCATAGACGGTAGCCCACCAGGCTCCCCCGTCCCTGGGATTCTCCAGGCAAGAACACTGGAGTGGGCTGCCACTGCCTTCTCCAATGCATGAAAGTGAGAAGTGAAAGTGAAGTCATTCAATCGTGTCTGACTCTTAGCGACCCCATGGACTGCAGCCTACCAGGCTCCTCCGCCCATGGGATTTTCCAGGCAAGAGTACTGGAGTGGGGTGCCATTGCCTTCTCCTAATTTAAAACAAATTCTGAATCAAAGTAAGATTAAAAGTGTTTTATTGATTTTATTATTGTTTAAATTGAGTAAATACTCACACAACTAAAAGTAATCATCACTTTTCTATTATTTCATTCCTAGGGCAGTAAAAAAACAAATTCTGTAAGGAAAATGACAATAATGTTAACTCTTCCATAAATCTGGGTCATCCAAATTTTAAAGTACTGTAGGGAAAAGCCACTACAAAATAAATTTAAAGGCTCAAGGAGAACAAATCCCAAAGGTTAGTTCCCACCAGGAAGAATAAAAATTTGCTAGGGTTTCTGGGAAGTTCAATTATAGGAACAGACAACAAGAGATTTTCAGCCAATTTGAAACTAATTCAATGTGTTCTGGAAGAAAAAGGCAGTTGCACAGATAACATCAGCTTGAAGCTAAAAGTTGCAACCTTAGGAGAGACACTAACAAATGGGCTTTATAGTTTGGGCTCCAAGCAAAGAAAGAGGATAGTGATAAAGAGAGAAACAAAGAAAGGGACAAAATTATATTCTGTCATGCTCACTCTCTACAGCTAATAAAATAAGTTGAAAATACGCCAATGATTCAAGGAACATGATCTATTTTGATTATTCTAAATAAAAGGCAGTAAAAAATAAATCAAGGGCATAGAAAAAGTTGTAGAAATATGGCAGAAGAATAAAATCTGTACAGTAAGAAGATATATGTCCCAAAATAATAAAATAAATGTTTGCCAATCAATTTTACAGTAGTTCCTTGTTCATTTTTGACTGTTTGTATGCCCTGTTTTGCATTTCTCTTCTGTGTTTCTTTTACTAAAATTGATCCAGATATGTGACTGTAGGCATAAAATTCCAAATCAATATGTAATAACATACATATAAATGTCTTATAATATGTTTAAAAGAAATAAAAGAAGCTATATCAGAGCATATATTTTCCAAAAAGTGGGGCCTGTAGAAAAATAATGAGATATTTACATTTGCAATGTAATATTGTCAGCTTTATAACTTCAACTATTCCGAATATGCTTTAAATAACATCAATATTATGACAGAAAATAACAATTTGTATTACTTTAAATCAAATAGCACTTTACTTTTTGACCTACAAAAAAATTCAATTTCATAATATTTATTCTAATACATTTTTGGCTATTCTAGTCTACATGATAAGATTAGTAAGTTCATAGCACAGTTTCTAATTTTTTTATTCCTGATCTATTGGTTCACTGTTTAAAAGTATAAGTTTACTAGTATGCGTGAACAGTCCTAATACTTAGAAAAATTTTAGAAATTTTGAAAGATACATATGCATAAATTAAATCTTTCCTTGATATAAATTTATGTGGTTATTGGAAATCTTTACCCGCTTAAAAAACTTAGAAGTCTCTGCTTTTTCAAAAAAGCTATAAAACATATTTTCTGAGAAGTCAGACTATTCATAAAGTTATTATTATAATAAAATGGTTTTATAGTAAATATTAATATGATTTTTTGCATTCAGCATATAATATTTTAAAGAGACTGTCTCCCAGACAAACAAAGCTATATCATTTATTAAACATGGATTATCTGAATTATAAAATAAGTAAAATAATTTTTATTAATAGGAGCACAGAAAGGTCACAGTTCACTCTTTATGCTCTTGTCATGAAGTCCAGGGAAAAGTAACCTTCCTGATCACATTACTTTTCTGAGTATATTACACAAAACAGTGATTAAAGAGTCTCATGTTGTAGCTAATTTGAAGTACAAGCTTCTTATTATAGTTAATATCTGCTGCCTAGTAGAGGAACTTATGTTAGTTATTGGTAACTGTTGAAATGATAAAATAATGGGAATATTCCAGTGTCCAAAGCAATAATTATTCTGGATTTTCACCTCTATGTGATAAAATATCAAAATCTGTAGTACAAGGAAGTTTCATTCTCACATAGGATATAGAAAACCACTGGGAATTATTGCTTCTTTATTAAATGAGGGAATCCAGATAATGTGTAATATCATAAATTAAACTGAACCTCAGCAATCTGAAGTCACAAGGAAAAAGAGCTGAATTCCAAATTTACATGTGCCTCAAAGGAGAGACAAAACGTATGGACTGCTTCATTTTTGGTAGAACACTGGAGGAAGAATAAAATCAGTTAAGAAAAAATTAGCTAAAAATTTAACGAAGTCCTAATGGTAAATAAAGGATTTCCCTGGTGGCTCAGTGGTAAAGAATCTGCCTGCCATTTAAGGAGATGGGTTTAATACTCGGGTCAGGAAGATCCCTTGGAGTAGGAAATGGCAACTCACTCCAGTATTTTTGTCTAGGAAATCCCATGGAAAAAGAAGCCTGGTGGGTTACAGTCCATAGGATCACAAAGCGTTGGACACAACTTAGCGACTAAATGGCATACAAATAAGATAAAGTATAATCAACTTAGGGCAGTTGCTCTCAATCTAGGGTAACAGTGTCCTTTGGGGACATTTACCAATGTCTGTACACATTTTTGTTTGTCACAGCTGTTGTAGATATTGTGGATACACCCTAAGATCTCTCCCAATAATCTCTACCCTCATGCTATCACCTCACCAATTGCCATTAAGTGTGGATCAGACTTTTAACTCCCTTTTCACCAATAGTATGTCAGAGGTAAAGGAGTCCCCTCCAGTGACTGGTATTTATTTATTTATCATTTAAGAGTCTATCTTAGCCATGGAGTGAGAGTCTCTCTTTCTTGCTGACATTAAAGAAGTAAGTTGCTATGATGTGAATAGCATATCAAGAGGGTCACCTGGCAGGAAACTATAGGTTATCTCTAAAAATTGAGGGTCTGTCTTACAACTATAAAGTGCTGACTGTCAAAAATCCATATGAGTTGGTAAGAGAAGCCAAGCAACTGATGAAAACACAGCCCAGCCAACATCCTGACTGTACGCCTTGTGAAACTCTGAGCCGAGAACATAGTTAAGCCAGGCCTAGACAACTGACCCACAGAAACTCTGAGATAGTAAAACGTTCATTTAAGGCTCTGCATTTATGATGATTTGTTGTGTAGGTAATAGAAAAGTAATATAGAGTACTACTGGCATCTAGTGGGTAGAGATCAGGGACTTTGTTAAACATCCTAAAATGCAAAGGATGACCCCTTCCACAAAGACTTATCTGCTTTGACGTGACAATAATGTCTAGATTTAGAAAATGTGGGCCAGGATGGGGGCCAAAGATAATCCCTGTCTCACAGCACCATCTCTGCCTTGGAGATGCACCCTTGCAGTAGCTAATGGTCTGCAACTATGAAAGAGAAAAAGTGTCTTCCCCTGTACCTTTCCCCAAACTTTAAGCTGATGGGAAAGGAGGAGCAAAGCCTCCCTCCACGACATGGCCATAAAAAATCCTTTGTTTCAAGGGGAGGGCCAGAAACAAAAATATATCTGTAAGAGCTGAAGGAAATAACCCTTACTCCAGGATTCAGGCACTGCTTATGGGAGTAGCTTACAGGGAGACAGAGGGGTATCAGTTCCTTGGGCTAAAGATTCTGTGTCAATTCAAAGTTGAAGTGTTAGTCACTCAGTCATGCCCAACTCTTCCTGATCACATGGATTGTAGCCCGCCAAGCTCCTCTGTCCAGTGAATTCTTCAGGCAGGAATACTATAGTGGGTAGCCATTCCCTTAACCAGGGGATCTTCCTGACACAGGGACTGAACTCGGGTCTCTTACATTACAGGCAGATTCTTTACAATGTGAGCCACTTGAAGTCTTATAATACTGGGAAGTGGCAGAAAAATCTTTCCTGCTCAAAACCAGCCATAGAAAGCAAATAGAGTTTGGCTCCTGAGAGGAGGTGGTGCAGGAATGCTAGGAAGGCACCATTCACAGGCCAAGGTTCTTTGAACTTGCCAATATGCTAAATAATAGGTCCCCAGAGGTGTCCACGTCCTAAATTCAGGAATCTGTGAATATGTTACCTTACTGATAAAAGAAATTTATAATTAAATTTAGGATCTTTTGAGGGGAAAAATATCACAGTGAATTCAATATAGTGGTAAGTTTAACACAAGGGAGACATGAGTTGAAGATGAGAAGGCAAGGTGATGACAGAAGCTGAGTCAGGAACGCAGATGGCCTCTAGATGCTGGCAAAGGTGAGGATGTGGATTCTTTTCAAAAGACTCTAGAAAGAACTAGCTCTGATGAACTTATGGCATTAGTTCAGTAATAAGCAGTTTGAACTAAAAAAATCCGGAATTCCGTTTCCCTTATGGTATCATACATGTTACAATGCCATATTCCCAAATCCTCCCACGGTCTAGGTTCGATGCAGAAGGCTTGGGTCTGATGAGTGGGGATGATCTGGAGGGATGGTGTGGGGAGGGAGGGGGAAGGGAGGGGGTCTGGATTGGGAACTCAGGTACACTTATGGCTGATTTATGTCAATGTATGGCAAAATGAGTACAGTATTGTAAAGCAAAACAAACTAAAAAATATAAATTAAAAAAAAAAAAATCCGGAATTCCAATTTTAAAAAATGTGGGTTGTTTTAAGGCATTGAGTTTGTGATAATGTGTTACTTTGGCAATAGGAAATCAGCGCAAGGTTGGACCAGAAGAACAAACAAAACGTACTTCCTCATTGTGATACAAGTGTGGCTCAGTCAGCTACCAAGCGGAGGGAGGAGGGTCAGAACAGGAGAAAGACCTTTTCTGTGACAAAAGTGATTGAAGGAGTAATGAGAGCTGAGGCTGTACAAGGAACACTAAGTAAAACACTCTAGCACCTCAAGTACTACACTAAGCCTATGGCAACAACAGGAAGTAAATGAAGATTAAGATTACTACATCCTTTCATATCTAAAGGAGAAGGAAATGGCAAACCACTCCAGTACTCTTGCCTGGAAAATTCCATGGATGCAGGAGCCTGGTAGGCTGCAGTCCACGGGGTGGCAAAGAGTCAGACACTACTGAACTACTTCACTGTCTTTCGTTCTATAGTTCCTTTTTGAGAACCATATTTTCTGCATGCCTTGACTAAGGACATGATTGTTAGGTTCTGCTTTTTCTTTTAAATCTAGTAACCCATAGATATTATTTGTGTCTGTTAATTGCTTAGTCATGTACTCCTCTTTGCAGCCCCATGGACTGTAGCCCTCTAGGCTCCTCTGTCCTAGGAATTCTCCAGCCAAGAATCATGGAGTGGGTTACCATGCTCTCCTGCAGAGGATCTTCCCAACTCAGGGATCAAACCCATGTCCCCCGCATTCCAAGCAGATTATTTACCATCTGAATCACCAGAGAATCTCATATACATATGGGAGATATGTGGGAGGTTCTAAATCTTTGTTTCATAGATAATAATTCTACATTTTAATAGCATATTTCATCTTTGGGGGAGTCTATAACACTTGTTTTGAGCCTATTTCAATCAGATTTACCTAGAGTTCTCCACTGGCCTATAAAGGCTGCAAAGGTGGCAAAATCAGTATATTTGGGACTGACAAATATTCATAATCCTCACTCTGTTTCCAGGTTGGTTCAGTTCAGTTCAGTCACTCAGTCGTGTCCGACTTTGCGACCCCATGAATCGCAGCAGGCCAGGCCTCCCTGTCCATCACCAATTCCAGGAGTTCACTCAGACTCATGTACATTGAGTCAGTGATGCCATCCAGCCATCTCATCCTCGGTCGAATCCTTCTCCTCCAGCCCCCAATCCCTCCCAGCATCAGAGTCTTTTCCAATGAGTCAACTCTTCACATGAGGTGGCCAAAGTACTGGAGCTTCAGCTTTAGCATCACTCCTTCTAAAGAAATCCCAGGGCTGATCTCCTTCAGAATGGACTGGTTGGATCTCCTTGCAGTCCAAGGGACTCTCAAGAGTCTTCTCCAACACCACAGTTCAAAAGCATCAATTCTTCGGCGCTCAGCCTTCTTCACAGTCCAACTCTCACATCCATACATGACCACAGGAAAAACCATAGCTTTGACTAGACGGACCTTTGTTGGCAAAGTAATGTCTCTGCTTTTCAATATGCTATCTAGGTTGGTCATAACTTTTCTTCCAAGAAGTAAGCATCTTTTAATTTCATGACTGCAGTCACCATCTGCAGTGATTTTGGAGCATACACACACNAGTCAGCAAAGTAATATCTCTGCTTTTGAATATGCTATCTAGGTTGGTCATAACTTTTCTTCCAAGGAGTAAGCATCTTTTAATTTCATGGCTGCAGTCACCATCTGCAGTGATTTTGGAGCCCCAAAAAATAAAGTCTGACACTGTTTCCACTGTTTTCCCATCTATGTCCCATGAGGTGATGGGACCGGATGTCATGATCTTCGTTTTCTGAATGTTGAGTCTTTTAGGCCACTGGAAAGTAAAACCTATTCTCTCCCTAGAAAAGAGATGCCCATTTCCACCATCACATTCTTTGCTGGATGGTCAACCTATTAAGAGACGTAGTACTGCAACTCTGATTGGAATAAAATCCTCTGTGATTAACTACAGTGGAGTGTTGATCATGATCACAAATAACTGAAGCAGAAGATAAAAGTGGAAAACTCTGGACTTGTCTCAGTTTGGAAACTGAGAGCCAGAGGTGACTCTAAGAAAGCGAGAACCATCTGAAGCACTGGGACACAGTTGTCATGCCTTGGAGCTTGCCAGAAAGGGGCTCAAACTGTGTTTTTCTCTCATTTAACAATTTCTCTCAAGATACAAAGAAATAGGGGAGAACATTATGCTCATGACCCTCTCTATTCGATTGTATTATTATGTATAAGAAAGTAATCTGCATTCATACCAGCTATAAAATATCTGGAAACAAAATAGTAATCATAGATTTTAAATATGATACATCTTGGGAATTCCCTGGCTGTCCAGTGGTTAGGATTTGGCTCTTTCACTGTCAAGGGGCCAAGTTTGATCCCTGGTCAGGGAACTAAGATCCTGCCAGCCAAAAAATATATGTTTTATATAATACATCTTGAATATCCAAAAAATAGGATGGAAAGTGACCACCCCTCTAGGGAGCCCCCAGATTCCTCCTTGGGGGTCTTTTCCTCCACTTGTTTCAACTCCCACAGCAAACCTTGCTCTCAAGAAAGGAATTAGGGAGCCCACTCAGGCTGGATCCAGGAGCTGTGATGCTCTGCTATGGAAAAACAGACATTGGCCTGCTTCCCTCCTGCTGTGGATGGGTTAACTTTTGCCAGGAGGAGGGCTGAGGCCACACACAGCCCAAGCTGACCACCTGCCTGAGAGACCTGGAGCAAGGGGACTAGTGCGGTGTACCTATACGAGGCCCGGGACTCCCCTGTCTGGATTATGTGTCCACCCATCAGGCCATCACTGCTGCTGCCCCAGACCGTGTACCTATTATCACAGCCAGGGTGTGCGATTCTGAGATCCTGGCTTCAGTGGGATGGAATGACATGGACAAGATGGCAAGACTTCACGGTGGAGAGGACAAGACTCCACTCATAACACCCACAGCCATACCTTGTCCAGGAGAACTGGGCAACATCAGCAGAGGCATGTATTGAAAGGAGGCAACAGGGTGCCAGGCTTGGGTGCCAGGCTTTGCCAGACTTACAAGTGGATTCCTTGCCTGCAGTACTGAGACGGAGCAGGACCGTAGGCGCCCCCACCCCACACCACATCCTCTGCCTGCCTTTGCCTGTGGAAAACTTTAGTCAAACGATAAGTTTAATCAGAGACGTGAGAAATGCGGAAACAAAGGAAAACAGTCTTAGGAGACTAAATAATAATAATGTAGTCATTAAGAATAGTCAAGGATGTTCAGTTCTTTCTCAAGGGCTATAGATAATATTCTGAGCCATATCCTGTGAGCTGTGTTACAGATACCAAAACACCAGGTGAAGAAGTTAGCTACATGATGGCCAGACTGGACCCAGGACAGGAGCTGCCACAGTTCTGAGAATGGACCATGAAGAAACGGGGACAAATGGACCTTGGAACTGAAGATTAACTGTACCTAAAACAATCATGATGCTGGTCAGATCACTGATGACCAATTTGAAGATGACTGTTAAAGATGACTGTGCTGTTTCTGCCTTTAACATGCACCCCGCCCCCAACCCCCGCCCCGGCAACTCTGTCTGTAAAAGCTCTCACCTCCTGCTTGTCAGGGGCGGAGAGTGGGCCTTTGGACAGATGTCCACCACCCTCGCCCAGGGCTGTTGCTCTGAAATAAAACAAACTTTCCTTTCCACCAACCTGACCTATTTATTGCTTTTTGAGTGGTGAGCACCCGGACCCACAAATTCTTTTCAGTAACAATACCAGGCAAAGGCCAGCAGAGGGAGGTGTAGTGATTTGCTGGGATTTTGTGGCATCCTGCCCAAGTAGACAAGACTTGGCAAGCCCCATGTATTCCCAGTTGGGACTAGTTCTGTGGGTGGCAACCTGGGATGAGCGGCAAGGGAGAGAAGAGTGACAGAAGGTGTCCTCCCTTGTCTCTAGCACTGCCTAGCTGGGCCAGACTGCCTGGGGCAACGGGGCGGGTAAGCTGAGAGCCCCAGTCCACAAATCTACCCCTCTATCCGATCCCCACCAATACTTTCCCCGAGAGAGGCATTTTCTGGTTCCCTGCTCACCATCTCAGCAGCCTGGCATTCTGCAAAGTCTCTAGGAAATATCTGAGATAGATTTGTGAAACCCTTTAAAAAGAGCACCCAGGATACCAAGCAGTGAGGTTATGAGGTTATGTACCCATCACAATATTTTATACTCATCAAAATAACAAATGTTAGCAGGAGGAGAAAATCACATTTGGCAAGGATGTTGGGAAATGAACACTCTGCTGCTTTGGGTGCTCATGTCCAGTGAGGGGTCATTCTGTGCAGCCACGGGCATGTGTAACAAATCTAAGTGTGTACATATGCCCCTGACCTGGCATCCAGGGAGTAGATAATGTGCATCGGCCAGGTTGCTGGAGAACATTCAGTTCCATCAGGCAAATGGGAAGGGTGAAACTCAGAAGGTTTGTGAAGTATAGGTAGATAAGACATGTGAGACAAATCCAGAGAACACACTGTGAGTATAGATGAAAAGTGATGGAGGGCGCAGAAGATGCTCAGTACCCCTGCCCCATTCAGTTTTCATGAGGCACAGACTGTAAAGCATTAGGCACGTAATAGTCATGATCTGGATGCAGCTCTTATTAGGTGACAACCATTCTGCCCTAAGGGTCCTCTGCTGCAGAAAGCTCAGGGCTGTTGATCAGACTAAATGTTGAGTTACAGCTGTGGCCAGACCTACTCATCCTTTGTCCTTTGACTCTCATTGCGTGCCCTAGGTCACCTTCTGTCTGCTGGGACCCTGGCTCAAACCTCAACTGTTGTGCTAATAATTCACCTTCATTGGAAAAGGCTACTACCAGAGAAAGTAAGAAGGAAAAGACAGGTGAGGATCACATACCAAGATTCAGGTGGTACATACCTCCCAGCCTCTTGTACGGCATCCTAGGTCTGCATGTGAACCCACTCCATCTCCCCCACCCACCTGGCCTTCTCGCTGAGCGCTAATTGACTTATTAGTCTGTGTGATCCAGGCATCTAATTTGGCCTATGAGCCTTTCTATTTTGTGAACTCTGGCTCAGCCTGTTTGGCCTTGTGCTCGGAGGCATCCAAGACATAAAGGCTCACATGACAGACATGGATTAAGATATTCATCAGTGTGGTTGGTGGTAGGGTGCAGGTTCTGGAGTGACCTATTGTTCATCACTAAGGTGAACAAATAAAATGCAGTGGATGAATAACAGAGCAATCGAAAGCAATAGGCAGCAATTAACTTGACTGTTTAAAGTTTTCTTACTGAGACCCTCAGTAAAGAATACTTTTTACAAGGCAACCTATATCTGTCGATCTATTTTTTAATTAGTATTTTTTAACATTTTATTTATTATTTTTGGCTCCACTGGGTCTTTGATGCTGCATTCAGGCTTTCTCTAGTTGCAGCAGGCAGGAGTGACTCTTCGGTTGCGATGTGAGGGCTTCTTGTCCCGGTGGCTTCTCTTGCTTCAGAGCACTGGCTCTAGGCAGCAGTGGGCTTCAGCAGTTGTTGTGTATGGGCTTAGTTGCCCGGTGGCTTGTGAAGTCTTCCTGGACTAAGAATCGAACTCATGTCCCCTGCATTGGCAGGCGGATTCTGAACCATTGGACCATCAGGGAAGTCTAATCGATCTATTNCTTGCTTCAGAGCACTGGCTCTAGGCAGCAGTGGGCTTCAGCAGTTGTTGTGTATGGGCTTAGTTGCCCGGTGGCTTGTGAAGTCTTCCTGGACTAAGAATCGAACTCATGTCCCCTGCATTGGCAGGCGGATTCTGAACCATTGGACCATCAGGGAAGTCTAATCGATCTATTTTTGGGGAAAAATTCATGGAACAATGTGTATGTACTCAGTCACTAAGTCATGTCTGACTCTGTGATCCCATGGACCATACCATGCCAGGCTTCTCTGTCCATGGGATTTCCCCGGCAAGAATACTACAGCAGGTTGCCATGCCCTCCTCCAGGGGATCTTCTGCACCCAGGGATGGAACCTGGGTCTCCTGTGGCTCCTGCAATAGTAGGTAGATTCTTTACAACTGAACCACCTGGGAAGCTCCCATGAAACAATATTTACCCTGATGATGTCTGAGGCACTCTGATATTGTCTTACATATTGTATTCATTTCCTGTATATGGTGATTATGCCCTGGCAGAATTGATCTCATCAGCCACTACTGGGACCCAACCTATTATGTATAAAATATTGAGTCAGATTTATACATATTATCAATAAGGATGGCCTCTCATCATGCTGTTGGGTGAGAATAGTGGGAAACAGAACAAGATTTATAGCATAATGCCACTTAGGAAAGCTAAAATCACCCTCATACATACACACACACACACANTATTGGAAATCTTTACCCGCTTAAAAAACTTAGAAGTCTCTGCTTTTTCAAAAAAGCTATAAAACATATTTTCTGAGAAGTCAGACTATTCATAAAGTTATTATTATAATAAAATGGTTTTATAGTAAATATTAATATGATTTTTTGCATTCAGCATATAATATTTTAAAGAGACTGTCTCCCAGACAAACAAAGCTATATCATTTATTAAACATGGATTATCTGAATTATAAAATAAGTAAAATAATTTTTATTAATAGGAGCACAGAAAGGTCACAGTTCACTCTTTATGCTCTTGTCATGAAGTCCAGGGAAAAGTAACCTTCCTGATCACATTACTTTTCTGAGTATATTACACAAAACAGTGATTAAAGAGTCTCATGTTGTAGCTAATTTGAAGTACAAGCTTCTTATTATAGTTAATATCTGCTGCCTAGTAGAGGAACTTATGTTAGTTATTGGTAACTGTTGAAATGATAAAATAATGGGAATATTCCAGTGTCCAAAGCAATAATTATTCTGGATTTTCACCTCTATGTGATAAAATATCAAAATCTGTAGTACAAGGAAGTTTCATTCTCACATAGGATATAGAAAACCACTGGGAATTATTGCTTCTTTATTAAATGAGGGAATCCAGATAATGTGTAATATCATAAATTAAACTGAACCTCAGCAATCTGAAGTCACAAGGAAAAAGAGCTGAATTCCAAATTTACATGTGCCTCAAAGGAGAGACAAAACGTATGGACTGCTTCATTTTTGGTAGAACACTGGAGGAAGAATAAAATCAGTTAAGAAAAAATTAGCTAAAAATTTAACGAAGTCCTAATGGTAAATAAAGGATTTCCCTGGTGGCTCAGTGGTAAAGAATCTGCCTGCCATTTAAGGAGATGGGTTTAATACTCGGGTCAGGAAGATCCCTTGGAGTAGGAAATGGCAACTCACTCCAGTATTTTTGTCTAGGAAATCCCATGGAAAAAGAAGCCTGGTGGGTTACAGTCCATAGGATCACAAAGCGTTGGACACAACTTAGCGACTAAATGGCATACAAATAAGATAAAGTATAATCAACTTAGGGCAGTTGCTCTCAATCTAGGGTAACAGTGTCCTTTGGGGACATTTACCAATGTCTGTACACATTTTTGTTTGTCACAGCTGTTGTAGATATTGTGGATACACCCTAAGATCTCTCCCAATAATCTCTACCCTCATGCTATCACCTCACCAATTGCCATTAAGTGTGGATCAGACTTTTAACTCCCTTTTCACCAATAGTATGTCAGAGGTAAAGGAGTCCCCTCCAGTGACTGGTATTTATTTATTTATCATTTAAGAGTCTATCTTAGCCATGGAGTGAGAGTCTCTCTTTCTTGCTGACATTAAAGAAGTAAGTTGCTATGATGTGAATAGCATATCAAGAGGGTCACCTGGCAGGAAACTATAGGTTATCTCTAAAAATTGAGGGTCTGTCTTACAACTATAAAGTGCTGACTGTCAAAAATCCATATGAGTTGGTAAGAGAAGCCAAGCAACTGATGAAAACACAGCCCAGCCAACATCCTGACTGTACGCCTTGTGAAACTCTGAGCCGAGAACATAGTTAAGCCAGGCCTAGACAACTGACCCACAGAAACTCTGAGATAGTAAAACGTTCATTTAAGGCTCTGCATTTATGATGATTTGTTGTGTAGGTAATAGAAAAGTAATATAGAGTACTACTGGCATCTAGTGGGTAGAGATCAGGGACTTTGTTAAACATCCTAAAATGCAAAGGATGACCCCTTCCACAAAGACTTATCTGCTTTGACGTGACAATAATGTCTAGATTTAGAAAATGTGGGCCAGGATGGGGGCCAAAGATAATCCCTGTCTCACAGCACCATCTCTGCCTTGGAGATGCACCCTTGCAGTAGCTAATGGTCTGCAACTATGAAAGAGAAAAAGTGTCTTCCCCTGTACCTTTCCCCAAACTTTAAGCTGATGGGAAAGGAGGAGCAAAGCCTCCCTCCACGACATGGCCATAAAAAATCCTTTGTTTCAAGGGGAGGGCCAGAAACAAAAATATATCTGTAAGAGCTGAAGGAAATAACCCTTACTCCAGGATTCAGGCACTGCTTATGGGAGTAGCTTACAGGGAGACAGAGGGGTATCAGTTCCTTGGGCTAAAGATTCTGTGTCAATTCAAAGTTGAAGTGTTAGTCACTCAGTCATGCCCAACTCTTCCTGATCACATGGATTGTAGCCCGCCAAGCTCCTCTGTCCAGTGAATTCTTCAGGCAGGAATACTATAGTGGGTAGCCATTCCCTTAACCAGGGGATCTTCCTGACACAGGGACTGAACTCGGGTCTCTTACATTACAGGCAGATTCTTTACAATGTGAGCCACTTGAAGTCTTATAATACTGGGAAGTGGCAGAAAAATCTTTCCTGCTCAAAACCAGCCATAGAAAGCAAATAGAGTTTGGCTCCTGAGAGGAGGTGGTGCAGGAATGCTAGGAAGGCACCATTCACAGGCCAAGGTTCTTTGAACTTGCCAATATGCTAAATAATAGGTCCCCAGAGGTGTCCACGTCCTAAATTCAGGAATCTGTGAATATGTTACCTTACTGATAAAAGAAATTTATAATTAAATTTAGGATCTTTTGAGGGGAAAAATATCACAGTGAATTCAATATAGTGGTAAGTTTAACACAAGGGAGACATGAGTTGAAGATGAGAAGGCAAGGTGATGACAGAAGCTGAGTCAGGAACGCAGATGGCCTCTAGATGCTGGCAAAGGTGAGGATGTGGATTCTTTTCAAAAGACTCTAGAAAGAACTAGCTCTGATGAACTTATGGCATTAGTTCAGTAATAAGCAGTTTGAACTAAAAAAATCCGGAATTCCGTTTCCCTTATGGTATCATACATGTTACAATGCCATATTCCCAAATCCTCCCACGGTCTAGGTTCGATGCAGAAGGCTTGGGTCTGATGAGTGGGGATGATCTGGAGGGATGGTGTGGGGAGGGAGGGGGAAGGGAGGGGGTCCGGATTGGGAACTCAGGTACACTTATGGCTGATTTATGTCAATGTATGGCAAAATGAGTACAGTATTGTAAAGCAAAACAAACTAAAAAATATAAATTAAAAAAAAAAAAATCCGGAATTCCAATTTTAAAAAATGTGGGTTGTTTTAAGGCATTGAGTTTGTGATAATGTGTTACTTTGGCAATAGGAAATCAGCGCAAGGTTGGACCAGAAGAACAAACAAAACGTACTTCCTCATTGTGATACAAGTGTGGCTCAGTCAGCTACCAAGCGGAGGGAGGAGGGTCAGAACAGGAGAAAGACCTTTTCTGTGACAAAAGTGATTGAAGGAGTAATGAGAGCTGAGGCTGTACAAGGAACACTAAGTAAAACACTCTAGCACCTCAAGTACTACACTAAGCCTATGGCAACAACAGGAAGTAAATGAAGATTAAGATTACTACATCCTTTCATATCTAAAGGAGAAGGAAATGGCAAACCACTCCAGTACTCTTGCCTGGAAAATTCCATGGATGCAGGAGCCTGGTAGGCTGCAGTCCACGGGGTGGCAAAGAGTCAGACACTACTGAACTACTTCACTGTCTTTCGTTCTATAGTTCCTTTTTGAGAACCATATTTTCTGCATGCCTTGACTAAGGACATGATTGTTAGGTTCTGCTTTTTCTTTTAAATCTAGTAACCCATAGATATTATTTGTGTCTGTTAATTGCTTAGTCATGTACTCCTCTTTGCAGCCCCATGGACTGTAGCCCTCTAGGCTCCTCTGTCCTAGGAATTCTCCAGCCAAGAATCATGGAGTGGGTTACCATGCTCTCCTGCAGAGGATCTTCCCAACTCAGGGATCAAACCCATGTCCCCCGCATTCCAAGCAGATTATTTACCATCTGAATCACCAGAGAATCTCATATACATATGGGAGATATGTGGGAGGTTCTAAATCTTTGTTTCATAGATAATAATTCTACATTTTAATAGCATATTTCATCTTTGGGGGAGTCTATAACACTTGTTTTGAGCCTATTTCAATCAGATTTACCTAGAGTTCTCCACTGGCCTATAAAGGCTGCAAAGGTGGCAAAATCAGTATATTTGGGACTGACAAATATTCATAATCCTCACTCTGTTTCCAGGTTGGTTCAGTTCAGTTCAGTCACTCAGTCGTGTCCGACTTTGCGACCCCATGAATCGCAGCAGGCCAGGCCTCCCTGTCCATCACCAATTCCAGGAGTTCACTCAGACTCATGTACATTGAGTCAGTGATGCCATCCAGCCATCTCATCCTCGGTCGAATCCTTCTCCTCCAGCCCCCAATCCCTCCCAGCATCAGAGTCTTTTCCAATGAGTCAACTCTTCACATGAGGTGGCCAAAGTACTGGAGCTTCAGCTTTAGCATCACTCCTTCTAAAGAAATCCCAGGGCTGATCTCCTTCAGAATGGACTGGTTGGATCTCCTTGCAGTCCAAGGGACTCTCAAGAGTCTTCTCCAACACCACAGTTCAAAAGCATCAATTCTTCGGCGCTCAGCCTTCTTCACAGTCCAACTCTCACATCCATACATGACCACAGGAAAAACCATAGCTTTGACTAGACGGACCTTTGTTGGCAAAGTAATGTCTCTGCTTTTCAATATGCTATCTAGGTTGGTCATAACTTTTCTTCCAAGAAGTAAGCATCTTTTAATTTCATGACTGCAGTCACCATCTGCAGTGATTTTGGAGCATACACACACAAAAAGTCTGAGACTGTTTCCACTGTTTCCCCATCTATTTCCCATGAAGTGATGGGACCGGATGCCGTGATCTTCATTTTCTGAATGTTGAGCTTTAAGTCAACTTTTTCACTCTCCACTTTCACTTTCATCAAGAGGCTTAACTTGCCACAAAAGAAAAACAGAATCAAGAGTGATTTTCTTCTTCACAGTTGCAGAAGCACCCAGGGCTGCTTTATTTCCTCCTAATGACACTAATTGTTTTGTCTAGAATAGATGTAGTTGTTCTTTGAATCTGGAAAATTAGAGTGCTGTGGATACAATCTAGCTCCTATCTTTCCAGAAGCTGCTCTCCATAAAGGTACTAATTTATTTTGCTTTGCTCATATGAGTAAGACACAGATAAATCATTCTTTATTTTAAGGAAACAAATAGGCCTGTAAGAACTGAATGTATGTATTTATCTATCCCTCTCCTCACTAAAGAGCTAATTAAAGTGTCAGCAAAATAATTAAAGATTTTCCACAGAAATTTGAGAAGAGACAGCAGTAGAAAAGGTGATTCAACACATTTCTAGAAGATAGAAAGCAACAGTGTGATTGTACCTGAATTAACAGAGAAGAGGAAGTGACAGCATAAGTCTTGCAGAAAGAAATGCTAATTAAAAAAATCATAGGCAAATAAAAAGGAAACAGTAGCCAGCCATGAGTAAGTGACCAGTAAAGGCCTCATACCCACCACCACCCCCTGCCCAGCCAAATCTCTGAGATTATCTACAGAAGAGTACAAAATCCTGGGCCATTGATTCTAATTTATTTTGGAAAACAATTGTTAGTGTAGACATCATCAGATGATTTTCTTCTCCCTCTAGCACTTACACCCTAAAACATAATATAGAGAAATTTATTCTCATGTTTTATATATTTGCTCTTTTGGGTGGGGGGGGCGCAAAGGGGGCTTCCTATTGGCTCAGATGGTAAAGAATCTGCTTGCAATGCAGGAGACCTGGATTCAACCCCAGGGTTGAGAAGATCGCCAGAGAAGGAAATGGCTACTCACTCCAATATTCTTGCCTGGAGAGTTCTGTGGACAGAGGATACAGTCCATGAGATCACAAAGAGTCAGACACATCTGAGTGACTTTCATGAACAACTTCAAGAACAGCAAATGATGAAGATGAGTCAATTGATATAAACTGGAAGATAGCATGAGGATTGATTTTCTGAGCTATCTGAAGAGTAGTTGACACTTGCCTAACTGAAATCTCAGATCCAGGTAAAATGTAGAGATGTGCTGGTTTCTCCTCTTACACAAAGGAAATATTCATAAAACAAACAAACAAAAACTTAAATAAATTAATAAATATCCAGACAGGTATACTGTTGTATACTTTTCCCTCAAAAATGAAAAATTTACCACACTGTATTGCTAAATTATGCTAGTTAATAATTCTCCAACACAGATGCACGTTTACAGTCATACAACCAGATTTCAATCAGAAACTTAATGCTTCACTGTTAAATATATGTGTCCTGGACAATTAAGTTTCCATTTGAAGATATTTCTGACATGAAAGTCAAAAGAAAAATGAATAAAATAACTTAGAGAAAATGGAAATAGGCCAGTAAAAATAAATAGACTAACAAAAAAGAATACATTTTGGTAGATGATAGAATTAACTGCTTTCACAAATCAGGGAACGTATATTTTTGAAAGAAGCAGCAAGGAATAAAGAATGTCCCCAGAAATTAAGTATATTACAGCAGAAAAAAAAAATTGAAACACATTGGATAATTTTCTAGAACAGTGGCCTGTAAATTCTGGTTTTTCTATGAAAAGCCAACAAGTAAATACTTGAAGCTTTGCAGGCTATATAATATCTGTTACCACTTCTCAGCTCCACTGTTTTAGAGGGAAAGCACCCATGGAAATTATTTAAACAAACAAATGAGTAGGAGACTGATCTTCAATAAAATTTTACAAAACAGTCAACAGACTGAAATTGAAATTACTGACTCTTGCTAAAAAGAGAAGAATTTTTAAAAAGAAAATGATGGGAAAAAAAAGCTGGAATTGGAGCTCCAACCCTGATGTCTTATGTGTAACTAAAAAAATTTCTAGAAAGAGAATATATCAAAAGCCAAGAGTAGATTATGAAAAAAATAATAGAATTCATTAGAATTAAAATATGCATGTCATAATACTAGAAAGAATATTCAAAGTGGATTTGTGGAATATTAAGCAGAAGTAAAAATAATGCATTGTATTTATATACCAAAATGAAGAAAGATTTTAAAATTAAATGAAAATTAAATTTTTTAAACAGTAATTTATGATACCACATATGTAACATATACATGTATTAAACCTTACTCCTTGAATTTAAAAAATATATATTTTTCCACTCATACATTTTTCATACTGAATTCTATTTTATCCTACAATGATACTTTTTATTGATAATTTGTCCTCCATAATTTGCTAGCATATTTTGAAATGTTGCTCAGTCATGTCCCATTTTTTGTGTCCCCTTGGACTGCAGCACTCCAGACTTCCCAGTCCTCTACACTCTCCCAGAGTTTGCTCAAACTCATGATGCTATCCAACCATCTCATCCTCTGCTGTCTCCTCCTCCTGCCCTCAATTTTTCCCAGTATCAGGGTCTTTACCGGTGAGTCAGCTCTTCACATCAGGTGGCCGAGGTACTGGAGATTCAGCTTCAGCACCAATGCTTTCAATGAATATTCAGAGTTGATCTACTCTAGGATTGATTGGTTGGATCCCCTTGCAATCCAAGGTGACTAGCACCACATTTCTCTAGCACCACAGTTCAAAAGCTCTGTGTTTACTTTTTAATCTATGAATGTTTCTCAGTTGTATCAAACTCTTTACAACCCTTGGACTACACTGTCCATGGACTTCTCCAGGCCAGATTACTAGGTAGTCTTTCCCTTTTCCAGGGGATTGATAGCTTCTGGTGAATGATGTTGGGTTTGTGATCCCTAGAGAAAATTTAGCTTTGGGACCAGGGACCAGCCTTGATCACTCAAGAGCTTTTGTGTAGCAGAGAGATAGAGAAAGCTTCTGACATACACATCAGAAGGAGGGTGAGGAGTGCCCCCCTAGCTAATCTTATCAAGACCTCATAAACTTTTTTCAGACCTGCTCCCAGAACATACATCTTAAATTAACAAGATTAGAATAAAAAATAGAAAGATCTTACTAGACCCACTACGCATGTTGATATATGGCAAAATCAATACAATATTGTAAAGTAACTAACCTCCAATTAAAATAAATAAATTTATATTTAAAATAAAAAAATAAATAAACCTATCAGAAAAAAAAAGGAGTGGTGGCTGCATGGGTGCAGGAGGGCCAAGAAGAGCTACTTGACATTCAAGGTGAAGAGGGGCAGTGGTGAGGAGATGCCCCTCATCCAAGGTAAGGATCAGCAGCTTCGCTTTGATGGAGCAGCTGTGAAGAGATTCCCCAAGTCCAAGGTAAAATAAACCCAAATAAGACAGTAGGTGTTGCAAGACAATATCAGAGGGCAGACACACTGAAACCAAAATCCCAGAAAACTAGTCAATCTAATGACACTAGGACCACAGCCTTGTCTAATTCAGTGAAACTAAGCCACGCCCTCTGGGGCCACCCAAGACGGTCAGGTCATGGTGGAGATGTCTGAGAGAATGTGGTCCACTGGAGAAGGGAATGGCAAACCACTTCAGTATTCTTGCCTGGAGAACCCCATGAACAGTATGAAAAGGTAAAATGATAGGATACTGAAAGAGAAACTCTAAAGGTCAGTAGGGGCCCAATATGCCACTGGACATCAGTGGAGAATTAACTCCAGAAAGAATGAAGGGATGGAGCCAAAGCAAAAACAATATCCAACTGTGGATGTGACTGGTGATAGAAGCAAGGTCCGATGCTGTAAAGAACAATATTACATAGGAACCTGCAATGTTAGGTCTATGAATCAAGGCATATTGGAAGTGGTCAAATAGGAATGGCAAGAGTGAATGTCGACATTCTAGGAATCAGTGAACTAAAATGGACTGGAATGGGTGAATTTAACTCAGATGACCATCATATCTACTACTGCGGGCAGGAATCCCTTAGAAGAAATGGAGTAGCCCTCATTGTCAACAAAAGAATCCAAAATGTAGTACTTGGATGCAATCTCAAAATGACAGAATGATCTCTCTTCATTTCCAAAGCAAGCCATTCAATAGCACAGCAATCCAAGTCTATGCCCTGACTAATAACGCTGAAGAAGCTGAAGTTGAACGGTTCTAAGAAGACCTACAAGACCTTTTAGAAATAAAACCAAAAAAAATATGTCCTTTTCATTATAGGGGACTGGAATGCAAAAGTAGGAAGTCAAGAAACACCTGGAGTAACAGGCAAATTTGGCCTTGGAGTATGGAATGAAGCAGGGCAAAGGCTAATAGAATTTTGCCAAGAAAATGCACTGGTCATAGGAAACACCATCTTCCAACAACATAAGAGAAGACTCTACACATGGACATCACCAGATGGTCAATGCCAAAATCAGATTGTTTATATTCTTTGCAGCCAAAGATGGAGAAGCTCTATACAATCAACAAAAACAAGACCAGGAGCTGACTGTGGCTCATATCATGAGCTCCTTATTGCCAAATTCAGACTTAAATTGAAGAAAGTAGGGAAAACCACGAGACCATTCAGGTATGACTTAAATAAAATACCTTATGATTACACAGTGGAAGTGAGAAATAGACTTAAGTGCCTAGATCTGATAGATAGAGTTCCTGATGAACTATAGATGAAGGTTCATGACATTGTAGAGGAGACAGGGATCAAGATCATCCCCATGGAAAAGAAATGCAAAAAGGCAAATGGCTGTCTGGGGAGGGCTTACAAATGGCTGTGAAATGAAGAGAAGTGAAAAGCAAAGGAGAAAAGAAAAGATATAAGCATCTGAATGCAGAGATCCAAAGAATAGCGAAAAGAGATAAGAAAGCCTTCCTCAGCGATCAATGCAAGAAATAGAGGAAAAGAACAGAATGGGAAAGACTAGAGATCTCTTCAAGAAAATCAGAGATACCAAGGGAATATTTCATGCAAAGATAGGTTCAATAAAGGACAGAAATTGTATGGACTTAACAGAAGCAGAAGATATTAAAAAGAGGTGGCAAGAATAGACAGAAGTAAAGTACAAAAAAGGTCTTCATGACCAAGATAATCACGATGGTGTGATCACTCACCTAGAACCAGACATACTGGAATGTGAAGTCAAGTGAGCCTTAAAAAGCATCACTACGAACAAAACTAGTGGAGGTGATGGAATTCTAGTGGAGCTATTTCAAATCCTGAAAGATGATGCTGTGAAAGTGCTGCACTCAATATGCCACCAAATTTGGAAAACTCAGCAGTGGCCACAGGACTGAAAAGGTCAGTTTTCACTCCAATCCCAAAGAAAGGCAAAGCTAAAGAATGCTCAAACTACCACACAATTGCACTCATTTCACATGCTAGTAAAGTAATGCTCAAAATTCTCCAAGCCAGGCTTTAGCAATACGTGAACCATGAATTTCCAGATGTTGAAGCTAGTTTTAGAAAGGCAGAGAAACCAGAGATCAAATTGCCAACATCCTCTGGATCATGAAAAAAGCAAGAGAGTTCCAAAAAACATATATTTCTGCTTTATTGACTATGCCAAAGCCTTTGACTGTGTGGATCACAATAAACTGTGGAAAATTCTGAAAAAGATGGCAATACGAGACCGCCTGACCGGCCTCTTGAGAAACCTGTATGCAGTTCAGGAAGCAACAGTTAGGACTGGACATGGAACAACAGGCTGTTTCCAAATAGGGAAAGGAGTACCTCATGGCTGTATATTGTCACTCTCCTTATTTTACTTATACGCAGAGTATATCATGAGAAATGCTGGGCTGGAAGAAGCACAAGCCAGAGTCAAGATTGCTGGGAGAAATGTCAATAACCTCAAATATGCAGATGATACCACTCTTATGGCAGAAAGTGAAGAGGAACTAAAGACCCTCTTGATGAAATTGAAAAAGGAGAGTGAAAAAATTGGCTTAAAGCTTAACATTCAGAAAACTAAGATCATGGCATCTGATCCCATCACTTTATGGGAAAGATGGGGAAACAGTGGAAAACAGTGTCAAACTTTATTTTTTGGGGGGTTCCAAAATCACTGCAATTGGTGACTACAGCCACGAAGTTAAAAGATGCTTACTCCTTGGAAGAAAAGTTATGACCAACCTAGATAGCATATTGAAAAGCAGAGATATTACTTTGCCAACAATGGTCCATTTACTCAAGGCTATGGTTTCTCCAGTGGTCATGTATGGATGCGAGAGTTGGACTGTGAAGAATGCTGAGTGCCAAAGAATTGATGATTTTGAACTGTGGTGTTTGAGAAGACTCTTGAGAGTCTCTTGGACTTCAGGGAGATCCAACCAGTCCATTCTGAAGGACATAAGTCCTGGGATTTCTTTGGAAGGAATGATGCTAAAGCTGAAACTCCAATGCTTTGGCCACCTCATGCGAAGAGTTGACTCATTGGAAAAGACTCTGATGCTTGGAGGGATTGGAAGCAGGAGGAAAACGGGACAACAAAAGATGAGATGACTGGATGGCATCACCGACTCGATGGACGTGTGTTTGAGTGAACTCTGAGAGATGATGATGGACAGGGAGGCCATGAGTGCTGCAATTCATGGGTTGGGAAAGAGTCAGACTCACCAACCAGACCCACTCCTGTAATATACATTTTAAGATGACAGGATTAGTCAGAAAGTTCTTGTCAATGAGAATCATGTCCTCGAGCAAGATACATTATTATGTTGACTAAGACAAAGCAATGTAGAAACCAGTGTTTGCCATTTTCTTCTTGAGAGGTCCAGACCGCTTCTTCAGGGCTCCAAATCCCTTTCTCCTCCTCAGAAACCTTGGACTTCTTATCAACCTACCTTGGAATTGACTCTCTCAGGATATTCCCAACCCAAATATCAAACCCAAGTCTCCCACATTGCAGGTGAACTCTTTATCAGCTGAGCCATAAGGAAGGCCCTACATTTTAATACGCCCCTTTAAATATTATAAGCAAAAATATTTTTCATACTAAACGTAAATGTGACTTTCTTCTCCTTTAACGAGAGTTGCTTTCTCATATACTGTAACTTGTTTATATCTAATACTGACATATAATTATTGCTTATTTTATGCTTCTGATTCATTTATCTTTGGAAGATTTTGTCTATTTTGTATTCTTTTGATATTACATATCATATTTTAATAGATTATTTTAAAATATTTAACCATCATTATTTTATGAAAGGAAATAGTTAATAAGCAAAATCTCTTTTTTTCTTATTGAATTGTTTTTTAATGTTGAAATTAATATTTACACATCAATATTCATATTTAAATAATCTTGGATTTGCTTTAAATTTTTATTGTGATATATTCTACCATAAACCATATTTAGAATACATATAAATCATACAAAATAATCATATATTAATAAGATAAAACTAGGACATTTGAGAAAAGATTTTTCTATAAGTGGAAAATTAAAAGTTCCTTTTACCTCAGAATTTGATAAACATTTTTATATTATATACATTTTAAATTAACGTATCCTTTTAATGCTGCATATGTTTCAAATCTTAAAAAAAAAAAAATCTCTTTTTTTCCCCCATGTATTCATTTTTCTAGACTTCATGTTAAAATTTCTGTAAAGTTTTAAGGACACTAAATTATCTGACAGGAAGAAATCTCTCTGGGAAGTTAATCTTTGAATTTACTGTTATATATTAGCTTATCTTGCCATTTTTTATTTTATTGACTTTTGTTAATTTGTAAGTAAAATAGCTTTCATTTTGCAGTTTTTGCTTTTAATATAATTTAGAACAACTCTCAGTACAGAAAATGAAACTAGAGACCAAAATAATAAAATGGCTTAACCTTTATCACACACTTAATCAGTATATGAATCTACATTTCTTGGTTCATCGTGATCTTTTTCTGCAGCATCATGCTGCTTCTTTCAGATGTAATTTAGTGTTTTAATTCTGTAATTATAATGAAATCATTTTAGAAGCTAAAGTTTATTTTCCCTTACTCATATTTTGTATTCTCTAGCCCATAATGAGTACTTATTTAGTGGCTATTCTATCTGTACATCCAAAGAATATCTGCTGCTGCTGCTGCTGCTAAGTCATTTCATTTGTGTCCAATTCTGTGTGACCCCATCGACGGCAGCCCACCAGGCTCCTCCGTCCATAGGTTTCTCCACTGTTCTTGCCTGGAGAATCCCAAGAACGGTGGAGCCTGATGGATTGCCTTCTGAAGGGTTGGACACGACCGAAGCGACTTAGCAGCAGCAGCAGCAGCAATTCTTTGGGTGTATAGCAAAATACATATAATCCATAAACTTAAATGTTTTATCAATAGATGGAGAAAGTGAGCTTTAATTCAGACAAAAATGTGTAGCAGAATGGAATGGAAAGGTAGAATTGGTCACTTGTGACTTTATTTTTCTCTTATAAAAGAAGAAATCTTTCTATAAGGACATTTTTCTATCAACACTTTTTACTAAAACAATTTGGTTATTTATAGTAACTGTTTAACAGAATCATGCTGAGAGAACATGAACCATTGATATTATTTATATTCATTCTGGCTATTCATGCTGTCTTATAATTAGCTTCTACATGGGTTTAAAATTGTTGCAATAATTGAACTGGAAGTAGGAGTTCACTGAGTCTTTTATGATAACCAGAAAGTTTAATCCATAATCCAAATTATATGATAATAACATCATTGATATAATGAAAAATTAATCACTATTAAAGATACATAATGATAATTCTGATTAGAAAACAAATGGGACCACTAAAATTTTTGAGAGACTGCTTTTTCTTCATTAAAGTATACTCACATTTGAGTGGGAGTGTTTTTGTTTATGAGGGAATTCAAATGATGAAATAATAACTTTGGTTTCTGTTGTTTACAGCTTGAATAACTTAACAATTCAAGAAATTTAATAAATTTCAAAATCTGCTATAATTTGATGGTCAATTATCATTTAATCAAATCTGATTTTGTGCATTATAACAAAATGTAAATGTTAATTTCTTTAATGTAATTGCTATTTTCAGAGGACTCTTTTTAACACTGAAATAATGAATCAATTTTTTATATGGGATGAGTTTTTAATTTTGAGAAAAATAAATCAAATGACATTGTATGATAGATTATGGTTGTGATATTTGACTAAATAAATGTATTCTTTTTTGGCTCAAATTCTGTATAAAAGAAAGGCTCTTTGAATCTCATATATGTGTGCATATTTAGAGAACTGAGAGGCTTTATGCTTTTATTTATCAAGTCTATGTGCCTTTCTCTATTGGAGAAAAAGCGCACAGTTCGGCAACCCATAAGGACATGTTAGCTCAAGTGCAAAAAGTAGCATTAAAATAGTGATTGCTATGCATGCATAAAAATATTTTCATACATTTTAATTGATAAAAGATGTATCAATTTATATGGTTAAGACTGGAAGCTGAATGAGATTACAGTCATTACACAAATGTCTTACAGATGAATTAATATTTAGCAAAAAAATATAACTTAAAAATAATAAATCCATTAATTTATACTTAGGATTCATAGGTAAATATAATTATAGAGGAAAAAATTCCATATGGTTAATCTCTTCTCTATATATATACATCACAATGGTATGTTTAAGTTAGAAAATATAGGTAGATAGATAGATAGGTAGATAGTCAGTCATGTCCAACTCTTTGTGACCCCATGGATTATAGCCCACCAGACTTCTTTGTCCATGGGATTTCCCAGGCAAGAATAATGGAATGGATTGCCATTTCCTACTCCAATATATACATGCATATATATGTAAATTATATAGCATATTATGTAATAGTTTGTGATATATTATCCATGCATAGCATAAATACAATTTTACTGTACTTTGATATTCGAAAGAACTGATATAGGAACCTTAGAAATACAACCAGCAGTGTACAGCCATTTTTCAGTTTGGACAGTGAAGGAGAGTGTAAAAAATGAAACAATTCTAGCAGTTCCAGGATTAATATATGAGGAATGTTACCTTCATCTTAATTGTCTGATATGACTGACAGATTCTACCAATAAAGCCTCATTCCAGGGGACAGGATAGGTGAAGGAGTGTACTGACGATTTCCATTAACTTTTAAGAATACTTCCTAGAGCTTCTGGTTCAAGATGGCAGAGTAGAAAGCCATGAGCTTATTTCCTCCTGGAGAGAGCATCAAAATCAAAACTAGCTATTGAATAGTCATAAAAGGAGGACACTGGAGCCCACATGCAAAAAAAAAAGAAAAAGATATCAAAAAAAGATACCCCACATCCAAAGACAAAAAAGAAGCCACAATGAGACTGGAGGAGGGGAGCAATCACAATAAAATCCCACGTCCACTGAATGGGTGATCCACAAACTGGAGAACAGTAATACTAAAAAGTTCCCTCACTCTTGTGAATGTTCTGAACCGCTAGTGAAACTTCCCACCCTAAGGATCTGGCAAAGGGACTGAGGGTTCTCAGGGAATCTGACCTTGAAAGCCAATGGGATTTGATTAGAGGACTACCACAAGACAGGGGAAAACAGAGACTCCACTTTTGGAGGGCACAGACAAAATCTTGCACACATGAAGATCCAGGGGGAAGGAGCCAGTGATGCCCATAGGAGACTGAATCAGATCTGTCTGCTAGTGTTGGAAGGTCTCCTGTGGAGCCCTGGATCAGCAATGGCTTAACACAGGGACAGGGTCACTGGCAGCAGCAGTCCAGGAAGGTGCCTCTTGATGTAATAGTACCAGAGACGCCTAGATTCCAGGGCTGGGTTACCTTAGGCCAAGCAACTAATAGGAAGGGGTACAACCCCACCCATCATCAGATAATTGGAATAAAGCTTAATTGAGCATGGCTCTGCCCACCGAAACAGGACCCAGTTTTTCCCCACCTCCAGTCTTTCCCATCAGGAAGCTTATACAAGCCATTTAACCCCAACACCCAGAAGGCAGACAGAAAAAGTAAGAAGGACAACAATTCCACAGTGGTTGGAACAAAAACCACAGTAAAGAAAATTAATGAGTATGAAAAAGCAGAGTTATGTCCTAGATGAAGGAACAAGATAGAACCCCAGAAAAACAACTAAATAAGGTGGAGATAGGCAAACTTTCAGAAAAATAATTCATAATAATGATAGTGAAGATGATCTAGGATCTTAGAAACAGAAAGGAGAAGATGCAAGAGATGCTTAGCAAAGGCTTAGAAGAAAAAAGAAAAAAAAAAAACAGAGATGAACGAATGCATTCAGTTCAGTTAAGTGGGTCAATCATGTCCAACTCTTTGGGACACCATGCACTGCAGCATACCAGTCTTCCCTGTCCATCACCAAATCCAAGAGCTTGCTCAAACTCATATCCATTGAGTCAGTAATAAAGTCCAATCATCTCACCCTCTGTCATCCTGTCCCCTTTTTCTCCTGCCTTCAATCTGTCCCAGCATCAGGCTCCTATCCAGTGACTCAGTTCTTCACATCAGGTGGCCAAAGCACTGGAGTTTCAGCTTCAGCATTAGTCTTTCCAATGAATACTCATAACTGATTTCCTTTCAAATTGACTGGTTTAGTATCCTTGCAGTCCATGTGACTCTCAAGAGTCTTCTCAAAAACCAGTTCTTTGGTGCTCAGCCTTCTTTATGGACCAGCTCTCACATCCATACTTGACTACTAGGAAAACCATAGCTTTGATTAGATGGACCTTTGTCACCAAAGTAATGTCTCTGTTTCTTAATATGCTGTCTACGTTGGTAATAGCTTTTCTTCCAAGGAGAAAGCATCTTTTAATTTCATGGCTTGCAGTCACCATCGTCAGTGACTTTGGAGCCCAAGAAAATAAAGTCTGTCACTGTTTCCATTATTTCCCCATCTATTTGCCATGAAGTGATGGGACCGGATGCCATGATCTTAGTTTTCTGAATGTTGAGTTTTAAGCCAGCCTTGTCACTCTCCACTTTCACTTTCATCAAGAGGCTCTTTAGTTCATCTTTGCTTTCTGCCATAAGAGTGGTGTCATCTGCATATCTGAGGTTATTTATATTTCTCCTGGCAATCTTGACTCCAGCTTGTGATTCATCCACCCCAGCATTTTATATGATGTACTCTGCATATAAGTTAAATAAGCGGGGTGACAATATACAGCCTTGATACATTCTTTTCTTATTTTTGAAGCAGTCAGTTGTTCCATGTCTGGTTCTACCTGTTGCTTCTTGACCTGCATAAAGATTTCTCAGGAGGCAGGTAAGATGGTCTGGTATTCCTATCTCTTGAAGAATTTGCCACAATTTGTTGTGATCCACACAGTCAAAAACTGGTGCAGTCAATAATACAGAAGTAGATGTTTTTTCTGGAATTCTCTTGCTTTTTCTAAGGTCCAGTGGATGTTGGCAATTTGATCTCTGGTTCCTCTGCCTTTTATAAATACAGCTTAAATATCTGGTATTTCTCAGTTCACATACTTTTGAAACCTGGCTTGGAGAATTTTGAGCCTAACTTTGCTACTCCGTGAGATGAGTGCAATTGTGTGGTCGTTAGAATATTGTTTAGCATTGCCTTTCTTTGTGATTGGAATGAAAAATGGCCTTTTTCAGACCTGTGGCCACTGCTGAGTTTTCCAAATTTGCTGACATATGGAGTACAGCACTTACATTACATTAGAAGGAATACATTCAGTCCAGTTCAGTTCAGTCTCTCAGTCATGTCCGACTCTTTGCAAGCCCATGAATCGCAGCACGCCAGGCCTCCCTGTCCATCACCAACTCCTGGAGTTCACTCATACTCGCATCCATCGAGTCAGTGATGCCATCCAGCCATCTCATCCTCTGTCGAACCCTTCTCCTCCTGCCCCCAATCCCTCCCAGCATCAGAGTCTTTTCCAGTGAGTCAACTCTTCGCATGAGGTGGCCAAAGTACTGGAGCTTCAGCTTCAGCATCATTTCTTCCAAAGAAATCCCAGGATTGATCTCCTTCAGAATGGACTGGTTGGATCTCCTTGTAGTCCAAGGGACTCTCAAGAGTCTTCTCCAACACCACAGTTCAAAAGCATCAATTCTTCAGTGCTCAGCCTTCTTCACAGTACAACTCTGACATCCATACATGACCACAGGAAAAACCATAGCCTTGACTAGATGGACCTTAGTCAGCAAAGTAATTTCTCTGCTTTTGAATATACTATCTAGGTTGGTCATAACTTTTCTTCCAAGGAGTAAACGTCTTTTAATTTTGTGGCTGCAATCACCATCTTCAACAATTTTGGAGCCCAAAAAGTAAAGTCTGACACTGTTTCCACTGTTTCCCCATCTATTTCCCATGAGTGATAGGACCAGATGCCATGATCTTCATTTTCTGAATGTTTATATTAGTAGGAATCAATAGCAGAATAACTGAAGCAGTAGAACATATAAATGACTTGGAGGATAGAATAGTAGAAATCATTGCAGCAGAAAAGAATATGGAAAAAATAGAGAAAAAAATGACTGCCTAAGAGACTTCTGAGACATTAAAACATCATTGTTCTCATTATAGGGTTCTCAGAAGGAGAGACGAGAGAGAAAGGATCTGAGGAAATATTTGAAAAGATAATAGCTGAAAACTTCTCCAACTTGCTACAAGAAATAGTCAACTAAGTCTTGGAAGCACAGAAAGTCCCGGGATGTCCCAAGAACAAACACATTGAGACATATAGTAATTAGACTGACAAAAATCAAATACAAAGATGAAAGATTAAAAGCAGCAAGGGAAAACTGACAATATACAAAGGAACTCCCATACAATTAACAGCTGATTTCTCAACAAACTCTAAAAGCCAATGAAAGGGAAGAGCATATAACCAAGAATACTTGACTCAGCAAGACTCTCCTTCAGATGTTACGGAAAAATCAAAAGCTTTCCAGACAAGCAAAAGTTAAGAGAATTCATCACCATCAAATCAGCTTTACAACAAATACTAAGGACTTTTTCTCTAGGCAGGAAACACAAGAGAAGGAAAAGACTAACATAAAATAAATGCAAAATAATTAAGAAAATGGTAATAGGATCATAACTATTGATAATTACCTTAAATGTAAAGGGATTAAATGCACCAACAGAAATACATATACTGGCTGGGCAAATGAAAACATGTGCATGTATGCACTTCCACTTACCACATTATTTAATCCCCTAAATTATATATAATTATTTATATTGTTAGGTCAATCAGGTTTCTGTTGTGGCTTTCAGTTGTAATTATCTTTTGTTTTTTTTCTGGGTGTTGATTGTGAAAATTGACAAACGTCTTTTTACTATTGTGAATATGTAACTATTATTCATTTAATACCATAGTATCATGATTGGCCAATAGAATATAATAGAATTCTCTATCACTAAAACTACCTTTTAATAGAAAAACCTGTAATCAGTTTTTAAAATCCATTTTCATACGATAATTATCTTGGAATTTTTTTTGAAAAGTACAAATGTTAAAAAAAAAAAAGTACAAATGTTCAGATATCACTTTTTCTTCTTTGAAGGTGCAGATGTGTTTCCAATGAACAGCCATGTGGAAAAACAACTAGTGTATATGATGGTCTTTTACTCTTATTTATATTGTTTCAGTTTTTCTATTTCATATTCAGTGCTTCCATTTCATTTAGTTTATGTTTTACCATTTTTTCCATCTCTTCTTTTTATGTTTTCAGATGCTCTTTCTTAAGGCTTTATAAAGTATAGAAGAAAAACTTTTTTATACACATACATATATAGTATGTATAATATAATATATATTTTAGACAACTTATGAGTGCTTGATTAGTTAAGAAAATTATGGAAATTTTGATTCCACTTGTTTGACAGTATGAATAGAATGTTAGATTTCTAACAAAATAGACACACAAAATAGCAACAAAATTTACTGTATATCATAGGAACTTTAGTAAATATCTTGCAATACCCTACAATGGAAAATAATCAGAAAAATGACATACATGTATACGTTTAACTGAATCACCTTGCTGTGCACCTGAAACATTGTAAAGCAACTATATTTCAATAAAATATATATATTAAAAAAAATGTTTCCTAGATGGTCTACCTACACTGGTTAAGGTAAATGAATAGACACACATATACATACAGAGTGTCTCAATCTTAACCATAATATTTTATTTAAGTGTTTACTTCTTCATAAAGATATTGATACATTATGTATATTGTTTGATTTTATCAAAATGGAAAGATATGCAACATTTTAATGTCAATAATCTTCGGGTAGTAGAATTACATTTTTTTTATTTAAAACTTATATTTGATGTCAAGTTTTTATAAGTACTGGATTTAAACTACTTTTATAATGAGATGATTTAAAAACATGTATGTTTTTATATCTTTATATATACTTATACATAATCCTTGATTTTTTTTTCCTTAATTTCTATCAGTATGGTATAAAATGAGATCTTTCATTTTAAACTTACTCTTATTTATAATTTTGATACAAAGTAAAAGTTTTCACTAATAAAAACCAATTTAAAAAATCATATTTGTAAAGTATATATCCACATCAATGTTAACTTTTTTTTTGAAGCACATACATATACAACAAGAAATTAGTTACACTGAATTAAAGATGCCCACCCTGTGTGTTGCAACATTCAAAATTAAATTATTTAAGAAAATGTAATATTACTAAGAATCGATGCTTTTGAACTGTGGTATTGGAGAAGACTCTTGAGAGTCCCTTGGGCTGCAAGGAGATCCAACCAGTCCATTCTAAAGGAGATCGGTCCTGGGTGTTCTTTGGAAGGAATGATGCTAAAGCTGAAACTCCAGCACTTTGGCCACCTCATGCGAAAAGTTGACTCATTGGAAAAGACTCTGATATTGGGAGGGATTGGGGGCAGGAGGAAAAGGGGACGACCAAGGATGAGATGGCTGGATGGCATCACAGACTCGATGGACGTGAGTCTGAATGAACTCTGGGAGTTGGTGATGGATGGGGAGGCTTGGCGTGCTGCAAATCATGGGGTCGCAAAGAGTCAGACACGACTGAGAGACTGAACTGAACTGAACTGAATATTACTAAAAATATAGACTATTTTTATACATGGGTAATTTTTTTGTGTTATCTGTATCATTTTAAATCCAAATTAATTGATTTAAATATATATCATCTTGATGAATATTTCAAAGCAGTTTTTTATTCCTTACCTTCAGCACCAGATCTATTTAACTTGATGTATGGAAATGAAATACGTATATTCAAAAAATAATTTAAAAATTAACAAAATTACTATACAAAATTATAGTTCATGAATATCTTCAATTCAGCTTAGATTATGNAACATTTTAATGTCAATAATCTTCGGGTAGTAGAATTACATTTTTTTTATTTAAAACTTATATTTGATGTCAAGTTTTTATAAGTACTGGATTTAAACTACTTTTATAATGAGATGATTTAAAAACATGTATGTTTTTATATCTTTATATATACTTATACATAATCCTTGATTTTTTTTTCCTTAATTTCTATCAGTATGGTATAAAATGAGATCTTTCATTTTAAACTTACTCTTATTTATAATTTTGATACAAAGTAAAAGTTTTCACTAATAAAAACCAATTTAAAAAATCATATTTGTAAAGTATATATCCACATCAATGTTAACTTTTTTTTTGAAGCACATACATATACAACAAGAAATTAGTTACACTGAATTAAAGATGCCCACCCTGTGTGTTGCAACATTCAAAATTAAATTATTTAAGAAAATGTAATATTACTAAGAATCGATGCTTTTGAACTGTGGTATTGGAGAAGACTCTTGAGAGTCCCTTGGGCTGCAAGGAGATCCAACCAGTCCATTCTAAAGGAGATCGGTCCTGGGTGTTCTTTGGAAGGAATGATGCTAAAGCTGAAACTCCAGCACTTTGGCCACCTCATGCGAAAAGTTGACTCATTGGAAAAGACTCTGATATTGGGAGGGATTGGGGGCAGGAGGAAAAGGGGACGACCAAGGATGAGATGGCTGGATGGCATCACAGACTCGATGGACGTGAGTCTGAATGAACTCTGGGAGTTGGTGATGGATGGGGAGGCTTGGCGTGCTGCAAATCATGGGGTCGCAAAGAGTCAGACACGACTGAGAGACTGAACTGAACTGAACTGAATATTACTAAAAATATAGACTATTTTTATACATGGGTAATTTTTTTGTGTTATCTGTATCATTTTAAATCCAAATTAATTGATTTAAATATATATCATCTTGATGAATATTTCAAAGCAGTTTTTTATTCCTTACCTTCAGCACCAGATCTATTTAACTTGATGTATGGAAATGAAATACGTATATTCAAAAAATAATTTAAAAATTAACAAAATTACTATACAAAATTATAGTTCATGAATATCTTCAATTCAGCTTAGATTATGAAACTATATTCAGTGCCAAATATCAGTAAAAATGAGTATATTCATTGCAATTTCTTTTTATATTGAGTAGATCTATCCAGCACTTGAAGAATGTTTATGCTCCAGGCACTGTTCCTAGTGTTTTCATGTTTTAACTATTTTAGTCCTCACAGCAACTCTAGGAGTTAGGACTGTTATTATCTCCATTCCACATTTGGGAAAATTATGGCATATGAAATATATTAGCCAGCTGAGCAGATGGGACTTGAGATCAAATAGTTTTATTCTATATTTGATGTTTTCAACAACTGCACAGCAGTAAAGAATCCATGTACAATGCAGGAGACTTGCAGGAGACATGGGTTCAATCCCTGGGTAAGGAGGATCGCCTGGAAAAGGAAATGACAACCCAGTCCAGTATTTTTGCCTGGGAAATCCCATGAACAGGGGAGACTGGTGGGCTACAATCCATGGGATCACAAAGAGTTGGACATGACTGAGCAGCTAAACAACACCAATAAGAAGTCTTATTCTAGACTTTGTGTTTTCATCAACTGTACTTGGATATTATGGCATGTTAATATTTTTAAAATGTTTGTGATATATCTCCAGTTTAATAAAAATAAAAGAGCTTTCAGATACTCATAATGATATATTTGTTTAATAGTAACCTATTCAGAATGTCATTTTGCCTTTGGCAAAATATCAAAGTATAAGAATGTATCTTTGAGGATTAGCTTTATAAATATCCAAAGGAACTGTGGCCCTTTCATGTTTAACATCAACTTTATTCCAAGATCTATGTTCTCAGACTTGCCTTTGCCTATCTTCTCACATAAGCTGTATCTTGCTCTCTCTACCTTTCTTGATTAACTAATTTACATGGCAGCTGTTGCCTATCAATTTCAGTTTGGTTTGAAATCTCAAACCAGTTTGAGATCTCCAGTTTGGTTTGAAAGAATCTAGCCATATCTTTCCCCAGTGTTTTATGTTTTAATTGATCTATTTTCTGGGCTGACTCAAAGAGTTAACAGTTAAAATGTTATTCTTGGTTAACCTTGACACCCCAATAACCTGAATATTTGACTGTTTTCAGAAATACTGTTCCTAGTGATATTTACCATATCTATTCAAATGAGATGAAGTGAAGTGAAGTCGCTCAGTTGTGTCTGAATCTTTGCAACCCCATGGACTATAGCCCATCTGGCTCCTCCATCCATGGGCTTCTCCAGGCAAGAATACTGGAGTGGGTTTCCATTTCCTTCTCCAGAGGATCTTCCTGACCCAGGGATCGAACCCATATCTCCTGCATTGCAGGCAGATGCTTTAACCTCTGAGCCACCAGAGAGAGTTGTAACTATATCAGTATTTAAATATGCAGTAGGGTTGCATAAGTGAATTTAAATCCATTTAATTTAAACTATTATTTTTGACTAACTCAATTGTTAATCCCTTATCAATATAAAAAGCATGTAACTTTCTCTTATAGCCTTGATTCTAGTTATAGACCTTTTAACAATAAACTTTCATCATATTAGTCAACCTATTATTTTCATTACTATTATCAAATTAAAAAATTCTCTTTATTTCTAACTGGCTCAAAAATATGATAAATAGATTTTGAATTTTTTCAGTTATATTTTGTGTATCTCCCAAGATGATATAAAAGAGATGACTCTACACACTGACATGACTAGATAGCCAATAACAAATATGATTGATGATATTTTGCAGCTGAAGATGGAGAAACTCTATACAGTCAGCAAAAATAAGACCTGGAGCTGACTGGGGTCAGATCATGAATTCCTTATTACAAAATTCAGAATTAAATTGAACAAAATAAGGAAAACCACTAGGCCATTCAGGTATGACCTAAATAAAATCCTTTGCAATTACACAGTGGAAGTGACAAATAAGTTCAATGGATTAGATGTGATAGAGTGCTGAAGAACTATGGATGGAGGTTCCTAACACTGTACAGGAAGCAGTGATCAAAACCATTCCCAAAAATAAATGCAAAAAAGGCAAAATGGTTGTCTGAGGAGGCCTTACAAATAGCTGAGAAAAGAAGAGATGCTAAAGGCAAAGGAGAAAAGGAAGGATATATCCATCTGAATGCAGAGTTCCAAAGAATAGCAAGGAGATGTAAGAAAGTCTTCCCAAGTAAACAATGAAAATAAATAGAGGAAAACAATAGAATGGAAGAGATTAGAGATCTCTTCATGAAAATTAGAAATACTAAGGAAATATTTTGTGCAAAAATGGACACAGTAAACTACAGAAATGGTATGGACCTAATAGAATCAGAAGATATTTTTAAAAGGTGGCAAGAATACATAGAAGAATTATACAAAAAAGACCTTAATACTCCAGATAATCGCAATGGTGTGATCACTCACCTGAAGTCAGACATCCTGGAGTGTGAAGTCAACTGTCCTTAGGAAGAAGCATCACTACGAACAAAGCTAGTGAAGGTGATGGAATTCCAGCTGAGCTGTTTCAAAACCTAAAAAATGATGCTGTTAAAGTAGTGCAATCAATATGCCAATAACTTTGGAAAGCTCAGCAGTGGCCACAGTACTAGCAAGTCAGTTGTTGTTCCAATCTCAAAGAAGGGCAATGTCAAAAAACACTCTAATTACCTAGCAATTGCATTCATTTCACATTCTAGCAATGTCATGCTGAAAATCCTCCAAGCTAGTCTTCATCACAGTGTGAACTGAGAACTTCCAGATGTACAGTCTGGGTTTAGAAAAGGCAGAGGAACCAGAAATCAAGTTGCCAACATCTGTTGGATCATTGAATAAGCAAGAGAATTCTAGAAAAACATCTGCTTCATTGACTATGCAGCCTTTGACTGTGTGGATCACAACAAACTGGGGAAAATTCTTCAAGATATTGGACTTCCAGATCATCTTATTTGCCGCCTGAGAAACCTATATGCAGGTCAAGAAACAACAGTTAGAACTAGACATGGAACAGACAGGTTCAAAATTGGCAAAGAAGTGTGTGAAGGTGTATATTGTCATCCTACTTAACTTATATAGAGAGCGCATGTGAAATACCAGGCTGGATGAAACAGAAGCTGGAATTAAGATTGCAGTGAGAAATATCAATAATATCAGATATACAGTTGACACACCCTTATGACAAAAGTGAAGAGGAACTAAAGAGCCTCTTGATGAAACTGAAAGAGGAGAGTGAAAAAGCTGGCTTAAAACTCAACAGTCAAAAAACAAAGATCATGGCATCCAATCCCATCACTTCATGGTAAATAGATGGTGAAAGAATGGAAAAAATGAAAGACTTTATATTTTGGGGGCTCCAAAATCACTGTGGACAGTGACTGCCAGTATGAAATTAAAAGACACTTGTTTCTTGGAATAAATATTATTGCAAACCTAGGCAGTGTATTAAAAAGCAGACAGCATATTAAAAAGCAGAGATATTACTTTGCCAACAAATGTCCATATAGTCAAAGATTTGTTTTTTCTAGTAGTCATGTATGGATGTCAGAGTTGGACCATAAAGAACCTTTATCCTGGAAAAGACAGAAGGCAGGAGAAGGGGATGANGTATGGACCTAATAGAATCAGAAGATATTTTTAAAAGGTGGCAAGAATACATAGAAGAATTATACAAAAAAGACCTTAATACTCCAGATAATCGCAATGGTGTGATCACTCACCTGAAGTCAGACATCCTGGAGTGTGAAGTCAACTGTCCTTAGGAAGAAGCATCACTACGAACAAAGCTAGTGAAGGTGATGGAATTCCAGCTGAGCTGTTTCAAAACCTAAAAAATGATGCTGTTAAAGTAGTGCAATCAATATGCCAATAACTTTGGAAAGCTCAGCAGTGGCCACAGTACTAGCAAGTCAGTTGTTGTTCCAATCTCAAAGAAGGGCAATGTCAAAAAACACTCTAATTACCTAGCAATTGCATTCATTTCACATTCTAGCAATGTCATGCTGAAAATCCTCCAAGCTAGTCTTCATCACAGTGTGAACTGAGAACTTCCAGATGTACAGTCTGGGTTTAGAAAAGGCAGAGGAACCAGAAATCAAGTTGCCAACATCTGTTGGATCATTGAATAAGCAAGAGAATTCTAGAAAAACATCTGCTTCATTGACTATGCAGCCTTTGACTGTGTGGATCACAACAAACTGGGGAAAATTCTTCAAGATATTGGACTTCCAGATCATCTTATTTGCCGCCTGAGAAACCTATATGCAGGTCAAGAAACAACAGTTAGAACTAGACATGGAACAGACAGGTTCAAAATTGGCAAAGAAGTGTGTGAAGGTGTATATTGTCATCCTACTTAACTTATATAGAGAGCGCATGTGAAATACCAGGCTGGATGAAACAGAAGCTGGAATTAAGATTGCAGTGAGAAATATCAATAATATCAGATATACAGTTGACACACCCTTATGACAAAAGTGAAGAGGAACTAAAGAGCCTCTTGATGAAACTGAAAGAGGAGAGTGAAAAAGCTGGCTTAAAACTCAACAGTCAAAAAACAAAGATCATGGCATCCAATCCCATCACTTCATGGTAAATAGATGGTGAAAGAATGGAAAAAATGAAAGACTTTATATTTTGGGGGCTCCAAAATCACTGTGGACAGTGACTGCCAGTATGAAATTAAAAGACACTTGTTTCTTGGAATAAATATTATTGCAAACCTAGGCAGTGTATTAAAAAGCAGACAGCATATTAAAAAGCAGAGATATTACTTTGCCAACAAATGTCCATATAGTCAAAGATTTGTTTTTTCTAGTAGTCATGTATGGATGTCAGAGTTGGACCATAAAGAACCTTTATCCTGGAAAAGACAGAAGGCAGGAGAAGGGGATGACAGAAGATGAGATGGTAGGATGGTATCCCTGACTCGATGGTCATGGGTTTGTGCATGCTCAGGAAGATGGTATAGGACAGGGAAGCCTGACATGCTTCAGTCCGTGGGATTTCAAACAGTTGGACACAACTGAAAGATTTAACCGCAACAGTTTGATGATAATTACATGATTTAACTCCTGTCCTCTGCTATTACAATAAAATTTAATTGACTAATCTATTGAGCTCTCAAAATGAGGGCGTCAAGATAGTGGCATATTATCTTTAACTATACTGGTTATTCACTTTATTATTAAGATTTTTGTTTCAATACTTGATAATATAATGGGTCTGTAACACTTAAGGCAAGATGACCTTATAATTAGAGATGAAGGATGTTTCCTCATCTTCCAATTTCAAGGGCTTCTGTAAGGTAGAGGTGATGGTGGTGGTTTAGTCACTAATTTGTGTCAAACTCTTTGAGATTACATGGACTATAGCATTCTATGTTCCTCTGGCCATAGGTTTTTCCATGCATGAATATCAGTGGGTGGCTATTTCCTTCTCTACGGGATCTTCCAGACACAAAGATTGAACCCATGTCTCCTGTTAGGCAGGCAGTTTATATATCACTAAGTGACCTGGGAAGCCCCTTCCTTAGGTAAATACCATTATTTTTTCTTACATATTTAATAGAATTAACTGGTAAAACTAATAAGCTCTCAGTTTTCTCTGTGGAAAGCTTTCAATACAAACTCAACCTACTTAATAAACATAAAACAATTTAATTTTCTTATTTTGAATCTGCCTTCATAACATATTTTTTCCAGAATATGATGTTACATTTAAAATTTTCAAATGTATTTCCCAAAATTTATCCAACTGGAATATCACTTTATTTTCAATTTTAAAAATATATAGACCTGTTTTCTCTACTAATTAATGGCAGTGATCCTGAGTGCCTCCTGTAATTCTTTCCTTTAAATTTGAATCTGCTTAATCAATGATGTGGGGTTTTTTTTATTCTTAAAAAACTGTAACTTTTATTCTTTCAGATAAATATTTGCTTATTCAATATAATGCACTTTTTTCTAATTGTTTTCTTTTCACTGCATGCTATTTAAAGGAGATGCTTTAACTTTAGAATATACTTGAATTTTTGGTATATATTGTTCCTGCTAAGCTGCTAAGTCGCTACAGTCGTGTCCGACTCTGTGCGACCCTGTGGACTGTAGCTTACCAGGCTCCTCCGTCCATGGGATTTTCCAGGCAAGAACACTGGAGTGGGTTCCCATTTAATGTCAAATAAAATCCACTTGTAGTCAGGGAACATTTGTACTGGGACTGTATCCCTTTGAAAACTACTGAAACTTGTGTTTATGCCCTGCTTTTGGTCAATTTAGTTATTTTTCCAATTGAATGATCAGTTAATAACTTTAATGGTATGCTTCTGCTGTTAAGTCGCATCAGTCGTGTCCAATTTTGTGCGACCCCACAGACAGAAACCCACCAGGCTCCTCTGACCCTGGGATTCTCCAGGCAAGAACACTGGAGTGGGTAGCCATTTCCTTCTCCAATGTATGAAAGTGAAAAGTGAAAGTGAAGTCGCTCAGTCGTGTCCGACTTTTAGCGACCCTATGGACTGTAGCCTACGAGGCTCCTCTGTCCATGGGATTTCCCAGGCAAGATTACTGGAGTGGGGTGCCATTGCCTTCTCTGGATGTAATCTGCATATAAATCAAGTAAGCAGGGTGACGATATATAGCCTTGACATACTCCTTTTCCTATTTGGAACCAGTCTGTTGTTCCATGTCCAGTTCTAACTGCTGCTTCCTTAACAGGCCAACATTACTGACACTCAATAAAAACTCTGGACACCAAGGCTCAGGTGAGCTTCCCTGGTTGCCAACACTCTGCATCTGTGGTCACCCACCACTGCCAGGAGAAATAAACACATTCCCTGCAGCTCCAATAAGGAGGGGGATATCTGGAATTTGCACCTGGCTTCTCCTGGACTTAACCCAGTGTCTTTTCCCTTTGCTGATTATACTCTGTGTCATTTCTTTAATAATAAATCATAACCTTGAACAGAACAGCTACTTAGTTCTATGTAGGTTAGTCTAGCAAATCTAGGCTAAAGGTGGTCTTGGGGACCTCAGATATAACACCCTATCCCACAGCATTAAAAAATTAACTCAAAACTGACCATATACATTTAAAAATCTCTAAGACTGAAACTTTTGTGTTTATGCCCTGCTTTTGGTCAATTTAGTTATTTTTCCAATTGAATGATCAGTTAATAACTTTAATGGTATATATCTTAACTTATATATGTTGACCAAATCACTGGTATCATTTCTGTCTGCTTGTTACACTAGTTCCTAAGAGGGGTGTGTTGAAACATAATTATGATTGTGAATTTATATTTATATAACTGTATCCAATTTTATTAGTGTTTACGTGACATTTTTCTATTATTTTAATCATGGCTTCTCTATATTCTCTGTCCTAAATATTCATTGGAGGGACTGATGCTGAAACTGAAATTCCAATATTTTGGCCACCTGATGCAAAGAACTGACACATTTGAAAAGACCCTGATGCTGAGAAAGATTGAGGGCAGGAGGAGAAGGGGACGACAGAGGATGAGATGGTTGGATGGCATCATCAACTCAATGAACAAGAGTTTGGGTAAACTCTGGGAGTTGGTGATAGACAGGGAGGCCTGGCATGCATTAGTCTATGGGGTTGCAGAGGCAGACACGACTGAGCGATTGAAGAGAACTGAACTCTGTATTCTCATATATAAGAAATATTTTAGGCTACATGTATATAGGCTTGTTTTCCATCAGCTTAATGATCTTTGTCTATAATTTGAACAGTTTATCCCTCAATGTTTTTTATCTGTGGTTTAAGTAGAGCATCTTAGTATTCATTGTTATTTTTATATGATCCTGTTAAGTGATCCCATATTTCTCCATCTGTTCATAGAGTTTTGGTTGATTATATTTTATCATTCCATTTTGAATTACTAGAAACACTCCAAAACTAATCTTTCTATCCTGTTTTATAACCAGCATTACTTTTATTTTATGAATCTGTTTGTGTGTGTTTATATGTGTGTGTATGAACATGTATGTTTTAGAAAGAATATGTTGGGTAGTATCTGAATGGCCTATAGAGTATCTTAATACATTTCAGAAAATTCAAAATTAAAATGTTGATTTATTATTTCCTCTGGAGTTCTGGAAAATTGAACCCCCTCTACATATTTCTAGTACCATCAGATTATTGGTGACTTAAATTAAGAATCCTAGATGAAGATTCTAATGGCAGTGGAGTTGAAGAATTTCCAATAAGTATTGACATGCTTTTCCTACCAAAATAGAAGGTTGGGAAATTATAATATCTTACTGCAGTCCTAAAATTGTGTGCATCCAGTTTAAACCAGTGGTTTTCCAAATGTGGTTCCCCCATATCATGTCAGATTTTTTTCAGAAATTCAAATTATTGGGTTGGCCATAAAGTTTGTTCTGGTTTTTCCATACTCAATCATTCCAATGAATATTCAGGGTTGATTTCTTTTAGAATTGACTAATTTGATCTCCTTACAGTCCAAGGGACTGTCAAGAGTCCACAGTTCAAAAGCATCAATTCTTTGGCACTCAGCTTTCTTTATGGTACAACTCTTGCATCCTTACATGACTACTGAAAAATGATAGCTTTGATTAGATGAAGTTTTGTTGGAAAATTAGTGTCTCTGTTTTTTAATACACTCTCTATGTTACTCATAGCTTTTCATCCAAGGAGCAAGTGTCTTTTAACTTCATTGCTGCAGTTACCATCTGCAGTAATTTCAGAACCCAAGAAAATAAAGTTTCTCACTATTTTCATTGTTTCCCCATCTACTTGCCATGAAGTGATGGGACCAGATGACATGATCTCAGTTTTTTGAAATGTTGAGATAAGCCAACTTTTTCACTCTCCTCTTCACTTTCATCAAGAGGCTGTTTAATTCCTCTTCTCTTTCTGCCATAAGGGAGGTGTCATCTGCATATCTTAGGTTATTGATATTTCCACAGCAATCTTAATTACAGCTTGTGTTTCATCCAGCCTGGCAATTTACATGATGTACACTGCATAAAAGTTAAATAAGCAGGGTGACAATATACAGCCTTGACTTACTCCTTTTTCCTATTTGGAACCAGTCTGTTGTTCCATGACTGGTTCTAACTGTTACTTCTTGACCTGCATACAGATTTCTCAGGAAGCTGGTCAGATGGTCTGGTAATCCCATCTCTTTAATAATTTTCCACAGTTTGTTTTGATCTACACAAAGGCTTTGATGTAATCAATAAAGCAGAAGTAGATTTTTTTTTTTTTTCTGAAATTCTCTTGCTTTTTCAATGATCCAGTGGATGTTGGCAATTTGATGACTGGTTCCTCTGCTTTTTCTAAATCCAGCTTGAACATCTGGAAGTTCTTGCATCATGTACTGTTGAACCCTTGCTCAAAAATTTTAAGCATTATTTTACTATCACGTGAAATGAGTGCAATTGTGCAATAGTTTGAGCATTCTTTGGCATTGTCTTTCTTTGGCATTTGAAAGAAAACTGACCTTTTCCAGTCCTGTGGTCACTGCTGAGTTTTCCATATTTGCTGGCATATTGAGTTCAGTACTTTCACAGTATCATCTTTTAGGATTTGAAATAACTCATCTGGAATCCCATCACCTCCCCTAGCTTTGTTCAAATGCCAGAGAAGAGATTAAGTCAAAGAAGTAAACAACTTTTACCCATGAAATTTTATTCTTCGTAAATTATCCACCTTATAATAATTCCAGGAGAAAACTAAACTAAGAAGACTGTGTGTCTCAATCTAAGTCATTAATGAACAGAAATTATTTAGGAGTTGCATAGAGGTCTAGTTGACTAGACCTTGAATGAGGAAGTTATCAGATGACACCATTCAACAAAGATATTTGAGGTTGCCCAGTCTTTCTTGTAAGCAAGCAATATCTACAAGTTCAGTGTTACTTATCTGCTGAACATGGAGATTTATTTGCAAACTGACCCCATAGTTTATTTGCATTTATAACCAGTGAATTGAATAGTACTGACATACAGAAAATATGTAGAAATTCAACTGAAAAACATGATAGCCCCAGAATATTTATTAGATACTTTTCCAAGAAACAAACAAAAACTGGATGAAAATATTTACAGTTCCTTTGTTCATAAAATATTTAAACTTAATGTGGAACTCATCGATAATGAGCTGTACATTTTAAAAAGATCACACTTCTGAAATGTGGGAAATGGAATATAGACCAATAATTAAATGAAAATAGCTAAGGAAGAAATTATATTACTTCTGTTTGAAGATCATGATTTGGCTATCCAAATCTTGATGAAAACTGACACAGATAGTTGGAATCAGGAAATTAAAATTGACAAGATATACAGAATATAGTGATAGGTGGGGAATGCTAGTTGAAGTAAGCAAAAATATTATTAGAAATTTCTATATTTGTAAAGTGGGAACTCAGTGGATGTTTGGTTGTTATCTATTTTGAGATAGGAAACACAGAAGAAGGAGAAAATTTGGAGTCTCAAGGCTAATAGAAATAAGTCATTTTGGATAGTTGACTCATATATTTATTGAGTCATCAAGTGAAAATTTTAAATTACTGGTTGATTGTATCAATATGTATTCAGAATTCAGAAGCCTAGGATCGATTTTAGAATCTTGGCACCATCAAGAAGTGAATGACTTTGCCTAGAAATAGTAACTTGTTGAGAAGAGTCTCCAGAGTTGGAGGCCAGATCAAATGATCTGAAAAAAGAAGTGTTAGTACAGATAGGTCAAATTTACACTGAATGTAGGGGCTAGTATAGAAAAAAGTCAGATTAGAAAACAAATATTTGAAGACTAAAGATTTGGAGAAGCAAACACTAAGTATATACCACTTTAGCTTGAATTGCTTATAAAAGAGACAGAAGAAATAAAATGACAGTAAGAGAGATTAATGGTGATTGAGGAGGTTTTTCTAAAATATAAAAAAAAAGTTCAAATCCCAATTAGAAAAAACAAAAACTATGACAATGGGGTCATTTAGAGATATAAGAAACAGAAAGGATCACTGGTGATAAATAAATTATTTAAGTATCTAAATCACACAGCTTGAACAATGAGTAAAATGATGAAATAATAAAAATAAAATCAGATAATATTACTTGAAAAATAAGAGGGATCAGGGCTGCTTTAAAACTTCAAAAGATTTTTAGAAAAATTGAAATAAAATATTCAAAACCTAACGGGAAGGAAAGGAGTTAGTTACAAACACTGAAAATTTGAAATGTAAGGGGACCAATACTTAACAGGAAATTTAAAATACCATAAAAACATTTTACAAAATTTTATGCAAATAAGTTTTAATATCTTATTGAAAGAAGATGATTTCCTGGGAAATGTAAATTACAAAAATGTTTCTCAGGAGGAATCTATATCCTCAAGTGATCCTAACAGTGGAAGAATTGGGGACAGTCGTCAGAGTACTATTCTCCAGACTCTAACCCAAAGAGATACATTTAATTATATTCATGTATTAATTATTTCAGCTTTTCAGGGAAAAGACACTTCTGATATCGTATAAATCATACCAAACCATGGTTTCTCTGTTTCTACATGTCTTGCAAACAGAGGTATTTTCTTTTACTTTTTCTTTTTTTTTTTTTTAAATCTTTTGTATAAAACTAACTCCTGAAGACTGAGTGGTGAACAGTCTTAGGAGCTAGATTACAGTGTCTGCTTCCAGAGCAGAGGACACTTCCATTTTTCTGTCCAGTATAATAAATATGATCTTTCTCTCTCTATGAGGCAAAGATTGGACAGATTGTTTGCAATCCTTTATAAGAATGAAATTTCATAAACTCTGCTTCCCCAGCCATGATTCAAACTTATTGTGTGAACAGCATCCCTGGGGCCAAGTCTAGGCACCTCCCCTCCCACCACCATGGACTTTAGGCAGTACGTTGAAAACATGAACAGAGAGGCCACTCTGTTGCCTTGCAGTAATAATGTTGTTACTGATCCAGGACTTGCATGCCTTCTATTTGTTAAAGGCATTTCTGATACCACTGTAGGCTAACTTGCTAGCTAGTAAATGGATAAAATCCCAAACCTTCAGAGGACTTCTCGCATCTTATATGTATTTTTCTCCTTGTGAAATCTTTTCTTTGCTTTTTCCATCCCTGGAACCCTATCCACTTTGCCAATTACTTACCCTTGGAGCCTCATTCAATCCCTCATCTGTGGACTAAATGCCCACTGTCATGCTCATACAGAATCTTGAATATTTTATATTGGAATTTATAGCAATAGACTGTTACTTGCATTGCCAGTTATAGTTTGATTACTTTCAGGTTGGAAATCATGTCTGTTTAGTTTCAAATTTAATAGTTAACACAATGTCTATAATAAGCACTTAGTAAAATTTGAAGAAACAATCTAAGTGTCACAGTTTAATTAGTTCTACCTATTATTATCAATGTAGGAATTGATACTTTTGTTTTATTTTCCATAGAGAAAGATGGCTTATTCTCTCTCTTCTCTTTTTCTTTTTCCTGATTGTTTAGGTTTGTTTTCCCTTTATAGGAAAATATTATTTTTTTTAAGTATGTATTTGTGATGGAAAGTCTGTCAGGACCTCATGTAATTTGAAGATTTATTTTCTTCCTTTTGTTATATTTTGTAATATGTCAGAAAATAATGTAGTATATAAGAAAATCACTAATTAGAGGAATAAGCCAAAATGTTTTAAATTTTCTAGGAGTTATTTAAAATAGTAATTTACAAAGTGAGTTGCTCAAGAATAATGATGATAAAAACATGAAAACTTTATGGTAATATTTTAATGATGAAGTTGTCTTAAATATCCAAACATATTTTTATATACTAAACATGATACAGAGAGTCTAAAGAAAAATATTAATAAAAAGATAAAAATAGAGGGCTTCACTTAAGAAATGTGTTGTTAATACTTTATATTTCCTATGAATCCTTCACTTGATTTTTTTTTTTACTCTTTTCATGATCTTTAATGGAAATATACTAAAAGCTAAGTTTAGTCTTTTAAATAATGTGGACTTTAAAGAATGAAATTCTTGAATAGATTATGTAAATAAAATAATTAAAAACTTGAGAATATCAGTAATAACCAAATATCAATGATTGTCAACCTAGAGAAAATGCATTTTCAATTGGGAATATTAAAGTCCATATAAACAGTACAGAGTTTAAGATAAAATAAATTGCTCCTTATAGTGTCAAAGTTCTATAAGTAGATTAGAGAATTACAAGAATATGATAGCAAAATCCCAGAGCTCCAGTTTGAAGTGATTCATAGGAAAAAGACTATCACTGAAGATGGATATAGAAGTAAAGCAAAATAAAATGAAATAAAATATATCAGCACAGATTTCTCTGATGTTAATGAACTCATATGATATTACCAAAATGGTTTTCAGTTTAACATCCCCATAAGGATTTTGTGTGAAAGATCTATATATAGTCACTGAATGGTAATGAATGAAGTAATCTTACAGTGCACATCAGGAAGAATACTTTCCTAGAATTCCAAAAGGACACTTTACATTTGCATTGCTTAAATGATTTTAAAATCTTATGTACTCCTACACATTACAGGATAAGATTGGCTACAGGATAACATTGAAAGCTTTAGCTCTTCTTGAACAAAAGCTTCGTCTCTTTTGTGTGCTCTGAGAAGCTTTTTCTCACAAGCTCCAAATTATGGGTCTCGATAGTATTGACATTTTTATCCCTCCTGTTTCCTCTCTTGATCGTTAAACAATGGTCCCTGCACCCTATATACGCTTTGGTTTATTTCTATATAGATGTAGTAATAATCCCTCTTCTTCATTAAATTTTTAAGGAAAATCAACAGTAAAAATGCAACTGTATACATGAGATGTATAAGAAATATTTTGTCATCATTGTTGAAAGATTATGTTCTAAAAGTAAGCAGTGTTTAAAATTTCAGTTTTTTCATGCATTTTAAAGGTTAATATGATCTTTAATATTTCCTCATATTTGTAGGACATTTGTCCTTCCACTGAAAAATCCACATATCTATAGGGTATTGAAGAATATATATATATATATATATATATATACTCAATTCCAAATTTTCCTAATGTTCATTATATAATTACCTGGTTCAAGCAAGAATTTCAAAAAGAAGTAACATTTTCAGTGTTCAGGCGAGGCAAGTTTTTGACTCATTTTAGTTTTTTTTTGTTTTTTTTTTTACCCCCAAATAACAATAATTTGTTCAAAAATGCACTAAGGTGTACTTTAAGACCCTCACTTCACACAATATGTATGTAGCTTACCCAATGGAAAAATCATTGTAAACACATCAATTCTAACAGACTGTTATCAAAATTTTACAGACCCTAAAATCAACCTGAAAGATAATCTTTTGAAACTCAGAGGAAAATACACACTTTAAAATTTCCTGGTCATTCTCTTTCAGTGGACGGAAAGGTGGAGAATGTATCTTTAAAACCATATAGTCTCCTGTGAATCATTTCAAAAATGCATTTCCTATTGGAAGTAACATTTATCAAAATGAAACAAAGTTTTGAATTGTATGTTTGATAAAATTTTCTGCATTCATGTATGTTCTTACAAGGGTTATCTAATTGCAGATAGTCATTACTAACATCTCTCCTGATTCTGATATACAGGGATCCACTACCCAGAGAAGTGGGAAGCATTAAAAGTTCATCTATTTTAATTTAATCTATTTTAAAAATAATAGTTAAATGTCATCTCTGTTCCAATCACTTTAGATACTTTACTTAATAATAATTACATTCAAGCAATTCATTCATTCTTAGCCTCATTTTAGAACTGAGGAAACTAGGGCTTAGAGAAGATAGTTTTCAAGTTCTCATAGGCAATAAGTGGTGGATAGCATGCTACTATATACAAAACAAAGGTTGTTTTTGCAAGTCTTTGCTAATGTCTTGACATTCATGGAGCAGACATTTCTGGGGATGATAAAGTATCATTGGTTTAGAATAGATACATGGAAAAGTACAAAATACCTACTTTTAGCATTAGTTCTTTTAGGTTATTATAAAGATATGTGTTAGTATAGTTCTCAGTATTTTTCTTACTATATCTAATGCTTAAGCAAATAATTTATCAGTGCAAACTTTTTTCTGATCTTTGTAAATATTTCACAGAAATCATATGGAGCACAGTTCTCTGTAATGCCCTATATTTGAAAATAGAGAAGCAAATAGATTTCGTTGGGTGGGAGAAGTCCACTAGAATTAGTTTTCTATATGAATTAATCACATAGATATCTTTGTTCTCACCTTGAAAACTTGTGGGTTATTTTCTGCAAAAAGAGATTAATAACATATAGGTAAAGGCAGCATGATATTCTGAAGAAAGCATACCTTCAGGATCAGACAACCTAACCTGTTAGAGCTTTCAGCTTTTAATAGGAGCTTAACTAAGACAAAGTAGATATTTAGTTTTAGGAAGTTACTACTGTTTGCATGCACAGGTGTATCTGTATGCCATAGCCAGTGTTTACATAAAGAATTTGAAAGGCATTAAAACAATGCCACTTCATATTTTTTCATCAAATGTTTTGGGGATAAAAGAGAGAAAATATTAATATATAAAAGAGAGTGAAAATTTTATCACATTTGTTATCAGAAACTTACTGTGACAGTAGATGGACCGGAAAAATAATTAAGACAAAAATTCAAGAATGTCTCATTGAATCATGAAACAAATACATACTAAGTGTTTGCTATGCTATTCACTGGGAACACAATTATATGAATGAGTGAGTCTCACCTTCAAAGAGCTCGTAACCTCAGTTATTCAGTGAGGAAGATGGCATGTGAAATGAGCTTTGAAACTTCAAGAGGTTTTCTTAAACAGCAAAATTGAGGAAGGTCATTCCCTACAAGTGAAGTGAATAAACAAAAGTAAAATATATGGCAAGTGGTTATGTATTTTGTAACACATCATAGAAGACCCTTCCTTCTCTCTTGCTCTAAGGTTACTTCTATCTATTCCTTGCAAATAGAATAATTAGAAGTTTTGCACATTGTGTCCATCCAGGTCATCATGTGTAGGTAGCTACTTTTTACCGTATGTTGGTCCATATCATTTATACTAAAGGTAACTATCAGATGGCTATGGACATCTGACAAACTTCCATAAACTTGTCAGCACCCTATTTGAGCCAAAAATATGCTAGAATCCATTAAACATTTAAAAAGTAAAGGAATGGATGAAAGTAGTTTAAAGGATTAGCCCCACATCAATACAGTAAAAACAAATAGCTGTCAGGGGTAGAAAAGATGAACTCCCCAGGTCGGTACGTGCCCAATATGTTACTGGAGATCTGTGGAGAAATGATTCCAGAAAGAATGAAGAGATGGAGCCAAAGCAAATATAGCACCCAGCTGTGGATGTGACTGGTGATGGAAGAAAGGTCTTATGCTGTAAAGAGCAATATTGTATAGGGGCCTGGAATGTTATGTCCATTAATCAAGGCAAACTGGAAGGGGTCAAAAAGGAGATGGCAAGAGTGAACGTCAACAGTTAGTTCAGTTCAGTTGCTCAGTCGTGTCTGACTCTTTGTGACCCCATGAATTGCAGCACGCCAGGCCTCTCTGTCCATTACCAACTCCCGGAGTTCACACAAACTCACATCCATCAAGTCAGTGATGCCATCCAGCTATCTCATCCTCTGTCGTCCCCTTCTCCTCCTGCCGTGAATCCCTCCCAGCATCAGAGTCTTTTCCAATGAGTCAACTCTTCACATGAGGTGGCCAAAGTACTGGAGTTTCAGCTTTAGCATCATTCTTTCCAAAGAACACTCAGGGCTGATCTCCTTCAGAATGGACTAGTTGGATCTCCTTGTAATCCAAGAGACTCTCAAGAGTCTTCATCAACACCACAGTTGAAAAGCATCAATTCTTTGGCGCTCAGCTTTCTTCCCAGCCCAACTCTCACACCCATGCATGACTACTGGAAAAACCATAGCCTTAACTAGATGTTGACAGTTTAGGAATCAGCAAAGTAAAATGGACTAGAATGGGTGAATTTAACACAGATGACCATTATATCTACCACTGTGGGAAAGAATCCCTTAGAAGACATGGAGTAGCTGCCAGAGTAAACAAATGAGTCTAAGTTGCAGTATTTGGATGCAATCTCAAAATGATAGAATGGTCTCTGTTCGTTTCCAAGGCAAACCATTCAATACTACGGTAATTCAACTCTATGTCACAACCAGTAATGCTGAAGAAGCTGAATTTGAATGGTTCAATGAAGAACTACAAGATCTTGTAGAACTAACACAAAAAAAAGATGTCTTTTTTCATTATAGGGGACTGGAATGCAAAAGTAGGAAGTCAAGAAACACCTGGAATAACAGGCAAATTTGGCCTTGGAATACAGAATGAAGCAGGGCAAAGGCTAATAGAGTTTTACCAAGAGAACGCACTGATCATAGCAAACACCCTCTTCCAACAACATAAGAGAAGACTACACATGGACATCACCAGGTGGTCAACGCTGATATCAGATCGATTATATTCTTTGCAGCCAAAAGTGAAGAAGCTCTACAGAGTCAGCAAAAACAAGATCAGGATATGACTGTGGCTCNACGCACTGATCATAGCAAACACCCTCTTCCAACAACATAAGAGAAGACTACACATGGACATCACCAGGTGGTCAACGCTGATATCAGATCGATTATATTCTTTGCAGCCAAAAGTGAAGAAGCTCTACAGAGTCAGCAAAAACAAGATCAGGATATGACTGTGGCTCAGATCATGAACTCCTTATTGCCAAATTCAGACTTAAATTAAACAAAGTAGGGAACACCACTAGACCATTCAGGTATGACCTAAATCAAATACCTTATGATTGTACAGTGGAAGTGAGAAACAGATTTAAGGGACTAGGTATGATAGACAGAGTGCCTGATGAACTATTGACGGAGGTTCATGACATTGTATAGGAGACCGTTATCAAGATCATACTCAAGAAAAAGAAAAATAAAACAGCAAAATGGCTGTCTGAGGAGACCTTACTAATAGCTGAGTAAAGAAGAGAAGCAAAAAGCAAAGGAAAAAGGAAAGATATAACCATTTGAATGCAGATTTTCAATGAATAGCAAAGAGAGATAAGAAAGCCTTCCTCAGTGATTAGTGCAAAGAAAGAGAGNCATAATCTCAGTTCCACAGAAAAATATTATGTTCTTTATTTTTAGATAGCAAAATTTAATTTCAGCATTAAGCTAAATTTGATGGCGAAAAAAGTATTTTCACCAAATAAAGCTAAATCAAGTAAGCTGAAGTATTTCTACTTTCCTTCCACTATCCAACTTTATATCCCAGTCTGGAATCCTCAGCTTGCATCAAGATACTAAGATTGTAGACAAATGAAATTTGAGTATTTGATCATTGGTTATCATTGGGTCATATTTTGTTCTTACATTCTGTCTTCCAAGAAATGTTGAGATAAATTTGACATTTTCAGTTTATGTTCTCTTTAGCAAATTTTCTACTGCAGAGGATGAATATCCAATCTACCTAGGTTTAGGATTTCTATATGTAATACCCCTTATTATACACAAACATAAGAAAACAATGGATAAAGATTGGGATTTTAGGAGCAAAGCATATCTGTATTAATTATGTGGTTTTAAGAACTACCTACTGCGTTATTTTATAGAATAAATTTCTTGTGAAATATTCCTTGAGATTGAAATTTTTAAATTTGAAAATTTTCCTTGTCATCTCTCATGTAATTCTGTTTACTCTTCATTATTCTATAATATCTACTCTACTAATCTGCTAACAAAGTATTTCAGTATTTGCCTTTAGACTTATTAGTAAAATAATCAAGATAATAGATTGTTGCAAACTTCATATAATGTTTCAGTATACCAAAAAAGAGAACCTCCAGATGGTCAAGATGGATTGAGAAAAGGCAGAGGAACCAGAGAGCAAATTGCCAACATCTGTTGGATCATAGAAAAAGCAAAGGAATTCCAGAAAAAATTCTACTTCTGATTCATTGACTATGCTAAATTATTTGACTGTGTGAATCACATGAAATCGTGGAAAATTCTTCAAGAGATGGGAATAGAGGACCACCTTACCTACCTTCTGAGAAATCTGTATGCAGGTCAAGAAGCAACAGTTAGAGCTAGACATGAAACGATAGGCTGATTCCAAATAGGGAAAGGGGTACGTCAAGGCTGTATATTGTCATGCTGCTTATTTAACTTATACGCAAAGTACAGCATGTGAAATGCTGGGGTGGATGAAGCACAAGCTGGAGTTAAGATCGCTGGATGAAATGTCAATAACCTCAGATATGCAGATGACACCACCCTTATGAAAGAAAGCAAAGAAGAACTAAAGAGCCTCTTGATGAAAGTGAAATAGGAGAGTGAAAAAGTTGGCTTAGAACTCAGCATTCAGAAAACTAATATCATGGCATCCAATCCCATCACTTTACAGCATATAGAAGGGGAAACAGTGGAAACAGTGACAGACTTTATTTTCTTGGGCTCCACTGAAGATGGTAACTGCAGCCATGAAATTAAAAGGTACTTTCTCATTGGAAGAAAAAACTATGACCAACCTAGACAATGCATTAAAAAGAAGAGACATTATTTTGCCAACAAAAATCCATCTAGACAAAGCTATAGTTTTTCCAGTAGTAATGTATGATGTGAGAGTTGGACTATAAAGAAAGCTGAGCACTGAAAAGTTGATGCTTTTGAACTGTGGTGTTGGAGAAGACTCTTGAAAGTCTCTTTGGACTGCAAGGAGATCCAACCAGTCAATCCTAAAAGAAATCAGTCCTGAATGTTCATTGGAAAGACTGATGCTGAAGCTGAAACTCCAGTATTTCTGCCACCTGATCCGAAGAACTGACTCATTGGAAAGGACCTTGATGCTGGGAAATATTGAAGGTGAGAGGAGAAGAGGACAACAGAGAATGAGATGGTTGGATGGCATCACCAACTCGATAGACATAAGTTTAAGTAAGTTCTGGGAGTTGATGATGGACAGGGAAGCCTGGTGTGCTGCAATCTGTGGGGTCATAAAGAGTCTGACATGACTGAGTGATTGAACTGAACTGATTACCTTCTCTCAAGTTATATTTGACCTTCCCTTGTAAGGCAATCGGTGAAGTGTCTGACTGCAATGCTGGAGACCTGGTTTCTGTATCTGCGTCATGAAGATCCCCTGGAGAAAGAAATGGCAACCCACTCCAGTATTCCTGCCTGGAGAATCCCATAGACAGAGAAACCTGGAAGGCAGTGGGTTGCAAATGTCAGACATGACTACGCACACAGCACAAGTAATATCAGCATAACATCATCTATGGGTGGTGGTTTAGTTGTTAAGTGTGTTCCACTCTTTGCAACCCCAAGGACTGTAGCCCACCAGGCTTCTCTATCCATGGGACATCCAGGAAAGAATATTGGAGAGTGTGGTCATTTCCTTCTGCAAGGGTCCTTCCTGACCCAGGGGGCAGACCCACCTCTCCTGCTTGGCAGGCAAGTTCTTTACCACTGAGCCATTTGGGAACCCATGATGCTATCAATAGAAGAAACCAATGTGATACACAGAGTATGAGAATCTCTTTGTACTACTTGGGGAAGAGAAACAAATAACTGTCTCTGAAAAGGGGAAACTTAAATGGTACTTCTCTTTTTGCCTAGTGAAAACAGTCCTCTCTAAAGCTTCTCTGCTGTTGATAAGAGCCATAGATTGACACACTCTTTCTGAAAAGCACCAGAAGAGTAGGAATTTTAAACTTTGGAAACAGTGAAGACTTGCATATATTCTAGTTTACAATTTCAAAGCAAGAACCACCATAAACAATACATAAATAATGTTTCTGTGTTCCAATAAAACTTTATTTTTCAGTACAGATAGCAGTAATATTACCCCACAGCTGTAGTCTGTAGACATTTGCTATAGAGAAATATACATTTACGAGATTAATCATATTATTTCAAATGCTATACTAGTTTGCTATAGTAAAGAAATTGTGTTCATAAGTGCATCTCCAGTGAAGGACATAACTTGATTAGGTTAAAAACTGCAGGGTCTTTCTCATGCCCTGTGATTTAAAAATTTTATTTTAGTTATTCATTTGGTCAAAAAGAAGAATTAAATGAGGTGTGCATAGAATCAAAAGACCTGCATTATTCACATTCTTCATTGTGGCCAGAATAATACTTAATATATTCAATAACAGCTTAAACATGGGCACTAAATTGTCAAATTAATGCAGACAAATAAGAATGGATACAGACAACAAAAACACTACACAAGGTTTTGAAATGAATGTCAATTCCTCTGGTGACACTGCATTGAAAAAGATGTCGATTTTTGTTACAGGTTTTACACATGAGTACAGGCGTTCAGATATTTCTACTACAAGGATTTTTGCTGCAGATTTAATGTTGTCAATGGGTGTATTCTGTGGGTGCTGAATATATACATTCCAGCTATTTTCAGAAAATTGTCCCAACTCCTGTATCACAATACCCTGGCTTGTTGTGACTGGGTACTTGTGTCCTTGATATATATTCTCTTAGCCCATGGAGTAACAGGGTCTTTGGAAGCTGGGAACTTCCAGCTTCTTACCAATAGATAAAATAATTTTATATTTTTCATCCTTAAATGTCATATCAGTCTTTTCATTTTCTTTGAATATCATAATGTGAAAAAACATGATGTTCAACTGCTAGGGACTGAATAAAAATACATAGGTCAATTAAGAAAAACTTTACTTATAATGAGGGGATCTTCAGTGATAGCTCCACTTATTACCTGCATTCATTCTAGTGGACTTAATGTCATATTCTGGAATTGGGGTTAATTTGGAGTCAGTTACTTGGTTAGACAGTAACAGCTCCCTTTGGGAAAGGATCAGATCAATGTTTCCCATCAAAATCTATGATGCAAGAACAAAATTCCTTAGGAGCCTAGCTGAGGCTTTATTCAAAGGCTTTATTCAAATTCAAGCTGAGGCTTGAATTTTTTTATGTAGGTTTGGAAATAGGACAAGATCATGATTTTTAGAGTATTGTGGTTCATGTGGTGACCAGATGTTTTTAATTTTGAAATATTTGTTCTACTAGTTACTTGGTTACCCATTGTTTAGTTACTTAGCCGCCTGTTGATTTCATCCTTTGGAGCTATATATTTTCAGTGCGATCTCTGCATGTTAGACCACTGTCTGGGTTCCGAATGGTTCATCTGCTCTTCTGCCTTTCATAATGACCATGGTATTGTGACTACTGTAGTTCCTGTTACCAATTGTTCATGTTAACTCTGTGTTTTCCCCATGTTGTTAGGACCATGTACATTCCAAATTTAAGAAGTAAAACTATGTTTTTTAATCAGTTAAGTACTTACCTCAGCAACTTCTCACTGGCACTGGAAAGTGTAAATAGAGAGAATAATGCCTCCCAAAGATGTCCACATCCTAAACCCTGGAACCTGTGAATATATGATCTTATATGCCAAATGGGACTTCACAAGCATTATTACATTAAGCATCTTGAGATAGGAACATTATCCTGTTCATTCTTATCTGGGTGATCTGAATTTAATCACAGTGGTTGTAAATGCAGAGGTATTTTTAAAACTGTGGTAAGTGGAAATGTAATGGCAGAAGCATTTCAAGAGAGATGCTCACTGTGACTTTGAAAGTGGAAAATGAGAGCCATGAGCCACTGAATGAGCTTCCCTAGTACCTCAGCTGGTAAAGAATCTGCAGGAGACCCAGATTCAATATCTGTGTTGGAAGATCCCCTGGAGAAGTTATAGGCTGCGCACTCCAGTATTCTTGAGCCACTGAATGGGGAAAGTCTCTAGAACCTGTAAATGTCAGGGAGATGGATTCTCCCTGAAAGCATGTTCAGGAAGATATCTATCTAAATTCTGTCTTATAGAACAATAAGATAATAAATTTGTGTGGTTTAATGATATGAATTTGTGCTAATTTGTTACATCAAGAGAAAACTGGAAGTCCAAAAGGGATGTTTGTGTGTGTGTGTGTGTGTGTGTGTGTGTGTGTGCATGATCAACAATTTTTGCATGACAGTTTACTACTTACATAGACAATGAAAGTAAGAATAAACCTAAAGTGCCAACTCCACAAGATTCCTGTCCCACACACAAAAAGGGAGGAAACATATACAACAGGAGTTGAATAACTGCAACATCAGATTTTGGGTCTCCTGTTGCTGAGAATCCTATTCTAGAGTGCATATAAGTGATTTTATATTCTGCAGTTGTGTTCTGAAGTATGCAGGACAGAGAGCCACACAGCCCATCAGAACCTGAGAGGTGGTGAGAAACTGCCTTATGACATCCTCACAGATGATGCACAAAGTCCAGTGCAAGATGACCTTTGAGGAGCTCCTCACAGACCTTCCATCTTCTCCTGCTCTGGGAAAATCACAAGGCCTGCTACCAAGACTCAAACTGTGGTTCATCCTTTGTATGTGTGGTGTATCTTGACACAAGCAGGACACCCAGAGTGGGCAGAGCTATTGCTCTACACACTAAAGATCAGAGGCAGAAAATCATATTTCTTTGAGATTGCTAACTCTAAGAAGTGATCATGTAAGCCTAGAAATGCTGTCAGCAAGAGATAAGATTTCCGTAGAGTAAAAGTAAGAAAAAAAAAATTTAACAAGGCCAAGAAATGGAGAAAAAAGTCTCCATAATAAACTTATAAAATTACTCATTCCAATGGTAATATAAGCCTATTTCTTCCAGGAGGCAAAGCCATTGATCCTTTATATATATCTAGTTTTAGTCATATGCCTTCCTCTTAGATCTAAAAATGATCATATTAACATACAAAACTAACATTATATAAAGTGATTGTATCCTCACTGATTACAAAAGAGTTAAAACTACATTCAAAGATGCATTAATTGCTAATAACTTTGAAGTATTTAATTTCTATAGATAATATTTTTAATTAGTGACATCGATTTAGTCAGCAATTAAGAGCCATATTTGAATTATCTTTTGAAGTTATAGCCTGTGAATTTAGATAAATGGTGTAGTACTCAGCTGTACCTTAGATTAAATCTCTTCCCTTGAAATGAGTCAAAATTGTCTTTAACCACACCTTATTTAACTTATATGCAGAGTACATTATGAGAAACACTGGGCTGGAAGAAGCACAAGCTGGAATCAAGATTGCCAGGAGAAATATCAATAACCTCAGATATGCAGATGACACCACCATGATGGCAGAAAGTGAAGAGTAACTAAAAAACCTCTTGATGAAAGTGAAAGAGAGTGAAAAAGTTGGCTTAAAACTTAGAAAACTAAGATCATCTCATCTGGTTCCATTACTTCATGGGAAGTAGATGGGGAAACAATGAAAACAGTGTCAGATTTTATTTTGGGAGCGGGCTCCAAAATCACTGCAGATGGTGTTTGCAGCCATGAAATTAAAAGACGCTTACTCCTTGGAAGAAAAGTTATGACCAACTTAGAGAGCATATTAAAAAGCAGAGACATTACTTTGCCAAAAAAGGTCCATCTAGTCAAGGCTATGGTTTTTCCAGTGGTCATGTATGGATGTGAGAGTTGAACTGGGAAGAAAGCTGAGCGCCAAAGAATTGATGCTTTTGAAGTGTGGTGTTGGAGTCCCTTGGACTGCAAGGAGATCCAACCAATCCATTCTGAAGGAGATCAGTGCTGGGTGTTCTTTAGAAGGATTGATGCTAAAGCTGAAACTCCAGTACTTTGGCCACCTCATGCGTAGTGTCGACTCATTGGAAAAGACTCTGATGCTGGGAGGGATTGAGGGCAGGAGGAAAAGGGAACAACAGAGGATGAGATGGCTCGTCGGCATCACCGACTCAATGGACATGGGTTTGTGTGAACTCCGGGAGTTGATGATGGACAGGGAGGCCTGGCAGTTCATGGAGTCACAAGGAGTCAGACATGACTGAATGACTGAACTGAACACCTTATTAGAAGGATGATGTTAATGAGAGCAAGTTCAAAAGAATATTTGGTATGGTACCCTTCGAAATATCACTTAAACAAGACAGTGATGGTATAAACTGCATGTACAATCAGACATGAAGTTTACATATATAGAGGACATGTTAACAATATGTGGAGTTTCCAACTTCCAGTTGACTGCACACTTGGAAATGGTGATTCAAATTATTTCAATAATCAATTATGAGACTTACCCAGATTGATTGTGCTTAAGAAAATTCTTTGCAATTTTCTTATATGTTGGTAGAAAAAATATCATTGATTTGAGTGCCTAAGAATTGATGCTTTTGAACTATGGTGTTGGAGAAGACTCTTGTGAGTCCCTTGGACTGCAAGGAGATCCAACCAGTCCATTCTGAAGGAGATGAGCCCTGGGATTTCTTTGGAAGGAATGATGCTAAAGCTGAAGCTCCAGCACTTTGGCCACCTCATGAAAAGAGTTGACTCATTGGAAAAGACTCTGATGCTGGGAGGGACTGGGGGCAGGAGGAGAAGGGGACGACCGAGGATGAGATGCCTGGATGGCATCACTGGCATCCAGGCATCACTGACTCGAAGGGTGTGAGTCTGAGTGAACTCCAGGAGTTGATGATGGACAGGGAGGCCTGGCATGCTGCAATTCATGGGGTCACAAAGAGTCGGACACGACTGAGCGACTGAACTGAAATGGACTTAGTTCTTCTTCCCACAGTTGCATAAAAGCTGAAAATCACTGCAGAAGCTGAAACATTTTTTCATGATAAATATTTAAAAGTATAGAGAGTTTTGAAGGTGATATATGATTACTTTTCACTAAGAATCTTAAGGAAGTTTTAAAAGTATTCTCTATTGCTTTATTATACTAGTATTTGATTGATAGTTTTGCNAGGAGTTGATGATGGACAGGGAGGCCTGGCATGCTGCAATTCATGGGGTCACAAAGAGTCGGACACGACTGAGCGACTGAACTGAAATGGACTTAGTTCTTCTTCCCACAGTTGCATAAAAGCTGAAAATCACTGCAGAAGCTGAAACATTTTTTCATGATAAATATTTAAAAGTATAGAGAGTTTTGAAGGTGATATATGATTACTTTTCACTAAGAATCTTAAGGAAGTTTTAAAAGTATTCTCTATTGCTTTATTATACTAGTATTTGATTGATAGTTTTGCCCCTCTGCTTAATTTTGCATATTTTCCCTTTTCTTTCTCAGTGAAGAACATTTTGAAATTTTAGTTACATTATTGGCTTCTTGCACCTGCCTGGGCATTCGAATGTTAGCACTTTGCTTTCGGTGTCTACAGTGAACTGAAGTCACTCAGTCGTGTCCAATTCTTTCCAAACCCCGTGGACTGTAGCCTAGCACACTCCTCCATCCATGGGATTTTCCAGGCAAGAGTACTGGAGTGGGTTGCCATTTCCTTCTCCAGAGGATCTTCATGACCCAGGAATCGAACCTGAGTCTCCTGCATCGTAGGTAGATGCTTTACAGTCTGAGCCACCAGGGAAGTCTTGGAGTCTATATTCAGAATTTTGTTTCAGTCATGACATCAATCCCACTTCTCAATTTTCCCAATGTATATTTGGTGACTGTGTGTTTTTTATTTTTATTTTTTCTCCTAGGATTGTATATTTTTATGGATATGATTAAATGAAAATGTGTTTGTAGTAAGAGTATTGCTCATCCTCATTATATTCTTTCATTTATAAGAAGTCAATAACCAAATTCTATGCATGCTTTGTGAGTCAATTTCTAGGCAGGTTAATAAGAAGTCAAAGGTCCCCCAGGAGGAGAAAGGGGTCTAGGGCTCTTAAGGAGGATAGAAGGACAAATGTCTTTTTTCTCTGCATTCTTTAGTCTAAAGTCACATAAAACATATATTTTTTTAAGCCCAGAACTGATGATTACACAACAAACAACTCAGTTTAAACTCTGTACTAAGTATTATANGAAGCCTGAGCACCATAGAATTGATGCTTTTGAACTGTGGTGTTGGAGAAGACTCTTGAGAGTCCCTTGGACTGCAAGGAGATCCAACCAGTCCATTCTGAAAGAGATCGGCCCTGGGATTTCTTTGGAAGAAATGATGCTAAAGCTGAAATTCCTGTACTTTGGCCACCTTAGGAGAAGAGTTGACTCATTGGAAAAGATTCTGATGCTGGGAGGGATTGGGGACAGGAGGAAAAGGGGACGACAGAGGATGTGATGGCTGGATGTCATCGCAGACTCGATGAACGTGAGTCTGAGTGAACTCCAGGTGTTGGTGATGGACAGGTAGGCCTGGTGTGCTGCGACTTGTCCTACAAGAGTTTTTGCAGTTTAAAAAATTATTTTTGTTTGACTATTCTATTTTTAATATGTTATGTTCTTTTTGTTATTGGAATATAATTGCTTTACAATGTTGTATTATTTTCTGCTGTACAATGAAGTGACCAGACATGAAAAGTGAAAGTGAAGTCTCTCAGTTGGGTCCAGCTCTTTATGACCCCATGGCCTCTAGCCTGCCAGGCTCCTCCATCATTGGATTCTCCAGGCAAGAACTCTGGAGTTGCCCTTTCCTTCTCTAGGGGATCTTTCTGACCCAGGGATAGAACTTGGGTTTCCCGCATTGCAGGCAGACTCTTTACTGTTTGAGCTACAATGTTGTATTCGTTTCTGCTGTACAATGAAAAAATGTACATACGCATATGTATCTTCCTTCCCTTTTGGATCTCCTGTTTTATTTATTACTTTGCAGCTGTTCTTCCTAAAACAGTAGCCTCAAGTGTTGATCACTAACTGGGGTTTTGAACATACTGGTGATATTAGGTTTTGGTTCCAGAGACTTGAACTGTCTTACTTATTTCCACAGGGCTTCCCAGGTGGTGCTAGTGGTAAAGAACCTGCCTGCCAGTGCAGGAGATAAAAGAGATGAGTTCAAACCCTGGGTCAGGAAGATCCCCTGGAGAAGTACATGGCAACTCACTTCAGTATTCTTGCCTGGAGAATCCCATGGACAGAGGGGCCTGATGGGCTATAGTCCATAGGCTCACAAAGAGAAAGACATCATTGAAGTGACTTAGCAGGCACACACACGTTTACATTTCCTAGTACAGTGTCTGTGGCTAGTTTGCCTCCTGTGTTTCTCACTTGAATAGTCCAAGGCTTTTCTCCATGACTTCAAATCATGTCTCTGGTTCTGAATAGTTTTTTGAATTACACTTTAGATTTATATCTAACTTGCTCTTTGATTTGCTACTTTCTAAGGTCAGCCTCTCAAACTGCTCCTTTCCGTTCATTTCCTGTCAAACTCAATCCCTGTTCTTTGTTATACCACATTGACTTTTATCAGACTAAAACGTTTATCTCACAAAGCAGTCATTCAACATATATATGTTTCAAAAACTATGTTTTAAACCTCAAAGTAAATTCTCAACTATAAGTAAAAGAGATATCCTTAATATAGTTTCATTATTAAAGGAAAGGAAAGCTTATGCAAATTTAATGTACAACAATGACTAATGACGTTTGAATAAGAAAAAAATAAACATTGCATCATATATTTACCTTAAATATTGCTTTATTTTTCTCTAAAATAGTACTTTCAATATATTTCCAGAATATTATGTCCTAAATTAGTATGTCACAAATATAAAATATGGCAGTTACTTTTGTTTGGTTTTATATTTTTAACTTTATTTTCTATATTTTCTTAGATTTCTCTCTGTGTTTTTAAAAATAGCACTAACACACAACTAAGTATATATTTACACGGGACTGATCAGTTACTAATTTTTTTAATTTATTGTAACACTTCTTTGGGAGTTAAAATATGTACTCACATTGGTTTTTTAGANTATAAAATATGGCAGTTACTTTTGTTTGGTTTTATATTTTTAACTTTATTTTCTATATTTTCTTAGATTTCTCTCTGTGTTTTTAAAAATAGCACTAACACACAACTAAGTATGTATTTACACGGGACTGATCAGTTACTAATTTTTTTAATTTATTGTAACACTTCTTTGGGAGTTAAAATATGTACTCACATTGGTTTTTTAGAGGATTCATTGGAAAAGACTCTGATGCTGGGAGGGATTGGGGGCAGGAGGAGAAGGGGACGACAGAGGATGAGATGGCTGAATGGCAGCACTGACTCAATGGACGTGAATCTGAGTGAATTCCAGGAGTTGGTGATCGACAAGAAGGCCTGGCATGCTGCGATTCATGGGGTCGCAAAGAGTCGGACACGACTGAGTGACTGAACTGAACTGAACTGAACTGAATGCTTCAAAAATACTGTAGTTCACAAATATTGTGATGATTACAGTAAAGATTATCATATTTTAAAATTAGACACTCCCTTATGCATATAGTTTAAATACCATTTATTCTGTGCATTAGTTTTTATTGCTGCATTTTTTGATGGTTTTTTAAATTTAAGTAATTGCATTTCAAATTTGCCATAAACACAGAAAAATATAACGTTTGTATCATCTGATTTCTTCTTCTAAGTCACATAGTTCACACAAATTGTAGTTTTGGGGCTTTATAATAGAAGATACTATTTGTGAGATTATCAAATGATTTGTAAACAAAAACCGGTTATAATTTCTAAGCTATAAATAAAGGAAAATAAACCTATATTAATTTCTTGTTTACAGTATTTTAAATCATCTGTTCTTCAACTAATTATATATAATGACAAAAATTCACAAATAACTTGTTAGCATTATTTATATTTAGTATTATGAGCACAGTGGTATTGTGTGGAAAAGCTTTATGTTAATAATTTATTTAAAATAACACCACAGTAAATATATATCTAGGAAAAATCTTCTTTTTCCAGGTTGAAAGGATGGTTTGATTTCTGAGTATACCTAAGTATTTTCTACTACTTGTTTTTTAAAAATAATTTTGTTACTATTTATAAATTGGATTTATAGGTGCCATATAATTCTTTTATGAAAATACCTGCCTATAATCAGGAGATAAAAGCAATAATGTGAATTCAAATGAACTAATAAAAAACTTCAAGACCTATTGTTACCTTTTGAAAAATACCAAGATATCAACAGATTTTATTCAGAAAAATTATTAATAGAATAGTTGAGAGGAGAAACACAATAACATATCTCTAACCATAAATTTATGATTTTAGTATTTTATACATAGAGGAATTGAAAGTTGTCCAACTAAATGATAACAGTGATTTTCTTCAAATGAGGAAGCAGAATAGACAGGAGTAATTTTTTAAAAATTTTATTATCAGTATTTTTATATTATGAATAAATTGTTGGAGTTACTTAAACATAGCTTTTGAATTTTTGTAAAAATTTTTTCCCATTAATAGTTATTTAGAGACATAAAATACAATTTGAAAATTTTCTTATTAGATAACATAACCAATATTGGTAATTTCTTGGAAAAATAGAAAGATTTATTTATTTAGGATGATATTTAGCACAGAAAAAAATTTCTTACATGATCTTCTTTTTAAAAATATATTTAATGAGAAATATTATTTTCAAAAATACTGTGATAGAAGGCAATCAATATCTCTAGGAACCCTAGCCTACTGCTTTGTCAATTATTCTTCCATTTAATCCTCTTGAAAAGATATATTTTTCTTCAATGATCTCGCATGAAGTTACCTTCAGTATTCCCCTTAATAAAATAACCTCTTTAATATCTCTTTTTTTTCTTAACTACAGAGTATGTTAGGGAAAATTGAACATACCGAAAACATAATTCATGTTATAGGGTTTTGTAGATCAACATATATGAAACATGGTTCAGTTCAGTTCAATTCAGTCACTCAGTCGTGTCTGACTCTTTGCGACCCCATGAATCACAGCACGCCAGGCCTCCCTGTCCATCACCAACTCCCGGAGTTCACTCAGAATCACGTCCATTAAGTCAGTGATGTCATCAAGCCATCTCATCCTCGGTCGTCCCCTTCTCCTCCTGCCCCCAATCCCTCCCAACATCAGAGTCTTTTCCAATGAGTCAACTCTTCGCATGAGGTGGCCAAAGTACTGGACTTTCAGCTTTAGCATCATTATTTCCAAAGAAATCACAGGGCTGATCTCCTTCATAATGGACTGGTTGGATCTCCTTGCAGTCCAAGGGACTCTCGAGTCTTCTCCAACACCACAGTTCAAAAGCATCAATTCTTCGGCACTCTGCCTTCCTCACAGTCCAACTCTCACATCCATCCATGACCACAGGAAAAACCATAGCCTTGACTAGACAAACCTTAGTTGGCAAAGTAATGTCTCTGCTTTTGAATATGCTATCTAGGTTGGTCATAACTTTTCTTCCAAGGAGTAAGCGTCTTTTAATTTCATGGCTGCAGTCACCATCTGCAGTGATTTAAGTAGTATTAAATTATTTCTCTCTACCAAGAAATATTTTCTCCCTTTTATTGCTTCACAGTGTGTAAATTTTTTAATTATTAATTGTTAAGCTTTGTTGGCTTTAGGTCATTAAATTATCTTTATTTTAATTACAAATAAATGTTATACTGTATACTTTACAAAATAAATATTTAAATACAAGAACTTGTCAAAGCATCTCAGACTATATCTGCACACAATTTCTCAGTATACAACTAACTGTGTTCTTCTTGCATAATCATCTGATTATTGAAATATGTGCAAACAAATAAAAACTATCAATACACTATATTTAGCAACATGTTTGATGCAGAGANCATTATTTCCAAAGAAATCACAGGGCTGATCTCCTTCATAATGGACTGGTTGGATCTCCTTGCAGTCCAAGGGACTCTCAAGAGTCTTCTCCAACACCACAGTTCAAAAGCATCAATTCTTCGGCACTCTGCCTTCCTCACAGTCCAACTCTCACATCCATCCATGACCACAGGAAAAACCATAGCCTTGACTAGACAAACCTTAGTTGGCAAAGTAATGTCTCTTCTTTTGAATATGCTATCTAGGTTGGTCATAACTTTTCTTCCAAGGAGTAAGCGTCTTTTAATTTCATGGCTGCAGTCACCATCTGCAGTGATTTAAGTAGTATTAAATTATTTCTCTCTACCAAGAAATATTTTCTCCCTTTTATTGCTTCACAGTGTGTAAATTTTTTAATTATTAATTGTTAAGCTTTGTTGGCTTTAGGTCATTAAATTATCTTTATTTTAATTACAAATAAATGTTATACTGTATACTTTACAAAATAAATATTTAAATACAAGAACTTGTCAAAGCATCTCAGACTATATCTGCACACAATTTCTCAGTATACAACTAACTGTGTTCTTCTTGCATAATCATCTGATTATTGAAATATGTGCAAACAAATAAAAACTATCAATACACTATATTTAGCAACATGTTTGATGCAGAGACTGAAAAAGTTGATAAAGCTCTATTTTCAAAAAATGTGTTTGAATAGATTGAACAAGTTAAGGTTTGAATTTAGGATTTCACATTAAACACAGATACCAAAAGATGAATTTCCTAATTTTTATTTCTCTAATGAAAGGTTAGTTTCTAAGACATAAAATGACTGAAAATAACTCAAAGCCCCCTAAAGCATCCACATCAAAATATATATCACAGTAACAGAATGAGGGAGCTATTATTTGCAGCTTGAGGAAACTTGAGAACATTTAACATTTGGATCCATAATTTTAAGTCTATCAAGATTTTGTGCAAAATTTAGTTCTCCTCTTTACAATGTCTAATTATTTTGCTAGTGTTGATAATTGTATTGATAACAAGGAAACATTTACAGCTCTATTAGGTAAATACAGTGTGTGAAAGACCTATGAGAAACATTTTTTAAAATTGGGGAAAAAAGAGAAGTACTTTAAGAACTGCTACCCAAATCAAATGTATCTTCTACTATACTGAAATACATTTCTTTTACATACATCTATCAGGTATAATCCTGGAGTAGGGCATGGCAATCCACTCCAGTGTTCTTACCTGAAGAATCCCATGGACAGAGGCGCCTAGCTGGCTACAGTCCATACGGTTACACAGAATCAGACATAACTGAAGCGACTTGCAAGCAAGCAAGCAAGCATCAAGTATAATATCAATTAAAGCATTGTTTATGATAGCTACAGCTCCTCCTTACGAGTTTCAGAGACATTAGAAAATTTTCTTTTAGTGCCCCCAATATATGTTTCCTTTCCCTGTTGAGTCTTTATTTCCAGAAATCTCATGAATCAAGAGATCTTTAAAGATTTAAGATGTGTATCTTTTTGAAATTAGAAAATCTTTAATAAATTATATAAATTCTATCACCTTTTAAAATCAACATTCAATGGCTGTAGACCCTGAGAGAAGGAATATAATATCTCCAAGAGGACAGTCTCTAGCCTGCTTGTTCAGTAATGGACCTCAGTAGTAAGACTGCATGATATGTAATAAATTATCAATGAATATTTTTGAATGATATGTGTAATGAAATAAATATTGGAGAAGCAAAAATATTATAAAAGGTGTTTAATTTATCATGAGAAGTATCTCTATGAGAATAAAATTTTACTATCTAAATAAAAATTGATTCAATTAACAAATTTAACAAAAAATATTGAAGTAAATTGGAAAAGAGAAATATAATTTAATATACATAAGTTAATATCATTGTTTCATGTCGAAGAGAAGTGGATGTAATATGTAAATTGCAACTTGCAATTAGTGGCATAAAAATAAAAATAGAATAAAAAATAAAACTTTTATTTTCAAGACATTTTAGTTGGAAAAAACAGTGAATTATTAAGTTATTATTTAAAAGACTATGTAACATTTTTATACTGAACTTTAACATTCATTTTTATTCCAAGTCTTGTATATCTTATATACAGATATTCATAATATGTAACTACTATTACTATTACTACTACTACTACTAAGTCGCTTCAGTCGTGTCCGACTCTGTGCGATCCTACAGACGGCAGCCCACCAGACTTCCCCGTCTGGGGATTCTCCAGGCATGATCACTGGAGTGGGTTGCCATTTCCTTCTCCAATGCATGAAAATAAAAAGTGAAAGGGAAGTCGCTCAGTCGTGTCCGACTCTTAGCGACCCCATGGACTGCAGCCTACCAGGCTCCTCTGTCCATGGGATTTTCCAGGCAAGAGTACTGGAGTGGGGTGCCATTGCCTTCTCCGAATATGTAACTATATGTGGAGAAATAAGTCGCATTCAACAGTGTCAAAAATAGTCTGTGGTTTACTAGCAATACCTTAGCAAAGTAGTGAATACAGTTCTGCCTCCAGTGGCGCCCTCCAGCCATAGATGTTTACCTTGTTGTCAGATTGACCTCTATGGTGGCCTTAAGAAGTTGATAATTTGTATGTTTTAAATATGCCATGGAAACATGATTTAAAGTTTGTAGAAATATTTAATCTCTTCTACAAACAAGGGAATGCATTTCACATGATGACTCTTCACATATAACTAAATGATGGTACATTATGATAGACCAGCTTATTAATTCCTAAAAGTAAACCATGTAGGTGATCACATCCTCAATCTTGTTTTTCTTTTTTTTTTAATTGCATTTTTAGAACACTAATAAGTTCACAGTAAAGTTGAGGTAAAGGTGCAGAGATTTTCTGTACATGCCCTGTCCTTACACATGCCTGTATCCTCCATTTTCAACATAACTCTCCACAGTGGTATCTTTGTTACAACTCATGAACCTATATTGACACACCCAAAATCTGTAGTGATAAGTATCCATCGTTATAGTATCATAGAGATTATTTTCAAAGTCTTATTATTTCACAATCACCGGTATAAAGAAAGATTATTTATATGTTTACATTTTTACACAAACGATAGGTATTCACTTATGTGACCTTTTAAAATATATTGATACGTCCTTAACTAGATTTTTCAACGAGTTATTCAATTGTTTAGAAAAATAAACATGCAGGAGAGCTTCAGCATGTGGCAGCTCCAGTTACAAAATATTTTGACAGAAATGCTCAGATTTTAATTATGGTTTATTTTAGATATCATTGACCTCAGCTGTTTGCTTTAACTACACTTTCTCATTTGTGGAGAAAGACATTTACTGACGAAGTTTCCTTCAGTTATTGAGAAGTAAATTTTCCAAATCTTCAAGTGTTAATTCCCTTCTTATATTCTAGTGAATTTTGATCCAATTCTATGGTAATGACCTTTGCTCATACTGTGTAAGATATTTTATGCCCATTAATTTTTTAACATGCAAGGAAGTTCCATAATCTCATAATACTATGTTCCCACATATATAAATATTATAATTTATATTATTTTCTATCACATAACTTATATTTTCTCCATTTAAATTTGCATTACCAAATACTACTACAAATTCTAATTTTATTTTTAGCACATAATCTACCTAGTTTGTGTGTGTGTGTGTGTGATATCTCTCAGTAAGTTCAGTAAGATAAGTGGTTGACTATCTCCTTGTTTGTCTTAGATATCTTGTCAGCATTATTTTGTTCTTTTACTGATTCCCTTTTTAAGCTTCTCTCTTGAATTATATGGTACCTAAGTGTATATTCTGAGCCCCTTTTTGATATCTACTGCACAATATGTTGGCCTCTCATGCTTGTGCTGGTATATATCTAGGACAATCATTGTGACAACTGAAAGGTCACACTCTAAATGCAATATCTCACAGCAGTTTTCTTAAATTCTCACTATTGCTCCTTATTTGCCAACTTTTTAAAGAGCAGACTGTCAGCAAAACATGGCTAACATGGTGAAACTTCATGGATATGTGTCAGATATTTAAAATCTGGCATTTATTTAATTTTTTAAAATATTGTGAAAAGTCTTTCCTTACATGCCTCTGACATATTTAATGAACCTGTCAACTATCAGGCATTTTTTTTTTATAATATGTATAATTGACAGGTACAAGAGGCTATAGTAGCACATGTAAAACATATTATTTATAAAAAGGTTAATTATTTATATAGACAATTATAAAACCAATGTTCATTTTTATACTTGCAATATGAAGTTTTTTTAAGTAAAGGCAAATATAAAAGGGGTGATGGCCTCTCTCTCCCCCCCATATATATATGTATATGTATATATACATATATATATACATACATATATATATACGTACAGGAAGAAATCACTACCATTCAAAAGAAAGAAAGAAAACAAAAACAAGCAAAACCAGAAACTCAGCTATCTTATGTTTGTAGAATTTCTTGAATTTATAGCAGAAAAATGATTGATCAGTCAAAATTGTGCTATCAATATATACTCAGCTTTTGAGTTTTAAAATTTTAGATTAAATGTCTACATACTTTACTGTGTTGGGCTTAGCCACTCAGTCATGTCCTACTCTTTGCAATCCCATAGCTGTCAGGCTTCTCTGTCCATGGGGGTTCTCCAGGCAAGAACACTGGAGTGGGTTGCCATTTCCTTTTCCAGGGGATCTTCCCTACTCAGGGATAGAACCCAGGTCTCCTGCATTACAGGCAGATTCTTTATTGTCTAGGCCACCAGAGAAACCCAAGAATATTGGAGTGGATAGCCTATCCCTTCTCCAGGGGATCTTCCCAACCCAGGAATCAAACCAGGGTATCCTGCATGGTAGGCAGATCTTTTACCAGCTGAGCTACCAGGGGATTCCGTATATCCTTTACAGTGAGCTAAAGCAGTACACAAAATTTCACAATACTAGTTATGCCTTATTAATAAAGCTTTACTATTGATGACCTCAACTTTAATACCAGAAAATGTGGGCTTCCAACTTAATACATTTTTGAAAGATATATATATATATATATACACACTCTGATGCTGAGAGGAAGAAGGGGACGACTGAGGATGAGATGGCTGGATGGCATCACTGACTCAATGGACGTGAGTCTGAGTGAACTCCGGGACTTGGTGATGGACAAGGAGGCCTGGCGTGCTGCGATTCATGGGGTCGCAAAAAGCTGGACACAACTGAGTGACTGAACTGCACTGAACTGATATATATATCTGGGAGAAAAAGAAAGATCCCATGTGAAGAACAGTGACCAAACTTTTGTTTCTGTCTGTTGGCTTTTTGTGGGGCACAAATCTTGAAGTGTGCATTGAAGCAAGGAGTTGCAGAGATAATCACATTCTTAGTCTTTCAAATAAGTGGGTTTCTCTTTGTCAAATATCTATGAAGTAATAGCTTCCAACTATTTTTGCCTTTCATTTAGGTAAACCCTAAAGTTAGTGGAGAATCTTCCCAAATATGGAGAAGTTAGTCATGTGCCATAATTTTTGCTGTTCAGTACTGGGATAGATATTATTCCTTGGATGTTCTTGGTTGATTTTCCCAGTTGAGTCATTATGTGTTCTTTTTTTTTTCTTTTTTTTTCCCACTTTTTATCTTTTTTTTATTTTTTTTTAAATTTTCATTTTTAGTTTTTTTGCTTTACAATACTGTACTCATTTTGCCATACGTTGACATAAATCAGCCATAAGTGTACCTGAGTTNATTGAACTGAACAGTGTTTGTAGCTAATGCCTCTTCTCAGAAAAGAGAATGTAGATGGAGAAACAGAAATTCGATAAGAAAGAAAAATAAATGAAAGGCAAGCCCTAGATTCTTTATTATGACACACTTACCTATATTTACCTATTTCCTTTCCTTTTATATAAGTATTAACTATGTGTTGGTTTTGATTCCTTTGCAGTACAATCTTTATTTCAGTAGCATGACTTTAAAGAATAGCATGACTTTCCCCTCTTCATCAACCTACAATATATTATAATGCTAATGTTTATCCTAAATATAGTATCCTATGGCTTAAGCCAATAGCTCAGCAATAAAGAATCCATCTGCAATGCAGGTAATGTGAGAGAAGCAGGCTTAATCCCTGGGTCTGGAAGGTCTCCTGGAGAAAGAAATGGCAACCCACTCCAGTATTCTTGCCAGAAAAATCCCATGGACAGAGGAGCTTGGCAGGCTGTTTTTCAAAGCATTGCAAACAGTTGGACATGACTGAGTGACTGAACACACACACATACACACACACACACCCCTATTGATTTCTAGATTTGTTGCAATTTCAAATCAACTTAATGTTCTTCCATCATTTGACCACTGTGTAATTTACACTGAAATATTTATTTTGAGCTTAGAGAACAATTATCTTCCTATAGTATTTCCTCCTTCAGAAATTTGGACTTTGCTCATTTGTTTTGCAATGGATAAATCAGTGTACATAGAACTATGAAACATGTCATCTGTTGAGCCCAGAGCGTAGCTAAAGGACACAGCTATTTTTCCTGAAAATATATAGAATGATGATTGCATTAATTTTTGTGATATTTTTATCTATTATTAGAAGAAAAGCATCTATTATTGAATTTTTACTCTTACTTTTCTGTAACTAAATTATAAATAAATAATTAAAAAATCCATAAATATTCTGTATAACAGTCCATCTAAAAGCTGAGTAGTTATATCTATAGGTGAAAATAATTTGACTATTTTTAACATATGCTTTGGTTCACTACCCTGCGCTGAGAATTGTATAATTGTGGGAACATCTGCATTTAGAAAATGTATTATTTTTCCACAAGTCAACAGTATTCAAATCAAAATATTTTGCATATTGTATATTTAACTTAGCAAGCTATCATACTTGTGCTTCCTTGACACTCATCACAAAATGAAGTCATTTTGTTTTCTTAAAATCAAACAATTGTTGTAATTGCAGACTAGTTTATGACTATCTTCATCAAAACTGTAAGTGTATTAATTGTTGAGAACATAAGCAACTTTTCACAAAGTGATTGCATTGTTTAAAATATAATGAGCAGAAATGGTATTTCAACAGATAATAACCTTGTTTTATTCCCCTCAAAACAAAAATAATGCTTTCTGATTCTCATTATAGATATGGAATTGTCTGTACAAAAGAAGTAGAGATCCTTTCTTTCTTTTCAAGCATATTTATCATTTTAGTTCCATAAACTTTTGAGTGCATTCCTAAGGCTATTAGTATTTGCATACGTTTTGAATCTTAAACTTTACAGTTGCATGCTTATCATATAAACATTCAAAAAACTGGTCAATTACTTAAGCCTAGTTTACATTGAGTTTTTACCTAAAATAATATCTATATGAGCTGTTATAAATCCCCAACTCCTATCATACATGAATATATTTATAGAGCATAGCATTTCTATAATCCTATGTTAGATATGAAAAAATTAAATTTCAGGAAATCAACTAATAAATGTGAGATCCAGACTTTGAATATAGACCAGCTGTAAAGCAGTCTGATGTTTGTTCCACTAGACTACACTGCTTTCATCAGTTCTATCAGTGAAGGTCATGGAAAGAACTTATATAATATTAATAGAATTGCAGGTATAGCAACAACTATAACAACTACACTCATTTATTCATCCCCTTTTCATGTGAGGGAACTTAACTCAGTAAATTGCATTTTAATACTACAACTATGAAAAAAAATAGCAAAAGTTAAGTAAACCTGCCCAGGGCATTTTTAAAATAAACCAATATTGGGTTCTATTATCCACAGAATTCAAATTAATTCTCCACACAGTAAGTTTAATTACCTAGAATGCTATAGGGGGTATGAGAAATCTCAGTTAATTATTATATTTTCTAGAGAATATGATGATTAGCTATTTTTAAAGTATTGGAGCCTAATAGAATTAGCCCAGTGCTAAACATACTATTATCCTTTTGAAGAGTCAGAAACTACACTGATGTAGTTTCTTACAGTACCTCAGAGATATTATTGTGAACAAGAATTGTCACTGTTTAGAATGTATGGGTTTGAACAGACAGAAAATTGAGGGAGGTAGAATTCTAAATGAACTCTTTCTGCAGATAGTTGAGAGTTAATCACTGGGCCTCTAGGGTACTCTTTAAAACATTTCTCTTATAATGTTAAAGAAGACTTCAGCAAGCCATTAAGACAGTTTAGTTTTCTAAGTTGGAGAAGGAACTGGCAACCTACTCTGATATTCTTGCCTGGAGAATCAAAGGGACAAAGGAGCCTGGTGGGCTGTAGTCTATGGGGTTGCACAAAGTCAGACATGACTGAAGTGACTTAGAAGCAGCAGCAGCAGCAGTTTTCTAAGTATAGAAATTACTACCAAACTAAACTTAGAAACTGAAAAAAATAGGATAATTATTACTACTATATCTATACGCGTTTGGTTAGGATAAACTATGTACAAATATTACTCACTATTGATATAAACATTTGTAAAATCATACACTGAAAGAATATAAGTCCATACATCTCACACCATCAAAGCTTATAATACTTAGGATATATCACTACATCTATCCATATCTCTATATCAGTCTCAGTCTAAAGATAAATATAGATATAGATAATCTACTATCTACTGTCAGATATATCAATATACAGAGATTGATGTAGACATAGGTATAGATATATAGAGATAATTTCCTTTGTGAAAATAGTCATCAGTTAGAAAATCATCATTCTGATTAAATGATATCCTGCATTTTGTCAAGACTGTAAATTAAAAGCTGACCTTTTTAGTCTATTGGGTACACATCTAAAGTTTTTTATTATATAAATACATCATTTATATTATATGTAAGCTAATTTTTAAATTTTCTAAATAATCAATTTATAATACATTTAAAAAGTCAAAATATGAAATGACGAAAGAAAATTGTGATTATTTTTACTATTTTCAGTTTACTTTATATACATTAAACTAATTTAAAATTTATAACAAACTTTCAGGTAGGCAAAATAACCCCCAACCTACTTTCCTAGTGAAGGCCACTGAAACAGTTTCAGCAACTCTCCTATGGGTGCATCTTTCAAATGAATAGGGAGGAAAAATTGTTAAAGAAAGAGTCACACATTAATGGAAGGCAGAACTCTCTCCCCCTATACATGTATTTGTTCTCCTCCAAACCTCCCTCCCATCCAGGCCACTACATAGCATTGAGTAATGTCCTCTGTACTATACAGTTAGTGATCTATTTTATATATATCAATGTACACATGCTAGTCGCAAACTCCCTAGAGATTGTCATACTGAGTGAAGTCAGACAGAGCAAAATATCATACGATATCCTTATATCAAGAATCTAAAAAGAAATGACACAAATGAACTTATCTAAGACTTCTTTAGGCTTCCCTGGTGGCTCAGTTGGTAAAGAATTTGCCTGCAGTGTGGGAGACCTGAGTTCAATCCTGGTGTTGGGAAGATCCCCTGGAGAAGGGAGTGACAACCCACTCCACTATTCTTGCCTGGAGAATCCTTATAGACAGAGGAGCCTGGTGGGCTGCAGTCCATGTGGTCACAAAGAGTCAGACACGACTGAGCTACGAAGCAAAGGGATTTTTTATTCCCCTGTTGGCTAGTTCTAGTTACTCTCCAGTTCTGGTATAGCGAAGCTTACCAGAGCTTGCAGATTCTGGAATCTTTTACTGCTTTGGTGTTCATAAAAAGGGAAAAAATGCCCTTATCATGAAATTGATGGGAAGAAAAGTATACTGGAATCATCCAGATAAACACTGCGAGCTATGATCTTGTTGTATTAGGCAGACTAATTTTCACTTCTCGGTTATTAGCTGTAATAAAACAATTCTCATCCTTTTTACCCCCCTATTGTTTTCTGTCTTGAGAAATCATCACAAAGGCAAGTTGCCTTAATTTTAATTCTACTCTTTAATATTCAAAAAGCTACTAGTTTATTTTAAATCTTGTTCAATCTTACTTACTCATCTTCCTCTTCACTTGATCTTTTATATAAAAATAGTTTGGTCATTTATCTCCTTTGATTTTTTAGCTCCTGTTTTATAGATACATTATCTGATCTGTTGATAGTACTAAAAATAATGGCTAATGTTTATTTAGAAATTACCATTTGCTAGACATTATGCTGAACAAGGGCTCATTTAATCTGTGCAACCATATGATGTGCGTATTTATTTCACAGATGGTGCCAGGAGATTAAGTAAATTATCTGAGGTCATAATACTTTGAAATTGTAGAGTTGACTCAACCTAGCCCATCTGAGTAGGGCCCATGTTTTTAACCACTTTATGCACAATGATTGCTTTAAAATTCATTGCTTCTTATAGTAATCATTTCCAAATGTCTGCATCCCTGTGATGAATTATTTTCCTATAATTGTGTTTGTCAGATTTTTTTGATCTTGTTTTATATTTAACCTCTGAATACAGATATGTTTTATCAGAACTATTTATACTTCCCTTTATGGTAAAAGCCATCCTTCTTTGTTATTTTAAAGTTCTCTCAATATAGCACTCAATGTATTTCTGAGCTGTCATGGATATTTTCTTGCATTTGGTGACTGATTCACTTTAAAGCTGCAGAATTAAACTTGCTCTTAAGCAATGTTACTAGAAATATTTTTATTTCAACTCAAACCAATGCATACAGAAAGCAGTGTGGTTCTGCTATATGTGAGAATGAAACGAATTTATGTATCTGAGTGGATATATCTGCATTTTAATACACAAAATAACTAATGACCAATGTTTGTTTTCTAGCATTCATGTAAAATAGCTTCACCCTTACTATATGCAACACTGTATTCTGTGAATATTTCTGCCTAAAATTGTTGAATTAATTCTGCCAGTATTATATTCCTTAAGAAAATTTTAGTTATTATCTAAAGAGATTCAAAACTTGTATATAACTTGATATTTTAAAAAGTTTGTGTTAGTCTCTCAGTCATTTCTGATTCTGAAACTCCATAGACTCTAGCCCATCAGGCTCTTCTGTCCATGGAACACCCCAGGAAAGAATACTGGGGTGGTTAGCCATTATCTTCTCCAAGAGGCAGGGATTGAACCTGGATCTCCACCATTGCAGATGGACTCTTTATCATATGAGCCATTGTGTTTAAAAACATCAATAAATATCTATTGAATTAATATTGGCTTTAGACATTTTAAATTTAAAATAATTTTGTCTTATTACTCATCATTTAGTGACTCATTTATTTTGTTTATTTGATTTGGAAAGAAAAGTTTACTCTTTTTGGAAAACAATATGCATATTTTATTTTGCAAAATGTGCTTGTAAATTTTTAAAGGATAGTATGTTACAAAATACCAGTAAGCAAGATGGTCTGATTTTAAATGATTTCATCTTTATAAGGAATAAGTAAGCTTATTTTCAAAAAATCTACTACAGTTGGTGTTAACTAGATGTGTTTGAAGAGAAAATGCACAATATTCATAATCAGAAAGTTGATTTACACATTTCTTCAGTTAATAATTTTAAATATGAATATTCAAAACACTAACCAAGATTTGTCTCCAAATAGGAAATGATATATTTAAATAACTATAATTGAAATATATATATATATATATATATGTGTGTGTGTGTGTGTGTGTGTGTGTATTATATCATGCTATTATAGCATAAACTCAATGTTCAAAAAACAAAAATTATGGCATCTGGTCACATCACTTCATAGCAAAAAGAAGGGGGGAAAGTAGAAGCAGTGACAAACTTTATTTTCTTGGGCTCCAGAATCACTGAAGATGGTGACTGCAACCACAAAATTAAAAGACGATTGCTTCTTGGAAGAAAAGCTATGACAAACCTAGATGGTACATTAAGAAGCGGAGATGTCATTTTGCCAATGAAGGTTCATATAGTCAAAGCTTTATTTCTTTCGATAGTCATGTACAGATGTGAGAATTAGATCACAAAGAAGTCTGAGAGCTGAAGTATTGGCATTTTTGAACTGTGGTATTGGAGAAAATTCTTGAGAGTCCCTTGAAGAGCAAGGATATCAAACCTGTCAATCCTAAATGAAATTAGTCCTGAATATTCACTGGAAGGACTGATGCTGAAACTCAAGCCACAATGCTCTGTCCACCAGATGGGAAGAACCAACTCATTGAAAAAGATCATGATGTCAGAGAAGATTGAAGGCAAAAGAAGAGGGCAGCAGAGGATGAGATGGTTAAAGAGCATCACTTACAATGTACATGAATTTGAGCAAATTCCAGGCGACAGTGAAGGACAGGGAAGCCTAGCATGCTGAGTGCAAGGAGTTACAGAGTAAGAAATGACCTAGGGACTGAACCATTCTAACAACTTATGGCATAATTACACATGTAAAAGTTCAAGTATTCATTAAAAATTGCATTATTTTGTTTTGTCTACAAAGTGAATGCTATATGTTTCTAAGTAATCCCTGGCAACCTATACTTTATTGAAAAATGTCATTATTATCAAAAGAGGTTTTAAATTTAATTATTATAATATTTGAGCTTATTTAAGGAAATTTAAAGTTAGAACTCGGAGAAGGCAATGGCACCTCACTCCAGTACTCTTGCCTGGAAAATCCCAAAGACAGAGAATCCTGGTAGGCTGCAGTCCATGAGTAGCTACTAGTTGGACACGACTGAGCGACTTCTCTTTCACTGTTCACTTTCATGAATTGGAGAAGGAAATGGCAACCCACTCCAGTGTTCTTGCCTGGAGGATCCCAGGGACGGGGCAGCCTGGTGGGCTGCCGTCTATGGGGTCGCACAGAGTCAGACATGACTGAAGTGATTTAGCAGCAGCAAAGTTAGAAATGGACATGGAACGATAGACTGGTTCCAAACAGGAAAAAGAGTACATCAAGGCTGTATATTATCACTCTGCTTATTTAACTTATATGCAGAGTACATCATGACAAATGTTGGGCTGTAAGAAGCACAAGCTGGAATCAAGATTGCTGGAAGAACTATCAATAACCTCAGATATGCAGATGACACCACCCTTATGGCAGAAAGTGAAGAGGAACTAAAAAGACTCTTGATGAAAGTGAAAGAGGAGCCAAAAAATTGGCTTAAAGCATAACATTCAAAAAATGAAGATCATGGCATCTGGTCCCATCACTTCATGGGATATAGATGGAGAAACAGTGTCAGACTTTATTTTTTGTGCTCCAAAATCACTGCAGATGGTGATTGCAGCCATGAAATTAAAAGACACTTACTCCTTGGAAGGAAAATTATGACCAACCTAGTTAGCATATTCAAAAGCAGAGACATTACTTTGCCGACTAAAGTTCGTCTAGTATAGGCTATGGTTTTTCCAGTGGTCATGTATGGATGTGAGAGTTGGACTGTGAAGAAAACTGAGCGCCAAAGAATTGATGCTTTTGAACTGTGGTGATGGAGAAGACTCTTCACAGTCCCTTGGACTGCAAGGAGATCCAACCAGTCTATTCTAAAGGAGATCAGCCCTGGGTGTTCTCTGGAAGGACTGATGCTAGAGCTGAAACTCCCAGTACTTTGGCCACCTTGTGCGAAGAGTTGACTCATTGGAAAAGACTCTAATTCTGAGAGGGATTGGGGGTAGGAGGTGAAGGGGACGACAGAGGATGAGATGGCTGGATGGCAACACCGACTCAATGGACAATAATTTGGGTGAACTCCGGGAGTTGGTGATGGACAGGGAAGCCTGACGTGCTGAAATTCAAGGGGTCATGGAGAGTCAGACACAACTGAGTAACTGAAATGAACTGAAAGTTATATAATTAAATTAATTTCATCATTTTATAATTATTACATCTTTATTGCAAAACTTTTTAAAAGGAAGAGCACATTTGTGATCACTAGCAATTTTTAGGTTAACAACTTATATTCAGATTTGTTTATACAATTTAAACAGACATCCATAGGCTAGGGACTTGTGTTTCTATGTATTCACTAGAAAACAATAAAGATTTTGTGTCAGGTTTTAAAATATTTAGAGTTTAAATTACAAAAGAAAGTTTTATATTTTCTTGGAAAGAACATGAGTTTGACATTTAAAGGAAAATTGATTTTCTTTCTAACAAATACATAGATTTCTTTTTTGCTAACCACAAGACACCATTCTTTTAGTCACCTTAAACAGCCTAAGTTCCTTGTATATATGATTATATATAAATCACATACCTATGTGTACACATTGCATGGATAGAAACAAATATGTATGCATATTTTATTAAGCTCATAATAAAACTGTCATTAAATGTGGTTTTTAAAAGTCCTATTACATACATTTGTTTGTTTGCTTTTAGAGATAATTTTTACATCAAGACATGGATATGGATATTGTATGTATACCACTTATTTCTTAATAAACAAATACTATGGTTAAATCAAAAAGTTAAAATTGTATGTTGTAAAGCAGAGCCAAACAGATGTTCCAAAATATCCAGATGCTTGGTGTAATTAAAATGAAACATCTGGGTTATTAGCAGATTGAATATTTTTTAATTGAAATGGCTGGAGGCTTTGAAATAATGGCATTATGTTTTAAAATGACATGATTTGTTAAACAATATGAAAGCCTAAGACTTTTGTCCAGTTAAATTTAATATGTGTTACAACAGAAGTGATATTCTGTGTACCTAGTACTCCCATATTCACTATCATTGTGCTAGATATCTGATTGCTTTCTTTTCACATTGTTTCTTTAAAATACTTCAATTTAGTCCTTAGATGTAATTAAATTTAAGAATTTGTATTTTTTTTTAAAACTAACTATGCCAGTTAAGCTGGGCTTCCCTGGTAGCTAAGCTGGTAAAGAATCCACCTGCAATGCAGAAGACCCCAATTCAATTCCTGGGTTGGGAATATCCCTTGGAGAGGAGATAGACTACCCACTCCAGTATTCTTGGGCTTTCCTGGTGGCTCAGGTGATAAAGAATGTGCCTGCAATGCAGGAGACCTGGGTTTGATCCCTAGGTTGGGAAGATCCCCTGGAGGAGGGCATGGCAACCCACTCCAGTATTCTTGCCTAGAGAATCCCCAAGGACAGAAGAGCCTGGTGGGCTACAGTCCATGGGATCACAGAGTCAGACACAACTGAGCAACAAAGCACAACATAGCACATGTCAGTTAAGCTACTTAAAATAAAACTATTTCTTGTAATCATGTATGAATATAAATCAATGTATATCACTGAATAAAACAACTAAAGTAGATAAAATTCATTCCAATACTTTAGAAAATTGATTTATTTTGACTCGATTAAAACAAATAAATATATTAATGTATGTTTTTGGTTTATAATTTTAATGACTGACTCATTTAGTAAAATTATGACATTTAAAACATAATTGTCATGTATAAATATGAGCATAAAATGCATAAAATGCCTTCAAAAATGTACTTTTAATTACTTTTTAAATAACATTTGCATTTAACTTTGTTAACTGTAAACTTCATGTTTTTTATATTTGAGTGTTTACTTATGGTGATTAATAAAATGCCTACATTTACTGAGGAGAATAATTAACATCCAGAAGACTAGATTCCTAATATAGAAAATTACAAAATTCATGGTCTTTCTTTTAAAGGACTCATATTTATTTTCAAAGTGTTATGTGATTGTTATAATTTAGACATCTCCAGTACTCTCAGTGTATATACATATACATTTCATGTATTTTTTCATGTATGTATTTCAAAAAACACAATTTCATGTATTGTGTCCTCAGACAGTAGATACTTAAATGAGTAGAATTTAGAATAAATTCTGAGATAGATTAAATGACACCTGATCTTCATTCACTCCAACCTCCTGTCTCCTTAAGAAAACATTTAACTTCAGTTTAGCTGGGCTTTGGCTACAAGTTGGGTTGATTATTTATCCTCCCAGCTTGCCTATGGGCTCAGCCATATGACTTACTCTGACAAATGAGATATTTGTTTGTTATATACAGCTCTTTCTATTGTGGCTCCAGCATCAAGGAGAAATGGTTTCCCCGAGTAAGGATAACTGCTCCTTGATCTGGGTCCAGAGTGAACACTGTTGCAATACACTAATAGTAGCCTGCAGTGAAGAGTCAGACAGCGTCCCTGGCTAGAAGCAGAGTCTCTAAACTGGGCTTCATTTATATTAGCTAATCTAAAGTAGATCTATAGACTCATTAACATGAGTTGTTATTATAGAATCCCATTTAGTTTGGGAGATCACTGGTCCATTATCTTTTCTCCAGTAACTAATTGATACAGGATGACTTAATTACTTTTCATATCTATAGATATTCATGATATTGGTGTTATTGCTGAATGGTTTTAGATATATAAATTAATGACAAGTTAAGTGTGTGTGTGTTCAGTGATATCTGACTCTTTGTGACTCCTTGGACTGTAGCATAACAGGCTCCTCTGTCCATGGAATTTTTCAGATGAGAACACTGGACTGGGTTGCCATTTCCTCCTCCAGGAGATCTTCCCAACTCAGAGATCAAACCCACCTCTCCTGTGTATTCTGCATTGGCAAATGGATCCTTTACCATTGAGCCACCTGGGAAGCCCCAATGACAAGTTACTTTCAGCTGTTAATATGAACTATGTATTTACCTCCATATGGCTTGTCTTCTAAATCAATGTGAAACACATTTAACAATGCATGAGGCAGAAGAGGAAGGATATTATCAGCTATTTGTCCAGATGTCCATAAGAAGAGAGACCATGAAATCTTTTGTGCAAAATTTGAAAATTGTAAAACCCTGTAGAATTTTTTAAAAAATCTTTCATTTATTATATAAGAGAACATGATAACCATTCTACATGTCAACATTTATTTTTTAGTCTTATTAATAAAATATATAATTTATGAAAACCAAGCCACATCTTCCACTTATTCTTTAAAATTTGGCTAAGTCTTTAGCACTTATTCTTTAAACCTTGGCTAAGTCTCAAATGGGAGAAGATTCTTGGCTGATGATTCAACTAACGTATGTTAAATCAAAGAGGACACTAATAGATGGAGAAATATACCATGTTCATGGATTGGAAGAATCAATATAGTGNGATTATTTCCACTTCTTTCATGAAAGTCTTAAAAATGGTTTAGTGTATAGGAATTTTGCCCTCTTAGTTTGCCCTCTTAGATTTCTGAATATTTTTACATCCTTTTTGATGCTATTGTAATTGAGAGTTTTCTTTTCTAGACTATTCATTGTTAGTGTATATAGACATAGTTGATTTTTACATATTGATTTTCTATTCTGCAAATTTATTTAATTTTTTATATGTTCTAATGCTTTTTGATGGAGCCTTAAGACTTTCATATAGATAGATAGATATATAGAGACTTATCTTCTTCAAACAGACAAATTAATGTTTTTCTTTTAAATTAGGATGCCTTATTTTCTTTCCTATTNTTACATATTGATTTTCTATTCTGCAAATTTATTTAATTTTTTATATGTTCTAATGCTTTTTGATGGAGCCTTAAGACTTTCATATAGATAGATAGATATATAGAGACTTATCTTCTTCAAACAGACAAATTAATGTTTTTCTTTTAAATTAGGATGCCTTATTTTCTTTCCTATTTACTCTAACTAGAACTTTTAGGACTATGTTGAATAGAAGTGGTAAGAGTGGACCCTCTTGTCTTGTGTCTAATCTTAAAGAATATGTTTTCAAATTTTTGCCAATCACTATAATGTCATTTATGAGGTTTTCATATATGGCCATTTTACTGTTGAGGTTCATTCCTTCTATATTCACTTTGGCAGAATTTATATCGCTAAAGAATTTTGAATTTTGTCAAATGATTTTTCTGCATCTATGGTTATTAACATGTGATGTTTACTTCTAATTCAATTCATATGGTGTATTACATTAAATGATTTGCTTTTGTTGAACCACACATGTGTCCCAGAGATTAACCTAAAGTGATCCTTGGTTATGATATATTTAATGCTCCTCAGAATTTGGTTTACAAGTATCTTGTTTAGAAAATTTTCATGTATATTCATCCAATATATTGGACTGTAGCTTTCTTTTTCCTTCTTTAAAGATTTTTGAACTTTTAAAAATAGCCTTATTGATATATGATTCATATGCCATACAATTCATCAATTGTTTTAAAATTTTTATTTTTTAGTTTGTTTTGCTTTGCAGTACTGTATTCATTTTACTATACATTGACATGAATCAACCACAAGTGTATATGAGCTCCCAAACTCAGCCATAAATTTTTTAATATAATTTTTTATCTTAATTGGAGGTTAATTACTTTACAATATTGTATTGGTTTTCCCATACATAAGCATGAATCCACCATGAATCCAGCATGAATACACGTGTTCCCCATCCTGAACCCCTCTCCCTCCTCCCTCCCCGTACCATCCCTCTGGATCATCTAATATCATATACGAAACGAATCACCAGTTCCAGGTTCGATGCATGATACTGGATGCTTGGGGCTGGTGCACTGAGACGACAATTCACCAATTTTAAATGTATAATTCAATTTTTTTAGCACATTCTTATATACCTACAACCGTCAACAGTTTTAGAACATTTCCTGATAGAATTCATGATGCAGTTGTTAGAACCTGCTTATCTATAATGCCCTTCAAGAATCCTGGCTGCTGTTATTCCAATCTCTCCCCACCCCGTTATGTCAGTTTCCTGGTTGGCATGTAATAACTCGGTCTCCTGCACAGCTGGGGAAGCTGGACTGTCACTCATATGCTCTCACTTTTTTTGTGGGAGAAATCACAGAAAAAAACATTGCACATGACGTTGACCTGTTCCACCTCAGGGGAGGCATGATGTCAGACAAACTAATTTGAAACATAATGAAAGATAGACACCCTCAATGAGAGTCATGAATGCAGATGTGAGAAATGACTTGCCTGGAAAAGACTAACATAGAAGCAGCAAAAAATGTAATATATTTTGTGTTTTCATGAAATATTAATCAATTTCTAGAGGGCAGGTATGGATTTGCTGTATGAGAAGAAGTACATTGCAGGGGATATTATTTCACTGAAACTACTAGATAGTCATGCAAGGTGACAGACCAGGCAAAGCTGATTGTCAAATAAAGCTCTTGGGCAAAGGACTCCAGAAGCTGGCAGTTTGTTGTTGGGCTGAGAAATCTCATGCATGGAAAGAATCAAGATGATACATGTGGGACACACCAGTATCTAATATAGATATAAATAGCGTGGTTCATCCCTAGGGGATTTGTTGAAAATCTAATATTTTTGAATTTATTGATGTGAGGTGAGCACACAGGTATGGAGTGAGCACATTGGGATGATAGGATCATACACAATGTACACAGTGTTGTACTCAGCATTATGGACTATGAGCATCTGAATAGAGATCAGAGCACCTCAAGCTATATAATTTCACTTGATAAGAAAGGCATTGTAATAAACTATATGCTTTAGGATAGCTTGTTATGCAGCAGTAGCTAACTGAAACAACAAAGCAAGCAGTAATGAGAGCACGTATAACAATCTTTTTATTTTTGGCATACATTTTGATTTGGGGACAATCTTCTTGATTATTATTTGCACTTGTTTCAGATAACTAGATTATCAGTTGGTTCATTGGTTTTTCTTTTATGAGGAAATTTAAGTTCTGTTCTAAGAAACTTGGAATGGTTGGAAAGATGTATACATTATGCCAAAGCAAATGGTGATCTGGAATCACATGACTAGGTGGAAATTTCAGCTTGCTTGTGAGTCATCCTTTGATCATGAAGACTGAAGATTTCTGAGGAGGAAGGACATATGAAATGGTTCAGCTTGATATTGTTGATTCACTGCTCATGATTCTTCAGTGGTTATGATGATATTTAGAAAAGTGAAGATCCTTCGTTCAGAGCAACAGAATCATAACTGTAATCAGGACAGGAAATTTTAAAGTAAAAATTGAGTGATTCAGGAAAACAATTATAAAACACACCAACCAATCACTAATTCCAATGTGTAGACTCCCTCTCTCTTGTATACCAAGTGTCCACTTTTCAATGAGTAGATGTATAGATAGAATTTTTTTACATGGAAGGCTGAAATTTGCTATGAAATATTCAAGGTTATCTGTGACAATAGGACCGTACTGTTGCTGTTGTTCAGTTGATGTTATGTCTGACTCTGTGACCCCGTGGACTGTGGCAGGCCAGGCTTCCTGATCCTTCACCATATACTGGCATTTGTTCAAGCTCATGTCCATTGAGTTGGTGACGCCATCCAACCATTTCATCCTCTCTCATCCTCTTCTCCTCCTGCCTTCAGTCTTTCCCAGAATCAGGATCTTTTCTAATAACTCTGCTCTTTGCATCAGGTGGCCAAAGTATTAGAGTTTCAGGTTCAGCGTCAGTCCTTCCAGTGAATATTCAGGATTGGTTTCCTGTAGGATTGAATGACTTGATCTACTTGCTGTTAAGGGACTCTCAAAAATCCTATCCAGCACCACAGTTTGAAAGCGTCAATAGTGCTTGGCTTTCTTTATGGTTCAACTCTCACATCCATACATAACTGTTGAAAAAACCATAGCCTTGACTATATGGACCATTGTCGGCAAAGTAATGTCTCTGTTTTGTACTATGCTGTCTAGATTTTTCATAGCATTTCTTCCAAGGAGAAAGAGTCTTTTAATTTCATTGCTGCAGTCACCATTAGAAGTTATTTTGGAGCACAAAGACCATATTAGGTCATTCTATTTATTTCCTCTGCATTTCAACATAGATTTTCCTGGGAGATACATATTTGATGAGAATTTTTAATAGATGACTATAGTAGATATTTGGGACACAGGTTGAACAAGCAGCATATAATGCCAGAAGAACAGTTATAAAACTCATTAGTATGAATAAAGTTGATATTATCAATATATCATGGAAATAAGGTTATGATATAGAGAAAAAATGAGAGACTCAAAATAACAAACTGGTTTGGATTTCACTCTGCAATGGAATTATATAGGTTACTCTTGCTGTAAAGTGTAGTCTTTCTATGTGAGTAATACAATTCAACACAATTCTTTATGGAAAATTAAATTAAAAATTACTAGAGAAGATAGCTCTCATTTAAAGGGAAAAACTGAGGAACAAAAATTTTCCTATGAAATAAATGGAAATTTTCAAATATACCTTATCCAATTTCAGAAAAAATTAAGAAACTTAGAGAAGTAAGGGAAAATATCCATATACAAGACAGAATAGAAAGCTTATTCAAGTGATTTGCTTAAATTATATGGAGAAGTTGAAATCAAAGAAATAGAAAGACCAGCACATATATATAAGGAATAAGAGTCCTTTCTTCAATCAGATCAAGAATCACAATTTCTGCCTCTAATGCTTTGAGTGCTATAATAGCTGACCCTTCTTCAGCCCCAGGTCAATTGGCCCTTTTGTAGCTGCCATACCAAAGAATCTTTCTAACACCATACACAAAAATAAACTCAAAATGGATTAAAGATCTAAACGTAAGACAAGAAACAATAAAACTCCTAGAGGAGAACATAGGCAAAACACTGTCTGACATAAATCACAGCAGGATCCTCTATGGTCCACCTTCTAGAATACTGGAAATAAAAGCAAAAATAAACAAGTGGGATCTAATTAAAATTAAAAGCTTCTGAACAACAAAGGAAACTATAAACAAAGTGAAAAGACAGCCTTCAGAATGGGAGAAAATAATAGCAAATGAAGCAACTGACAAACAACTAATCTCAAAAATATACAAGCAACTTATGCAGCTCAATTCCAGAAAAATAAATGACCCAATCAAAACATGGGCCAAAGATCTAAGTAGACAGTTCTCCAAAGAAGACATACGGATGGCTAACAAACACATGAAAAGATGCTCAACATCACTCATTATTAGAGAAATGCAAATCAAAACCACGATGAGGTACCATTTTACACCAGTCAGAATGACTGCGATCCAAAAGTCAACAAGCAATAAATGCTGGAGAGGGTGTGGAGAAAAGGGAACCCTCTTACACTGTTGGTGGTAATGCAAATTAATACAGCCACTATGGAGAACAGTGTGGAGANTCACTCATTATCAGAGAAATGCAAATCAAGACCACAATGAGGTACCATCTCACACCAGTCAGAATGGTTGCCATCAAAAAGTCCACAAGCAATAAATGCTGGAGGGGTGTGGAGAAAAGGGAACCCTCTTACACTGTTGGTGGGAATAAAAATTAGTACAGTCACTATGGAGAACAGTGTGAAGATTCCTTAAAAAATTGCAAATAGAACCGCCTTATGACCCAGCAATCCCACTGCGGGGCATACACACCGAGAAAACCAGAATTGAAAGAGACAACGTGTACCCCAATGTTCATCACAGCACTATTTATAATAGTCAGGACATGGAAACAACCTAGACATCCATCAGCAGATGAATGGATAAGAAAGCTGTGGTACATATACACAATGGAGTATTACTCAGCCATTAAATGAATACATTTGAATCAGTTGTAATGAGGTGGATGAAACTGGAGCCGATTATACAGAGTGAAGTAAGCCAGAAAGAAAAGCACTAATACAGTATACTAACACATATATATGAAATTTAGAAAGATGGTAATGATAACCCTGTATGTGAGACAGCAAAAGAGACACAGATGTATAGAACAGTCTTTTGGACTCTGTGGGAGAGGGAGAGGGTGGGGTGATTTGGGAGAGTGGCATTGTAACACGTATGATATCATAAGTGAAACGAATCATGAGTCTAGGTTCGATGCAGGATGCAGGATGCTTGGGACTGGTGCACAGGAGATGATCCAGAGAGATGGAATGGGGCCAGAGGGGGTAGGAGGGTTCAGGATTGGGAACTCATGTACACTCATGGCTGATTCATGCCAATGTACAGCAAAATGAATACAGTATTGTAAAGCAAAACAAACTAAAAAATAAAAATTTAATAAAAAAATAAAAAATAAATAAAATTAAAAAATTTTCCATTTCAAATTGGGTTTTAAATATTATGGATGTTCAATATTTTATTTCTATCTTTTTCTTCTAAATTAAAACAATATTATTTTTTGTATAGTTGATGCGTATTTATAATGTAAATTTATAGGTATCATGTTTTCTTCTGCATCTTATATTAAAAATTTGGTTTCCATTTCCTATTTTATTTTGTTTTCATTTTATTTTATTTTTTAAATTTTTATTTTTATTTTATTTTACTTTACAATACTGTATTCGTTTTGCTATACATTGACATGAATCCATCATGGGTGTACATGAGTTCCCAATCCTGAACCCCCTCCCACTTCCTATCCCATATCATCTCTCTGGATCATCCCTGGTGCCCCAGACCCAAGCTTCCTGTATCCTGTATTGAACCTAGACTGGCAATTCATTTCTTATATGATAGTATACATGTTTCAATGCTATTCTCCCAAATTATCCCACCCTCTCCCTCTCCCTCAGAGTCCAAAAATCCATTCTATACATCTGTGTCTCTTTTGCTGTCTCACATACAGGGTTATCATTACCATCTTTCTAAATTTCATATATATGTGTTAGTATACTGTATTGGTGTTTTTTTTTCTGGCTTACTTCACTGTATAATCGGCTCCAGTTTCATCCACCTCATTACAACTGATTCAAATGTATTCTTTTTAATGGCTGAGTAATACTCCATTGTGTATATGTACCACAGCTTTCTTATCCATTCATCTGCTGATGGACATCTAGGTTGTTTCCGTGTCCTGACTATTATAAATAGTGCTGTGATGAACATTGGGGTACACGTTGTCTCTTTCAATTCTGGTTTCCTCAGTGTGTGTGCCCTTAAGAGGACCATAGATGTAAATATATTAGTGATAAAAATCTTTTGTTGTTTTTGTTCTGAAAGTTCTATGATACTTAACAGTTATTCATGGTGAAAATATTCTTAGTCATGGTATTTTTTCCCTCACAACATAGAAAATATTCCAATCTCTTTGTGATTTCATTTATAACTTGGAAACATCTTTATCAAGGTAATTAGATTTATTTTTGCAGAAAAAGGTATTTATTTAGTTTTGAGAGTTAAATAAATTACAGTTTAATTTTTTCTCTCTTAAAACTGCTTAGGTAATTCTTACAAAAAAAAAAGGACAAAGTACAGAAAGTATAAAATCACAAATGTTTTACTCATTACAGATGACTTTATATAATTTCACCACTTATGAATTATTAGGACATCTATAAATTGTGAAAATTATTTTCCTATCTTATTTCCAAATATTATGTATCTTCTGTTTACTTTTGGAAACCTGTGAATATACCAGATCACATATTTCACATTTACTTAGCTATGCCAAAATGTTATAATAAGAGTTTAAAAAGTATTTGTTAACACATCCGAACAAAGGCATCAGTTCAGTTCAGTCACTCAGTCGTGTCTGACTCTTTCAAACCCCCATGAAACGCAGCACTCCAGGCCCCCTGTCCATCATCAACTCCCGGAGTTCACTCAGACTCATGCCCATCGAGTCAGTGATGCCATCCAGCCATCCCACTAAACTTAATAACAACATTAGTGATGTCCTTGTTCCTTTTCAAAGGAGATCACCTTTTCAAAGGCAAAATTATATTTCTCCATATTGACATAGAGAAATATCAATAATGTCAAATGCATTTTTCTTTACATTCCCATGACTTTGTTACTTGAAGTTTGTACATTTTGATCATGTTCACCCATTTTTTTCAACCCATTTTGCAACAACCCTCCCCTCTGGCAAACACCAATCTGTTCTCTGAATCTGTAAGTTTGATTTTGTTTTATCATTTGTTTTTTTTTTTATTTTTAAGATTTCAGATATCAGTGAAATCATACTCTTATTTGTCTTCCTCTGTCTGACTTATTTCACTTACCTTGATACCTTCAAGGTCCATCCATGTTGTCACAAGTGGTAAGATTTCAATTTTAATGGCTGACTAACATTCCGTTGTGTATGTGTGCATATATGTGTGTGCATATATATATATATATATATATAGCTATACAACTTCTTTATCCATTCATCCAATGATGAACTCAGGTTGTTTGTAAATAATGCTGCAGTGAATACTGAGGTGACTATATCTTTTAAAATTAGTATTTTTGCTTTAATGAAATAAATACCCAGAAGCGGAATTGCTGATCATATGGTAGTTTCATTTTTAATTTTTGAGGAACCTTCATAACATTTTCCATAATGACTGTACCAATTTACTTGTCCAATAGCAGTGCAGGAGATTTTCCCTTTCATTCACATCCTTGCCAAAACTAATAATTTCTGGTCTTTTTGATAATGACCATTCTAATAGTGAAGCAGCATCTAACTGTGTTTTCAAATTTGCATTTTCCTGATGATTAGTGATGCTGAGCATCATTTCATGTATGCTAGTAACTTGTATGTCTTCTTTGGACATATCTATTCAGATCCTCTGCCTGTTTTTAGTCAGATTTCTCTTTCTTCCTTCTTTCTTTTCTACCTTTCTTCTTCTCTCTCTCTCTTTTTTTTCCATCTATTGGGCTTTATGAGTTCTTTATGTATTTTGGAATTAGCCTCTTATTGGATACATGAGATGCAAATAATTTCCCCTAGTCAGAAGGTTCACTTTTATTTTGCTGATGGTTTCCTTTGCTATTCATGAGATTTTTAGTTTGATATAGTTCTATTTGTTTATTTTTACTTCTGTTTTTGAAGTCAGACCCAAAAATTCATGGCCAATATTTATGTCAAAGAGCTTACCACCTGCTTTCTTCTAGGAGTTCTATGGTTTCAGGTATTACACTCAAGTCATTAACCTATTTGGAGTGAATGTTTCTGTACTGTTTAAGACAGTTGTCTAGTTTCTGTGTTTTCATGTGGCTATACATTGTAACCAACACCATTTATTGAAGATACTGTCCTTCCCTATTATAAATTCTTGCCTCCTTTGTCATAATTTAATTGACCACATATGCCTAGGTTTATTTCTGGGCTGTCTATTCTGTTCCATTGAGGTATGTGCATGCTTTTATGTAAATACCACACTATTCAGATTACTACAGGTTTTTTTCTAATTTTTAAAAATGAATGAATTAATTTTAATTGGAGGCTAATTACTTTAGAATATTGTGGTGGTTTTTGCCATATATTGACATGAATCAGCCATGAGTGTGCACATGTCACCCATCCTGAACACCCTCTCACCTCCCTTTTTATCCCATCCCTCAGAGTTTTCCCAGTGCACTGGCTCTGAGTGCCCTGTTTCATGCATCAAACTTGGACTGGTGATCTATTCACATATGGCAATATACATGTTTCAGTGTTATTCTTTCAAATCATCCTACCCTCGCCTTCTCCCACAGAGTACAAAAGTCTGTTCTTTATATCTGTGTCTCTTTTGCTGTTTCTCATATAGGGTCATCATTACTATCTTTCTAAATTCCATATATATGCATTAATATACTGTATTGATGCTTTTCTTTTTAATACAGTTCAAAATCTCTAGTTTTCATCTCTCTGAAGATTGATTTGGTAGTTTCATTTTTTTTTCTGCAAAATATCATTAGAATTTTGATAGGGATTCAGTGAATCTGTAGATTTCTTTGAGTAGTACTGTCATTTTAACTATTTTAATTCTCCAATCCATGAGCATGAACTACCTTTCCATTTATTTGTATCTTCTTCAGTGTCTTTCATCAATGTTGTTGCAGTTTTCAGTGTATAGATCTTTCACTTCTTTGGTTAAATTTATTCCTAGGAATTTTCTTCTTTGTAAAATGCAATCATTATTGCACTATTTTCTTATTTTTTGTTTCTGATAGTTGATATTAGTGCATAGAAACGCAAGAGGTTTTTGTATATAAATATTGTATCATCCAACTTTTCTGAATTCATAATCAATTCTAAAAGTTTTTGGTGAAGCCTTCAGGGTATTCTATATATAAAATTCTGTTATCTGCAAATAGGGGAAGTTTCACCGGGGGCTTTAGCAGGTTAGCTGGGAAGTGCTGTGATTACATGCTCCTGCTAGTGCTAGCAAAGTAGAAGGACAACATAAAACTGGCATCTAACAGTGTCTCTGTCCCCAGTGAGAATCCCAGCAGACCCCTACCCCACCAGTAGATATTTCAAAGTTAGCAAATGAGTCATTTTCCCATAGAGTCTAAATGCTTTTCTGCTGCTTTTGTGTTGGGTTCCTGTGTTAGTCTGCAATTTAAGCCCCTCAAGAGCAGAATTTCTGTTCCTTATAGTCTTTGGGTCTCCAGGATAAAAGCCCTGTTGGTTTTCAAAGACAGATGTTTGGGGAATTGTGTTTCCATTTCAGGCCTCAAATGTTCAAGTGTCTGAGGTGGGGCATGAACGCCTCACTCCTCAGGGAGAAGCTCTGTAACTGTGAGATCCCTTCCTATTGTGATAGTGAGATCATATCTCTGCCTTTCCTCATTGTGCTCCTTTTATTTTCTATTGTGGAAAACTAACTTTCAGATCCACAAAGAGGAAAGTGTTCCCCAGGTAGCCCTAGATTTGGTATGTCCGCAGGTGGAGGTGATCTGTGTATTTTCTCATTTGATGGTGTAGCTCTCTTTACAAGCACTGCATTTGTTGCTTCCTGGTATCTCAGACGCATTTCACCCCTGGAGTATTATTATTATTACTTTTAATTTTCTTCCCTTGATTTGGGATGTTCTAATGGCAGAAAGTGAAGAGAAACTAAAGAGCCTCTTGATAAGGGTGAAAGAGGAGACCAAAAAAGCTGGCTTGAAGCTCAACATTCAAAAAACTATGACCATGGTACATCAATTCATGCCAGATAGATAGGGAAAAAGTAGAAGCAGTGACAGATTTTATTTTTGAGGGCTCCAAATCACTGCAGATAGTGACTGCAGCCATGAAATTAAAAGACACTTGCTCCTTGGAAGGAAAGCTATGAAAAATCTAGTCTGTACATTAAAAAGCAGAGACATCACTTTGCTGATGAAGATCCACACAGTCAAACTTATGATTTTTCCAGTAGTTATGCATGTATGGGAGAGTTGGATCATAAAGAAGGCTGAGTGCCAAAGGCGCTGATGCTTTCAAACTGTGGTGCTAGAGAAGACTCCTGAGAGTCCCTTGGACTGTAAGGAGATCAAAACAGTCAATCCTAAAGGAAATCAACTCTGAATGTTCATTAGAAGGACTAATGCTGAATCTCCAATATTTTAGTCACATGATGTGAAGAGCCAATTCACTGGGAAAGACTGATGCTGGGAAAGATTGAAAGCAAAAGGAGAAGGGGATGGAAGAGGATGTGATGGTTAGATAGCATTACTGAGTCAATGGACATGAGTTTGAGTAAACTCCAGGAGATAGTGGAAGACAGAGGAGCCTGGTCTGCTGCAGTCCATGTTGCTGCAAGGAGCTGGACACGACTTAGTGAGTGCAGAGCAACAACAGAAGGTGAAGGTAATATTAAAGGCAGTCTCAAGTGTTTGTAAGAATGGCATTTTTGTTGTTCACTTTATTCCTCTCCTCAGATAATTAGCCAGTTTCATCAGAACTCAGTCTTCTTTTCTTTCAAGATCATTTTCCCCATGTTCTATCATGTTAATCAAGTTGTAAGTCTCTGAAAACCTTAAGTATAAAAGGCATTACAGATTGTGCTCTCCACAGCACATACTCAAAAGCTAGACATTTCTTCTAGCTTATCTAATGCCTATTTATTTCAAATAAGGAAAGCTCCACTCTTTGCAACCCCATGGACTGTAGCCTGCCAGGCTCCTCTGTCCATGGAATTTTCCAGGCAAGAAGACTGGAATGGGAACTCAGGTCTCTTGAGTCTCCTGCATTGGCAGGCAGATTCTTTACAACTGCCCCACCTGGAAAGCCCACAAGGAGAGCTCACTGCCTGCCTATTCTTCTTTCTTCTCTCCCTCCCTCTCTCCTTTCCTTCCTTCTCTCTCCTCCTCAATATCACTCACTCTCTTTTCCTACCTCTCTCTCTCCCATTCAACTCCTGGGATGTTTTACATTCTTCTGAGTTCAGCTATGCTTCTAAGGAAATTTTAAAAAGATATTTCATCAACATTTATTGTAGAGTTTTCAATATACTTAGTTTACCATGTAGTTAGAAACAAAGAAACTCAAGAGACATTTCTAGGTACTTGGTCTTTCAGAAGAACAGAAAAGAACTGAGGAAAATGTAAACACTTCATCCAGTTTGTCACGATTATGTATTTGAAATATTTGATTATTCAAATGTAAATAAAAATTTTATTTAGTTTCATAACATGAGGGAAAGGTGAAAAGCAAGTGTGGATTTTTCTTAATGTTTAAAGTATTTCATCCATGACCTCTTTTCAACAATCTCCAGATAATTCAACTCTGAAAATTTCCTCTTCTATGCATTTGTTATAAAATACAATACTCTTCTTACAAAAAACTACCTTAATTTATAAAGGAAGGCAATATTCCTTGTATTTGGAGTATCTGTGATTGTATGACACTACACAAAGCCCCAAACAAGTACAATGCAAGCTGAAATGGCTGAGGCTAGTTTTTTTAACGATGAAGTTTCTTCATATTCTATTACTTTAAAAATTGCATTTATTACCAACCATCAAGATAAAACTGACAACTATAATAAAGAGCTAATATAAGAGATGTACTGAGAACACCACTCCATATCTCTCTGTACACATAATTCAATTCTAAAAATTGAATTGTAACCTTAATCTAGCTTTTTCTAAAGCAGAAAACCATACATAAACCCTGATGTTGTCCCTAAATCATTGTACACTTCTAAAGCACTTTGAAGTTAACCAAGTACTTGTACTTCAATGATCTCATTTGATTTGATTCTCAGATTATCTTTGTGATGTAGACAAATGGAGATATTATTATCATTTCTACAAATGAGAGATCTGAACTTTAGAAATATGGGTTAAAACCTGAGTCTCTTATTTCTGTACTGAGGATGAGGACAGAAGACTTGTTGTCACTGTCTGCCTTCTATTACAAAACATCAGACAGCTACAACTTAAGTGTCTGTGCTTTCAGGCTTATTCTGCAGGGATATAATTAAAGGATCACAATACAGTAACTCTAAGAAGAGGAATGTGTGTTCTTTCACTATAATTCTACAACCAATCAACAAAATAAAGACACTGTTACATTACTGATTTGGGTTTGAGAAATCATGTTGTAAGCCAGAAAGCTTTCTGTTATGATCAGGGTTAAATATAATAACTAACACAATGACAGTTTTTGGAGTACTATTACTTTTGCTATTGATATATTGCATTTTTAATTTTACCTAAAATAATTAAAAGTGTCTACAAAGAGAAGAAATTAAAAATTACAATATGATGATCATAAAAAAATTATAGTTCAAATAGTACTAACACTTTGTCCCTAGTCTTTCTCTTATTTATGTATATTTGGCCATTCTGTTCCCAGTAAAGCACTGATATAAGGTTTTCTATCATTAAAGCTATTTCACATTGTGGGGTCCTAAGCAGATTATTAATAAGTACCATGGTTCCTATGTCTCATACATTACTGTGAACTAAGCCATAAGTTATAATCACTCAAAATTGTGTATTAGATATTCATATCCCTAAAGATAAATATTTAATAGAAGACAACATAAATTCTTTATCTCACAATGTTTAATAAGAATACATAATGAAACAAAATGTAGAAACAGATTACAATTATCTTTTCTCTTTACAAACATGCAAACAAATAATAAACCATATACCAATGTTGGTAAAATACATACAAAATTTTATATAGGGGTTATTAATTAGAAAGACATACACGTATGGGTACTATATATGCATATGAGCACATAAATGACAAATACGTTAGACTACTATTAGTTGGATTTCACTATATATAATTGTAAAAGTGAAAAAAATTTTAGTGAGTACATAATTTGGTTAAACTGAAGCTGTGAAAAGGAATGCAAATACCTACTACATTATCTAGGCATTTCATCCCAAGATAACAGCCAAGAAAAATGGAAAAGCATATCCTGAAGAAAGGAATGGCAGCTCACTCCAGTATTCTTGCCTGGAGAATTCCATGAACAGAAGAGCCTGGTGGACTACAGTCCAGTCTGTGAAGTCACCAAGAGTTGGACATGATGGAGTGACTTTCACTTTCATATACATATAAGGACTTGTACATGAATAATATACCAGTTCTATTTATAGTGGCCCCATCCTGGAAATAACCGAGAGTTGTCAAGTGGAGAATAAATAAACTGTAATATATTCACACAATGGAATGCTACTTATCAACAAAAATGAATGAATTATTAATACAGACAACAGCAAAGTTGAATTTCAATATAATTATTCCAAGTGGAAGAACAAAATATTAATATAGAGAATATCAAAAATGAATTTCAAAACAATTATGCTAAGAGGCAGGAAAAACATGTAAGTAGTACATGATATCAGAGAAGGAAATGGCAACCCACTCCAGTATTCTTGCCTGGAGAATTCCAGGGACGGGGAAGCCTGGTGGGCTGCTGTCTATGGCGTCGCATAGAGTTGGACACGACTGAAGCGACTTAGCAGCAGCAGCAGCAGTACATGATATCAATTATATAAACTCTGAAAAATGCAGCCTAATCTATAATGACAGCAAATCAGTTGTTGCCAAAATCAATGCTAGAGATGAAGGAGGAGTGGAAACAGAGAGAATGAAGAGAAGTTTCCACAGGGTCCTGAGGAAACTGCTGTGTCTGATGGATATATTCATTATTTGGAAGTGAGTGATGATATCAATTTATATACTTAGGTAAAAATGTATTGAAGTGGTATTCCAAGTATATGCAGTTTTATATATGTCAGGAAGATCTCAATAAAGTTGTTTAAAAAATTATAGAACCAAGCTCAAATAGCACTCCCTTCCACCCACTTCTAAGGTACAATTATTCTAGGAACACTTATTCTACTTATTGCTCTGAAGGAAGCAAGCAACATGCAAGAAATTGTGAAATGATCATGTTGTTCAGTTCAGTTCAGTCACTCAGTCGTGTCCGACTCTTTGCGACCCCATGAATCGCAGCACACCAGGCCTCCCTGTCCATCACCAACTACCTGAGTTCNGGGGGGGCAGGATTGGGAACTCAGGTACACTTGTGGCTGATTCATGTCAATGTATGGCAAAATGAGTACAGTATTGTAAAGCAAAACAAACTAAAAAAAAAATGAAAGAGGGAAAAAAAAAAAAAAAGACCTAACATGATAATCAAAGAGCCACATGATAGGCAGGAACTATGACAAGTAAACTGGCTAATTGTAGTTTGAAAACTTCTGGTCAGTTTTTCAACAGAATGTATTAGCTGATAATTAGTCATGTAGTATCTTGTGGACTCTGTCTATACAGAGATTTTAATAGAACAAATTGTTATTTAACAAGTTTATTGTCCATTAGAAATGTAGTTGGAAAACTTGCATCTCTATCCCCAAATAATTAAATAACTAAAGATCTTCCTAAAAAACAATACCCCAAAAATGCAAAAAACTATCTCTCTAAGCTAATTAGAAGACATAGAGACGTGGACAGTGAATTAGAGGAGAAAAATGGAATTGCTTAACCATGAAGGATACATCAAAACTTCTAATCTCTTCTGATTTATCCCGAAGAGTTGCCCTGGAGCTCTGTTGATATACCTATTGTTTGAAAATATAACTATGAATAGCAAACAAAGCATTCTTTCAATTTACCAACAACATAGAAAAAGTAGAAGTAGAGTGGTGAGGAGAACAAGAATCAGGTATATGGCCAGTTTTAAATATGAAAGGAAAGGAAGCTATTTTATTTTAGCATATATGTAAATGTTAAAGGCTTCCCTCATGGTTCAATTAAATCATTCAAAAATGAAAATCAGACAGCTTTCCAATGATTGGTGCTAGATTGCTTCTCACATAATGTGTTTAACACACAGATGCCCTGCAACTGAAAACAAGATAAGGAATCAGAGGCTACTCTTCTTAAAAATGAATTAGTATTGTGTGGGAAAACATCATTCTTCTAAGAGTGTGTCTGTGTGTGAGTGTCTATTTATGGAATCTGTCATAATTCCAGGACAGGTGGCTAAGTCTCTTACACATGGAGATATTGCCTGCTTCAAAATTAGATGCTAGATATTTTAGCTTGTGGGGTCAGTATTTCTAGATGGGGCCCAGGACAGGAGCATAGGGGCTAGAAATAAACTCTTCTGTAATCAACGCACCCATATTTAGATGTGAGCATGCTTTTATAAGAAGAGGAAGCATTTTCAAATGGGAATATATGTCCTGCTCTCCTATCTGCATTTCAATATCACCTTGACATGGGATACAAATTTTAGTTTCAGGACTTTATTACCAAGTGTGCAAAGTTCAAAGGTCTGTGTTCTCTAATGGTTGTTTTTATATACAGAGAGGCACCTACTGAATTATACTAAAGAAAAAAAGGCAGAGGTGAACAAATTGGACCAATGATTTTTATAAAAAAAATAACATAAAGGAAATTTCTGTTATTTGTATGTCAATTTGAACATATTATTTTATATTTAGATCAAAATAGCCCTTCCAGCATTTGAATAGAGGATTTACTTTGTCTAAGAAGCACTGCTATTCTTTAAGAGTATTGTGCATATGCTTTTTTGTGTTTAAACAGGCAAGTGTATATGAACCTTGCATTTATGTATGTCTATGTTTAATTTTAAAATACCTACTGAATGACAACAAAGGTTAAGAACTTTAATCTTTATCTCACACTACACACTAAAATAAAAGTCAGATGCCAGACTATGGGCTGTCAAAGGCCTATTTTAGATGCACTCTAAAGGTTTCTGGGTTACTATATGTGCCTCCTTTCTGTTACCTTGGCTCTGTCAGTTCTTAGTTTAGTTGATCTGTCTGTTGTGAGTAGCCCAACAGTGCTGTGCTTTCTTTTCTTGATTCCCTATTCCAGCCCACATCATTGTATGCAGATGATTCATTAAGCTTTTCTCAAATTTCCCAATTCAAACACAGAGCCTGAATAAGAAACCTTGGTATTTCTATCTGGGTTAAGATCAGTTAACAAGATTTTGCTTCTTTTGTTAGGAAAACTCAGCCTGATTATAACCAAAGAAAAAATAAAAGAACATTTGGCAGTATAGATACCTCAAAAGTATTAAAAGGCTAAATTTTCACTAAGGAAAACACTGTTTCTAAATTAGTCATATATATCTTGTTCAGTCATTCAATCATGTGTGACTCTTCACTATCCATGTGATGCAGCACGCCAGACTTCCCTCTGCTTCACCATCTCCCAGAGCTTACTCAAACTCATGTCCATTGAGTTGGTGATGCCAACCGATCATCTTGTCCTCTGTTGTTCCCTTCTCCTCTTGCCTTCAATCTTTCCCAGCATCAATGTCTTTTCTAATGAGTCAGTTCTTCCGGTCAGGTGACCAAATTATTGGAGTTTCTACTTCAGCATCAGTCCTTCCAATAAATATTCAGGGTTGATTTCCTTTAAGATTGACTCGTTTGATCTCCTTGCTGTCCGAGCGACACTCAAGAGTCTTCTCCAACACCACAGCTTAAAAGCGTCAATTCTTCAGCACCCAGCTTTCTTTACAGTCTAACTCTCACATCCATACATAACTACTGGAAAAACCATACCTTTTACTAGACAGACCTTCGTCAGCAAAGTCATATCTCTGCTTTTTGGTGTGCTAAGTTTGTCATAGTTTTTCTTTCAAGGGGCAAGCATCTTTTAATTTCAAAGCTGCAGTCATGTATTTTATATATATATATATATATATAACATATAATTCTCTGCTTTCTTTTATATTTAAGTTGAAGTTAAATTGACATATGACATTATATGCTTCACATGTACAACATTTTAATTCAACATCTGTTTACACTACAAAATGATCACCAACAATAGTCTAATTATCTTCCACTACTGTACAAATTAGAGCAGGAGATGGCAACCTATTCCAGTTTCCTGCCGGGAGGATCTCCTGGACAGGGGAGCATGGTAGGCTATAGTCCATGGGGTCGCCAAGAGTCGGACACAACTGAGTGACTAACAACAACAGCCATATAATTGGCACTTCCCTGGTAGCTCAGCTAATAAAGAATCCACCTGCAGTGTGGGAAACCTAGGTTCAATCCCTAAGTTGGGGATATCCCCTGGAGGAGAGCCTGGAAACCCACTCTGGTGTTCTTGTCTGAAGGATCCTCATGGGGAGAGTAGCCTGGCAGGATGCAGTCCATGGAGTCGCAGAGTCAGAAACTAAGCACAGCATGGCACAGCACCATACAATTGATCTCCTTCAGCCATTTTTTCTTTATTAATATTTGACAATATAGCAAATGTAGTTTTCCAAATAGTTGAATAAACCATTTTATTGATTGGATTTAAAATTTTTTTCCCCAAATCCTCCCAATTCTCACTTTGTAAAAGAAACATATTTATAAAAATCATCAATATTTTGGATATTGTTATGAAAATGCAGTGTGAATTACTCATTTCTGAAAATAGTGTACCTATAAGATAGATGAAATAGGAAAATCTATTGGGTACTACTGCTTACCTGGTTCCAGCTCTTCTACCTCCTATTTCTCTTCATTCTGCTTTTCTCTTTATCCTGACCCTCAAATATTTTGAGAGAGAGGACTTCAGGTTTCAGTCACAATTACTCAACTATGCTGTTTATATCCCAGGAAAAGCAATGTTTAATTACAGGTGAGTGGCTATGTTTTAATAAGTAATAATTCATCAGCCCTGATATTTGAAATTCAAATAATTTCCATGTGCCATTTAAAAGGAAGGATTTCCTCTTTGCTGAAATATCTTTCTTATCTTGCAGACCATGAAAATACTTGCAATGGGCAAGATTCAGCCTTTTCTGAATAGTTTTTTGATCTTCAACTTGGAAAAAAAGAAAAAACTCACTATGTATACAGAACCTTCCCCACATATTTATGCTTAGTCCTTCACTCCTTTCCGACTATTGTGAACCCAAGGAGTGTAGTCCGCCAGGCTCCTCTCTTCATGCGATTCTCTGGGCAAGAATATACAGACACTTTTCCACATCTTCCAGTAACTGTATCTTGTGGAGTACCTTGGACTCTAGACGGTGCTTTCCTACAGAATTTTTGGTGATGATGGGGATGTTTTATATCTGTTCTTATGACATGGTAGTCACTAGACATGTAAGTTAGTGGAGGTGATGGAATTCCAGTTGAGCTACTTCAAAACCTAAAAATGATGTTGTGAAAGTGCTGCACTTAGTATGCCAGAAAATTTGGAAAACTCAGCAGTGGCCACAGGACTGGAAAATGTCAGTTTTCATTCCAATCCCTAAGAAAGGCAATGCCAAACAATGCTCAAACTACCACACAATTGCACTCATCTCTCACGCTAGCAAAGTAATGCTGAAAATTCTCCAAGCCAGGCTTCAGCAATATGTGAACTGTGAACTTCCAGAGATTCAAGCTAATTTTAGAAAAGGCAGAGGAACCAGAGATCAAATTGCCAACATCTGTTGGATCATCGAAAAAGCAAAAGATTTCCAGGAAAACATCGATTTCTGCTTCATTGACTATGCCAAAGCCTTTGTGTGGATCACAACAAACTGGAAAATTTTGAAAGAGATGGGAGTACCAGACCACTCGACCTGTCTTTTGAGAAATCTGTATGCAGGTCAGGAAACAATACTTAGAACTGAACATGGAACAGCAGACTGGTTCCAAATAGGAAAAGGAGTACATCAAGGCTATATATTGTCACCATGCTTATTTAACTTACATGTAGAGTACATCATGAGAAATGCTAGGCTGGGTGAAGCACAAGCTGGAATCAAGATTAACAGGAGAAATATTAATAACCTCAGATATTCAGATGACACCACCTTTATGGCAGAAAGTGAAGAAGAACTAAAGAGCTTCTTGATGAAAGTGAAAGAGGAGAGTGAAAAAGTTGGCCTAAAGCTCAACATTCAGAAAACAAAGATCATGGCATCTGGTCCCATCACTTCATGGTAAATAGATGGAGAAACAGTGGAAACAGTGGCAGACTTTATATTTTGGGGGCTCCAAAAACCACTGTAGATGGTGACTGCAGCATGAAATTAAAAGATGTTTACTCCTTGGAAAGAAAGTTATGACCAACAACATATTAAAAAGCAGAGATATTACTTTGCCAACAAAGGTCCATCTGGTAGAGGCTATGGTTTTTCCAGTGGTCGTGTATGAATGTAAGAGTTGGACTATAAAGAAAGCTGAGCACCGAAGAAATGATGCTTTTGAACTGTGGTGTTGGAGAAGACTCTTGAGGGTCCATTGGAGATCTCTCAAGGGCATCTAATCATTCCATCCTAAAGGAAATCAGTCCTGAGTATTCACTGGAAGGACTGATGCTGAAGCTGAAACTCCAAAACTTTGGCCACTTGATGTGGACAACTGACTCACTTGAAAAGACCCTGATACTGAGAAGATTGAGGGCAGGAGGAGAAGGGGATGACAGAGGATGAGATGATTGGATGGCATCACTGACTTGATGGAGATGAGTTTGAGTAAACTTGAGAGTTGGCGAAGGGCAGGGATGCCTGGCATGCTGCAGTTGATGGGGTCACATGGAGTCAAATATGACTGAGCAACTGAACTGAACTGAGACTTGTAAGGCTATTTAGCACATAGTATGACTTAGGAAACTGAAGTTTTAATTTATGTAAAATCAATTAACAAATTTAAACTAAAAAAGAAGGTTTGAGGGGAAAGTCGTGGCTAGTGATTTCTTTTTCAAACAGCAGTTTTAACATCTTTCTGATTTTTAGTTGTTTTGATCATGAGTACCTGAAAAGGTCTACACTTTCTAACAGTTGATGCTATTGCAGCTCTGTTATAGGTGACTTTTTAAAAATATTATTAGTAGAATAATAACATTTCATAACCTATTAAAAATCAAAATATAAAATTGTGTTGAGTATTAAATATATTCATAAATTCTGAACATTTACATATATTATATAATTTTCACCAGACTATATGCACAAATAGTTTTTAAGTATTTTTTGAATTAAGATATACTTGACATATTAGCTTTAGGTATACAAAATGATGGAAAAAAAATATATATATATTACAAAATAATCACCAGGATAACACTTTCAAAAGCTACACTTTCAGCAACTTTCAAATATACAATGCAGTATTGTTAACTGTATAGTCACCATACTGTATGCATCACTTCCCCAGGACTTGTTTATATCATAACTGGAAGTTTATATCTTTTGACAATTTCACATATTTTTATCTGCTGCAGGAGTCCAGCTCCAGCAGCCAGGGATTCAACCTGAAGAGATAAACGGTGTCGGTGAGTGAGACAGTCTATCAGTTTTCTTTTGGACTGCCTATTTATTTTAAGTTTAAGATTCTCTTTTATACTTTTACAAAAACATTAGGTCACAGTTTGACATTTTCAGTTGCCCCTCTCCCAGATTTATTATCTCCATAAATCATTGTTGCTCTTCAAACAGAGTTCCTGCTTTAGTGATTCTCTCGGAATCAGCCTTATCATCTATTATCTACCTCCCGAAGCTCTATACAGTCAGCAAAAACAAAACTGGGAGCTGACTGTGGCTCAAATCATGAACTCCTTATTGCCAAATTCATACTTAAATTGAAGAAAGTAGGGAAAACTGCTAGACCATTCAGGTATGACCTAAATGAAATCCCTTATGATTATACAGTGGAAGTGAGAAATAGATTTAAGGGCCTAGATCTGATAGATAGAGTGCCTGATGAACTATAGAATGAGGTTCGTGACATTGTACAGGAGACAGAGATCAAGAACACCGCCATGGAAAAGAAATGCAAAAAAGCAAAATGGCTGTCTGGGGAGGCCTTACAAATAGTTGTGAAAAGAAGAGAAGCAAAAAGTAAAATAGAAAAGGAAAGATATAAGCATCTGAATGCAGAATTCTAAAGAATAGCAAGAAGAGATAAGAAAGCCTTCTTCAGCGATCAATGCAAAGAAATCGAGGAAAACTACAGAATGGAAAAGACTAGAGATCTTTTCAAGAAAATTAGAGATAACAAGGTAACATTTCATGCAAAGATGGGCTCGATTAAGGACAGAAATGGTATGGACCTAACAGAAGCAGAAGATATTAAGAAGAGGTGACAATAATACACAGAAAACTGTATAAAAAATATCTTCACGACCCAGATAATCACGATGGTGTGATCACTCATCTAGAGCCAGACATCCTGGAATGTAAAGTCAAGTGGGCCTTAGAAAGCATCACTATGAACAAAGCTAGTGGAGGTGATGGCATTCCAGTTGAGCTATTTCAAATCCTGAAAGATGATACTATGAAAGTGTTGCACTCATTATGTCAGCAAATTTGGAAAACTCAGCAGTGGCCACAGGACTGGAAAAGGTCAGTTTTCATTCCAATCCCTAAGAAAGGCAATGCCAAAGAATGCTCAAAATACCGCACAATTGCACTCAAAAATACCGCAAAATTGCACTCATCTCACACACTAGTAAAGTAATGCTCAAAATTATCCAAGCCAGGCTTCAGCAATACATGAACTGTGAACTTCCTGATGTTCAAGCTGGCTTTAGAAAAGGCAGAGAAACCAGAGATCAAATTGCTAACATCTGCTGGATCATGGATAAAGCAAGAGATTTCGAGAAAAACATTTATTTCAGCTTTCTTGACTATGCCAAAGCCTTTGACTGTGTGGATCACAATAAACTGTGGAAAATTCTGA
>SJYA01002597.1:837988-874928 GCA_006410615.1 Neotragus moschatus | reverse complement strand
GGGGGGTTTGAGGACAGGAGGAGATGGGGATGACAGAGGATGAGATGGCTGAATGGCATCACTGACTCAATGGATGTGAGTCTGAGTGAACTCTGAGAGTTGGTGTTGGACAGGGAGATCTGGTGTGCTGCAATTCATGGGGTCGCAAAAAGTCAGACATGACTGAGCAATTGAACTGAGTATGTCCTATTGTTAACCTGTGATTACATTATAACTCATGCTACATTCCTCAGTTTACTACTTATCTTCCTAAATCCTGTTTGCCCCTAACATCCTGAGCTCATTATCTCTTAAAAAGGCTTCTAGCTATAGTGTCTCTAGAAGCTCCTAACTTCTATAAACTATAGTAAAATATGCTAACTTTACAACATTCTTTAAATCTTTAACTTCTAACTATTTTAATTATTTCTAAGCCCTAAATAGGAGAAGGCGATGGCACCCCACTCCAGTACTCTTGCCTGGAGAATCCCATAGACAGAGGAGCCTGGTAGGCTGCGGTCCAGGAGGTTGCTAAGAGTGGTATACTACTGAGCGACTTCACTTTCACTTTTCACTTTCATGCATTGGAGACGGAAATGGCAACCCACTCCAGTGTTCTTGCCTGGAGAATCCCAGGGACAGGGAGAGCCTGGTGGGCTTCAATCTATAGGGTCACACAGAGTCGGACACGACTGAGGCGACTTAGCAGAGTAGCAGAAGCCCTAAATTCAGTAAAGCCCTTTGCCATAAACATTCTCCTCACAAACAGGCTTCAGGTAGAAATCCCTCCCATGGCCTCAAGCTACAGCCTATGTGCTCATCCTGGAACACTAGTTTGTAAAAGTCCTTAAACAAATGTCAGTGATTAACTTTATGAATTATTCTCTGATCACAGCTGCAGAAAGCTTTGTGCCTTCTCATGCTCCTCTCAAGAACAATAAGCACCTTAATATTCCTTTTCAGTCAACTCAGCCAAGGAGAGGAAAAGATGAGTCAGAATTACAAGGCCTAACTCCTTCATCCTGGGACCATGCCTGCAGAATGAGGAGAAGGGGCCTGGGGCCATTCCTCCATTTTGTCAGTAATGCCTAACGTGGCTCCTGGCAACCTGCCCCTTTCTGATCTTTGAAAATTAAAAATATAAGAAGTATCTATTACTAGTGAATTATTAAGTAAATATTCATTCATAAATATATACAATGTATACCATAGTATTTTAGTATCTGTGAAATGATGTAGAATTTCAATACACCCTAATAATAAATGCAATAAATGAAAATAAAACTGCCATGTTAAATGAATATTATGCTTAGAATATTCCAAAAGGAATCACTCAATTCATGCATTTATTCACAATTTATTAATTCCTTGATTCATCTAACTGACATCTATTTAGTGTCTACTATTTTTAAGAATGCTGTTAGAAATTAGCAATGTGGGGGAAAAGACAGCCCTCACTTTAATTCTTAAATAACTGCAAGATAGAATACAGAAATATACAAACATACATACATATAAATACATAATTGAACAATATTATAGAGATTTTATAGTACAAGTTACTCTCAGAATGTAATAAAGATATAGTCAGACTATGACAGAATTTTGTTTTTATTTTTATTATCGTTTATTTTTATTCAAATATTTTCTCCTTCCTGGATGGCAGTGTGCAGAACAACTTTCCAGCTGAATTGCCCCTTTGACTATAACTTGACAACCCTGTGCTAAATCAATAAACATATGTCTTGCTTAAGCCACTGCTGCTATTTTTTGGTATGTTTATTGGGGAAACCTTAGCATATATTCTATCTATCCATCTAATAAAGACACACATAGAAAAAGAATAGGAAATGAGGTCAAAGACAGGTAAAAGATTTTAGGGAAAAAAAGTAAACCTCAGATAATATTTTAATAAGCCCACATAACAAATGCAGTAGTAGCATGTATGTTAGAAATCTAGGGTTATTTAAAAAAGGAACACACAGGTAGTTATCCTTGATTATGCTATTTGAATTAAAGATTTGCATGATCAAGTCAGTTAGTGTTTTAACAAGATTTATGCTAAGACTTCAGCTATAAATATTTGAACTTCTAAGTGAGAGTTTGGAGTTGAGAAAGTCAAGGAACGGAATAAAATTAATGGTTCAAAACTAATACGTAGGGACATTAAATCTTGTCAAGTGATGAAGAACCAAGGATGGAGAGTTAGACACTGAACGGCATACCAGTTCTTGGGGATGTGGGAAAAAAATTTATGTGACAGCAGAAAAATATTTGTAAAAGCTTATTCCTTCTTCAGAATGTATTATCTCCCATTTTAATCAAATGGTTCATGAATTGTTTCAAAAGAAAATTTCTCTGCTGAGGATGGTCTCAGAGGAAGCAGAGTCCTCCAAGGAACTTTATGCAGCACTCATGATAATTCTATGGGGCTTTTCAGGTGGCACTAGTGGCAAATAATCTGTTTGCCCTGCTGGAGACAAAAGAGATGATGATGTGATCCCTACGTGGGGAAGATCCCCTGTAGTATAAAAAGGCAACCCATTCCTGCCTTCTCACCTAGGTAACTCAAGTTTTTCTCTTAGAAAGCGTGGATGGTACTATTTACAGAGAAAGAAAAGATAAATGGTAGAAATAGAATTGGGGTCACTGTGTATTATAGGTTTTTTCATTAGCCATACTGATTTTGAGATACTTTAGAAGTATTTAAATAAGTAAGTCAATCATATAGCTAAACGTATCATTTTAAGAAACAAACCAGGAAGCATGCAACTATAGGCAGAATGTGAGAAATTTTCCAAAAAATAAAACAGAATAAATGGTTATATGTTGGATGAAGCTTTAGCTATATCAACCAAATATAAGGTATGTGTTTTCCAGAATTTATTTGGATCTTGATTCAAATAACTCAATTTTTGTAAAAGCAATTTCAATATATTTTGCAAAGTTGAAAAGCAAATGGGTATTTGACAACATTAAAGAATTATTATCTATTTTGTTGATAATTTATTGGGTTTACATTTTTTAAATGTATTCTAGGAACACATATGAAAGTTATTATTTGAAAAGAATGTGAGGTCTGTAATTTTTCATTTCAATACTGTGAATAGAGAGAGGATATGGAGTTGCAGAATATCAATAATTTTTGAAGATGCATGATGGGTGCTGTAGATTCATTATATTAGTCCCTCTACCCTTCTGTATATCTGAAATGTTTCTGGGTTTCCCAGGTGGCACAAGTTGTTGGAGGCACTACCTCACCTGCAAATGCAAAAGAGGTAAGAGATGAGGGTCCCATCCCTGGATCAGGAAAACCCCTGGAGGAGGGCACAACAGCCCACTCCAGTATTCTTGCCTGGAGAATCCCATGGACAGAGGAGCCTGGTGGGGTAGAGTCCATAAAGTTGCAAAGAGTCTGGACACAACTGAAGCAAATTTGCATACAATCACACACATAGTGACTCAGCACTCACACACACAAAATTTTTATAATGAAGTTGGAAATCTGTTAAATTATGTGAACAAAGTTTTAAACAAATATTTTAAATACTATCTTTAAATTGTTTTCTATTTCCCCAAAGTCTATTTCTATTTTCTCTTAAAATTATGTACCTCATTGACATATGAAATAGTTAAAACTATTTAAATATGATACTTCTTTCAATTTAAACAATTGTCTGTCCACTCTTGTTGTTCCAGTAGGAGCCTAACTACTGAAACTATTTTTCTGGATTTTTTGATTTTATAATTACAGGGATACTTCATTTTATTGCTCTTTGCTTTATTGCATTTTTCAGAGTTTTTTTTTGTTGTTGTTGTTTACAAATTAAAGGTTCATGCCAATCTTGCATCAAATAAGTCTAATGCTGTCATTTTTTTGGTATATTTATTATGGTAATATTTGACCTTTGTTGTTATTCCTATGACTCATTAAAGTCTGAGATGATAGCACTTTTTAACAATAAAGTATTTCTTAATTAAAGTATGTATATTATTTAGACATAATATTATTGCACACTTAGTAGATTGCAGTAGTGTAACATTATTTTTATATACACTATAAAAATACTTCAAAATAGCCTTTGACCCTAGAGGGGCTTTTAAAATTAATCTTATGATCTCAGATTGATTGTACTTTTCTCACTGTGAGTGGAATTGTTTGGGTGGCTTGTCAAGGTCCTGATTAGGGAAGCTTGTGTCAGTGTTCTGGTGGATGGAGCTGGATTTCTTCTCTCTGGAGTGCAATGAAGTGTCCAGTAATGAGTTATGAGATGTCAATGGGTTTGGAGTGACTTTGGGCAGCCTTTATATTGAAGCTTAGGGCTATGTTCCTGCGTTGCTGGAGAATTTGCAGGGTATGTCTTGCTCTGGAACTTGTTGGCCTTTGGATGTTTCTTGGTTTCAGTGTAGGTATGGAGGCATTTGATGAGCTCCTGTCGATTAATGTTCCCTGGAGTCAGGAGTCAGAAGCCTCCTGCTTCTGGTTTTCAGTCTTCTTTTTACAGTAGTCTCAAAACTTCTCGGTCTATATAGCACCATTGATAAAACATCTAGGTTAAAGATGAAAAGTTTCTCCAAAGTGAGGGACAGCCAGAGAGGTTCACAGAGTTACCTGGAGAAGAGAAGAGAGAGGAGGGAAATAGAGGTGACCCGAATGAGATGAGGTGGAATCAAACGAGGAGAGAGTAAGCTAACCAGTAACCACTTCCTTATGTGTGCTCCATAGGCAGGACCACTCAGAGATGTTCACGGATTTATACAAAGAAGAGAAGAGGGAGGAATGAGAGAGAGGTGGCAAGGAGGATAAAGGGGGGAATCAAAAGGAGACAGATCCAGCCAGTAAACAGTTCCCTAAGTGTTCTCCACTATCTGGAATACAGAAAGAGATTCACAGAGATGGGTAGAGAAGAGAAGGGGGAGGGAGGAGATAGAGGCGACCTGGTGGAGAAAATGGAGGGCCAAAGTGGGAGAGAGCAGTCAAGCCAGTAATCTCACTTCCAAGTAAAAATGCGTTTTGATGACTGGGTTCTTAAAGGTACAAAATTGATAACAAATACCAAAAAAGCAAAGATTAAAAATCTGGAGCAGAGGTTGGATTTTCAAAAATACAATGTTAAAGAAAAAAAGTCACAAATATTATAAAATATATATATATATGAAGTTTACTTTAAAAAATAGGGTCTCTCTTTTTTATTTTGCAAAGTAGTAGTAGGTTATAAAAATTAAAATTAAAGGAATAATAGAGGACTTAAAAATTTAAAAAAATTTTTAAAACAAAGAAAAATGGTAAAAATATATCTTAGATTTTCTCTGGTGTTGTGGGCAGTGTGGGGTCAGTTCATTTTCAGATAGCTCCTTGATCCAGCTTATATTTCCCAAGATCTATAGGCCCCTTCCTATGTAGTTGGTACTAACTACAGGGTTTTATTCTATTGCACCTTTCACTTCCAAGGAGGTTCCTTCTGTTTTAGCTTCTTCAGTTTGCTGGTCTCTTCGTTGTCTAATTTCCACCCTGGCACAAGGGGGCAGTGGTGAACACTTTTTTTAGGTTCACTTGTTCAGTCCTGCTGTGGGGAGGAAGGGATGCTGCAAACAAATAACACTGGTGTGTGCTCACAGTGTCTCAGCCACACTGGGTTTGCCCCCGTTCACAGCATGTGTGCTTTCCCTGTCAACATTGCTTAGGCTCTAGGTTGCTTTGCCAGGAATTGTCTGAGGCTGGCCCTAGGTTGTATGCACTTCCCAGGTCTAAGCCCCTCAGGTTCAGGAAGTTGGGTAGTCCTCAGAGGCGCACACTCGGTTGGGCCTGCGATGTGTGCCCTTCCCAGGTCTGAGCAGCTCACGTGTCCAGGTGTTTGGCAAATGTGGTCACTGCAACTTCTCGCCTCCCCTATCCCTGCTGCTGGGTTTTCTGGGTGTAGGTGGATGTTGACTGTCCAGAATCCCAAGAAATCTTGGTAAACAATGAAACCTGCTTGCAGTGTGGTAGATGATGCCTCTCTGGGGCCGTGACTGCCCCCTTCTGGCTCTGGCTGACCTCCCTGCCTGTCACCGGAGGCGGGGGATGGGCCGGTCTGCAGCTGGCTAGCTCTGTTCATTCTTTCGTTCTGTGAGTTGCCCTGATGGTGTGCTCAGTTCAGTTCAGTTCAATTCAGTTGCTTAGTCATGTTCAACTCTTTGTGACCCCATTAATTGCAGCATACCAGGCCTCCCTGTCCGTCACCAACTCCCGGAGTTCACTCAGACTCAAACCCATCGAGTCAGTGATGCCATCCAGCCATCTCATCCTCTGTTATCCCCATCTCTTCCTGCCCCAAATCCCTCCCAGCATCAGAGTCTTTTCCAATGAGTCAGTTCTTCCCATGAGGTGGCCAAAGTACTGGAATTTCAGCTTTAGCATCATTTCTTCCAAAGAAATCCCAGGGCTGATCTCCTTCAGAATGGACTGGTTGGATCTCCTTGCAGTCCAAGGGACTCTCAAGAGTCTTCTCAAACACCACAGTTCAAAAGCATCCATTCTTCGATGCTCAGCCTTCTTCACAGTCCAACTCTCACATCCATACATGACCACAGGAAAAACCATAGCCTTGACTAGACGGACCTTTGTTAGCAAAGTAATATCTCTGCTTTTGAATATGCTATCTAGGTTGGTCATAACTTTCCTTCCAAGGAATAAGCTTCTTTTAATTTCCTGGCTGCAGTCACCATCTGCAGTGATTTTGGAGCCCCCCAAAATTAAGTCTGACACTGTTTCCACTGTTTGCCCATCTATTTCCCATGAAGTGATGGGACCAGATGCCATGATCTTCATTTTCTGAATGTTGAGCTTTAAGCCAACTTTTTCACTCTCCTCTTTTACTTTCATCAAGAAGCTTTTTAGTTCCTCTTCACTTTCCGCCATAGGAGTGGTGTCACTTGTATATCTGAGGTTCTTGATATTTCTCCCAGCAATCTTGATTCCAGCTTGTGATTCTTCCCACCCAGCGTTTGTCATGATTTAATCTGCATATGTTAAATAAGCAGGGTGACAATATACAGCCTTGACGTACTCCTTTTCCTATTTGGAACCAGTCTGATGTTCCATGTCCAGTTCCAACTGTTGCTTCCTGATCTGCACATAGGTTTTTCAAGAAGCAGGTCAGGTGGTTTGGTCTGGTATTCCCATCTCTTTCAGAATTTTCCACAGTTTATTGTGATCCACACAGTCAAAGGCTTTGGCATAGTCAATAAAGCACAAAGATATGTGTTTTTTTTGTTTGTTTGTTTTGTTTTTTTGGAACTCTCTTGCTTTATCCATGATCCAGCAGATGTTGGCAATTTGAACTCTGGTTCCTTTGCCTTTTCTAAAACCAGCTTGAATATCTGGAAGTTCATGATTCACGCATTGCTGAAGCCTGGCGTGGAGAATTTTGTGCATTACTTTACTAGTGTGTGAGATGAGTGCAACTGTGAAGTAGTTTGAGCATTCTTTGGCATTGCCTTTCTTTGAGCTTGGAATGAAAACTGACTTTTCCAGTCCTGTGGCCACTGCTGAGTTTTCCAAATTTGCTGGCATATTAAGTGCAGCACTTTCACAGCATCATCTTCCACGATTTAAAATAGCTCAACTGGAATTCTATCACCTCCACTAGCTTTATTCATAGTGATGCTTTCTAAGGCCCATTTGACTTCACATTCCAGGATGTCTGGCTCTAGGTGAGTGATCACACCATCGTGATTATCTGGGTCATGAAGATCTTTTTTGTACAGTTCTTCTGTGTATTCTTGCCACCTCTTCTTAATATCTTCTGCTTCTGTTAGGTCCATACNACTAGCTTTATTCATAGTGATGCTTTCTAAGGCCCATTTGACTTCACATTCCAGGATGTCTGGGTCTAGGTGAGTGATCACTCCACCGTGATTATCTGGGTGGTGAAGATCTTTTTTGTACAGTTCTTCTATGTATTCTTGCCACCTCTTCTTAATATCTTCTGCTTCTGTTAGGCCATAGCATTTCTGTCCTTTATCAAGCCCATCTTTGCATAAGACGGCGTTGTAGGTTAGGGCTTTTCGCATGGTAGCTATCTTACAGTCTGGTTTGCTATCCCAAGTTAGTTCCTTCAAATTACCCTCAGGGCATTCAGGTCTGGTCCTTACTCTAAGCATTGCCGCCCGTGCCTCTCTGCCCAGTCCCCACTTGCTAGTGGGGGATGCAGATATTTGTGCTGCTTCTCCGCTGGGGGTGTTACTGTTGGGCACACAATCTGTGGGTTTTAATTATTTATTTATTTTTCCTCCCTATTATGTTGTGCTCTGTGGTTCCAAGGCTCACGCAGACTTGGCAGGGAGAGTGTTTCCTGGTGTTTGGAAACTTCTCTCTTTTTTAAGACTTCCTTCCCAGGACAGAGCTCCGTCCCTACTTCTTTTGACTCTCTTTTTGTCTTTTATATTTTTTCCTACCTCCTTTCGAAGACAATGGGCTGCTTTTCTGGGTGCCTGATGTCCTCTGCTGGCATTCAGAAGTTGTTTTATGGAATTTACTCAGCGTTCAAATGTTCTTTTTATGAATTTGTGGGGGAGAAAGTGATCTCCCCATCCTATTCCTCCACCATCTTAGGACCACCTCCTGATTGTACTTTTCATAATTAATGTACTTTTATTTGAATAAATTCCATGCATTGCTCTAAGACAGTATTTACCATCAATTCTAAGTCATTATTCTGTTTCTAGATAAAAGCTGAATAATTTTCTTCATATAAATAAGAACATGGAGAATAGCTTTAGATATTTGAATTACTTGTAAGTTTTAAGCAAAAAAAAAAAAAATAGTATTCTTTTATGGCAAAGAATCTACCTGCAATCGAGAGACGTGGGTTGGATCCCTGCATTTGGAAGATCCCTGAGAAGGGAGCAGCTACTCATTCCAGTATTCTGGCCTGGAAATTTCCATGGATTGTATAGTCCATGGAGTAACAAAGAGTTGGACACGACTGAGCGACTTTCACTTTCTCCTTTCATCATCATCATCACTTTACTACAATCTTTTTTGTTTGTTTGTTTTTCTTTTCAGCAGGAAAATTTTATTCCTTTTAAGGACAACAAAACTACATCCCAGGCCTTAATCTAAAATGAATTATAATGATCTGTTAGTTGGCAATTGCTTTGATTCCCTCTTTAAATACATAGAAAACAAAGAGTTGAAAATTTGACTTAAAAGTGCAGTTGCTATGGAGGTCTTTAGAACTATTTAACATTATATTATATCATCAGGTTTCTCAGTTAGAGCTGTTTATATTCTCTCACACTTCACCTGTGTCATGGGCTATGTTAAAGTTAACTCTCCTTTTTGCCTATTTTAGCTTTCAAACAATTTCTCATTCTTCTATTAAACAGTCTAACACTTTATATCTTATAACCGCTGTTTGTACTTATATCAATCTGGAATTCATTGCCTTACTTCATGGTTTTATCTTAGGACATGGCATATGTCAGGAAAATTGCCTCTGGAGTGAAAGTACTGGCTAGATTTTGCAAAACCAGAAGAAATGCCATAGGCTTTTCTTACAGGCAGCAGAGGTATTGGCATATTCAAATCCAACCTCAAACATGCTTTCTTTACTGAAATTGTAAGCCAGTCTCTGGACTTGCCTCTCTGGCTTAAAATGAAATTAGTTACTAGTCATGCAACTTTCAGACTTTCCAGATAGTGCTAGTGGTAAAGAATTCACCTGCCAATGCAGGAGATGTGAGAGATGTGGCTTCCATCCCTGAATCCAGATTATTTCCTGGAGGAGGGCATGGCAACCCACTCTAGTACTCTTGCCTGGAGAATCCCATGGACAGAGGAGCCTGGCAGGCTACAGTCCATAGTGTCACAAAAAGCTGGACATTACTGAAGCAACTTAGCATGCATGTTTGCATGCTACTTTCACAAATCAAGATCCACCAATGGCTTCCTAGAGCTGATCAAGCTGACCTTGGCCTCCATATTGCTAGCAGTGGTCTTCTTGCTGGGGTGCAAATAAGATCTACCTCTTAATTCAAAACACTGTTTATCCAAATATGTCTGAAGTCAATTTTGATTTGAGTTGTGTCAAAATTTTGATTTGTCCTCTTATTGTGTGTGTGTGTGTTAATCATTCAGTCGTGTCCAACTCTTTGTGACCCCATGGACTATAGCCCGCTAGGCTCCTCTGTCCATGGGATTCTCCAGGCATGAATACTGGAATGGATCGTCATTCCCTTCTCCAGGGGATCTTCCTCACCCAGGAATCAAACCTGGGTCTTGTGAATTGCAAGCAGATTCTTTACCATCTGAGCCACCAGGGAAGACCTTCTCCTCTTAATGTTATTTCAAATATCTATAATCTGATGTTAGTCACAAACTCTTAGTTATGAAATTTCTCTCACTTGTTTTGCTGTCTAGAATCTCTCTACCACTGAAAAGCTCACATAAAGTACTAGTCTTTTATTTCATAGATTTATCTACATCTGTCTAAGCTATTTTTCTGGGCTCCAAAATTACTTCAGATGGTGACTGCAGCCATGAAAGTAAAAGATGCTTACTCTTTGGAAGGAAAGTTATGACCAACCTAGATAGCATATTCAAAAGCAGAGACATTACTTTGCCAACAAATGTCTGTCTAGTCAAGGCTATGGTTTTTCCAGTGGTCATGTATGGATGTGAGTTGGACTGTGAAGAAAGCTAAGCATCAAAGAATTGATGCTTTTGAACTGTGGTGTTGGAGAAGACTCTTGAGAGTCCTTTGAACTGCAAGAAGATCCAACCAGTCCATCCTAAAGGAGATCAGTCCTGGGTGTTCATTGGAAGGACTGATTTTGAAGCTGAAACTCCAATACTTGGCCACCTCATGTGAAGAGCTGACTCATTGGAAAAGATTCTGATGCTGGGAGGGATTGGGGGCAGGAGGAGAAGGGGACGACAGAGGATGAAATGGTTGGATGGCAACCATGACTCAATAGACATGGGTTTGGGTGGACTCCGGGAGTTGGTGATGGACAGGGAGGCCTGGTGTGCTGCAGTTCATGGGGTCGCAAAGAGTTGGGCACGACTGAGCGACTCTACTGACTGAACTGAACTGAGGTATTAATGATGATAGATAGATGTAATAAAAAAAATTTCTAGTTGTTAGAAATTTAAATAAATATTCCACCTAAAGAAGACTACAGTCCACTGGGACAGTCTTAAAATTAAGATGTTATTTCAATTATGGCTTCTATGGTGGCTCACAGGGTAAAGCATCTGCCTGCAATGCGGGAGACAGGGGTTCGATCCCTGGGTCAAGAAGCTCCACTGGAGAAGGAAACGGTAACTCACTCCAATATTCTTGTCTGTAATCCCATGGACAGAAGAGCCTGGTAGGCTACAGTCCACTGGGTCACAAAGACTTGGACACGACTGAGCGACTTCATTTTTTTTTTTTTCAATTATGGTAGGTTCTACTTACTACATGGGGGAAATATGAAAACATATAGGGAAGGAGTTTTACCTAGTTAAGGAATAAAGTAGTACTAACTCAATGTATAAATTTAGATCCTAAACATGAGTGACCAAAAGATCAGAGGATGAAAGCAGTTGTTACTAGGTAAAGAACAATATTATAAAGACTTTCTCAGTTGATTCAAAGTTGACAGCTTGGTTGTTCAGCAACCTATAAAGAATTTTGTATCTTGGGAAAGTTAAAGGGAGAAATTTGCTTGAGAGATTTGTTTGGGAGATATTAAGTAGCTGCCATATATGTTGTATATATTTATTTCATAGTGTTCTTAAAAAAAAAAAACAGTTGAAGTAGATACCAGAGCCGTGGTCAAATGATTTCTCTAATAATCATTCCTTCCCATGCTTTTAATATATAATCAATTTCTTATATGTTATTTTTCCAGAGGAGAAAAATAAGCTATCACATAGAAATCATAGCTCATAATAGGATAATTAGATAAAATAAATTGGGAGCCATTCATATTCTCCTATTGGGAGTTTTATTTCAATCATTAGAAATTTGGTATTCTTAAAAGATGACATTTTATCTCAAAGTTAAGGACATAGGAGTCTAGAGGGGTGTCTGTAAATAAAACACTGTGCAACATCAACACACTAATAAATAATTTTACATATAAACTCTATTGACTACAATATTAAAATCATTTGTTTTGATCATTATTTTTAAGAATCTTAGTTTCAACTTGAAGATGAACACATAAGCATAATGTTGTAAAAGTAAATTACAAAGTTTGAAAATTACTACTCCTCTAACTCTAGAATAGAAAAGCAGAAAATGCATTTAGTGAAGAGAAAATTAAACAAAAGAAACTTATCTTTCAAAACATAGGCAAAATTCAAATGCACAAGTGCAAAGAAATAGTCCTGAGTTATCAGAAACAAGATGAATAGAGAAGAAAAAGTTCCATCAAAACACATTTTGAAGTGATATTCCTTTTTTTGTAAGAAATTCTACAAAAGTGGCAATTAGCAACTCTTGTTTATTGTGCAACTGCAATTCTATTTTAGTCTTGTTTGGAAGAAAGCCCAAAAGTAGAATTGCATAGTTAAGATCCTTTAAAAGAAGAGTAAGATATTTTGATAACCCTGAAAAAGCATATGGTATGCTTCAGATGACTGGATTAAATGGCTTTTTATTTAAAGCGTTTATGGAAACAAAAATAAATGTTCCACAAAGTAACAAATAGCCAAAGGGCAGATGGAAGACGTCAGCATCTAGAGAAAGGACAGATAGAATTTATGGGTTGCAATTGGCGTGGAACATTACCTTAATTTTTGAGATATAAACTCGATGTTTGCAAATGGCTATAAAAGCATATTTAAATGGATAATAAGTAAATTACTGTATTTTACTGGCCTCACAGTATTTTTATCTTCCAGTGCCTTTCAACATTTTCCTACATTGAAAATCTACAAAGGTTATAAAATAAGTTAACATCAAATGTATGTATTTAAAGTTTTGACTTGAGGAAAAATGTTTTGTAGCTTTTGTAGCGTCAGATAACTAGTCATATTTATTCCCCAAACCCACCTTATTTGTCCTGCATTTAAATTTCTTATGTGTATTCATGACATTTTCTGATATTTTTAGTTCTGTCCCAGATTCAATTTACCAGTTATCTCATACTTCGGTTAAAAATCATAGATTTTTTCCTGATGGCAATGTTATAAAATATATGTATATGTATATGTGTGTGTGTGTGTGTGTGTGTGTGTGTGTGTATTAGGCTTCACTTTGCTTACACTCAAGAGCAAGAGGAAATAGTTTTTAAAGCAACTGCATACATAAATGTTTATCTACTATTATTTTGGGATATGTCCAGCTTTATTTCACATGTGGGGATATGTACTTATCAAGATGAGGTCATAAAAGTAGTGAATGTTCCTTTACTTTAAAATATCTATGTCATTCTTTCCCTCCTCCACCAATTTTAATCTCTAATTTTGTAGTTTTTATTTTAGTATAGTATTTTAGTTTCAGATTAATAGTAATTCATTCTCTTAAACTTTTGAAAAATCCCATAGCCTATAAAAAGGAGGAAAAAACAAACAAATAACTAAAAGGAATCCTTTTATCTCTCACTAGAAGAAAATAAATAGTTAATTTTGGTAAATTTTTTTTTCAATTTAGAAATATTTTGAACAAATGTTAAATGACAACGCTATGGTATAGTTCCAAGGGGAACTTGCTTCTAACATCACATCTTCATCAAGACATGCAGCATTACCAACATCACAACCCTCCTTGAGCCCCATTCTGATCATTATCACATCTGAGAATAATGAATATTCTGACTTCTAAACTTAAATTTTTCTGTTTACTAACTTTATTTAAATAAGATCATATTCCATGTTCATTTCTGTACCTGATGCCTGGCCTACTTCACAATTACCCCTTTTTTTTTTAGGTTCACCTAGCTAGTGTTTGCTGTTTCAGGGTTCAGGTTTTTATTTGATTCCATGATATGAATTCATTGCAATGAATGAATATTGAAGTTAATTTTATATTTTCTCCTTATGAATGATGTTTCCATTAACACACATGTACATGTTTTAATAAAACATGTACATATATTGTATAAACAGGGAGATTAATCATGAGGTATATGTATATTATGTTTTTTTTTTTAATACTATCAAGTACAAGACATTTCGAAAATAGTTGTCCCAACTTACACCCTCACCAGCCATGTAAGAAGATTCCAGTTGTTTTATACCTCTATCAGTACTGAATATTAAATGTGTCTTTCAATTAGGAAATTTTGGTAGATCTGAGTAGTATATATTTATATTTTAAATCTATGTTTCCTGTTCTTTTTGAGGACATGTTGTATAAGCATGATTTATATAGTTATTTGTCCAGCACTGTTTATTAAAAATCTCTTCCTTTACTCACTAACCTGTAAATTCACTTTGTCAGATCAAATGTCCTTAAATATTTAGGTCTGTTATAAACTTCACATATCAGTCCTGTGGTCTGCAATCTTCTCTTCTAGCAATATCACATCTTAATTATTGAGCTTTATAGAAGCTATCCAACCAATGCTTTTGAAATGCAATGTAGTTGGTCAATGTACAAAAATTACTGGTGAAAATGATCAAATTTTAGGATTAGTAATTTAGATAAAATAATAAAGTCATATCTATATTTTAATAATTACTAATTAGTAAATAAACCAAGAGAATAGTCAATTTTTATAAGAACAATTCACTGGAATGTGAGCAGATATAAAAAAGTATCAGATTAAGGATTATCTCTGGGAGAGGACAAAACAAATTTACAAGGTGACTTCCATCATAGAACTTTCCCCTCGGGTCTGCTCATCAATTAGTATAAAGAAATATTATTAATCAAGTTTTTCAAACTCGTGTCTTCTGTTTTATATAGATTTAATATCTATGTTCCTCATTTTTTTAAATTTACTTTTTAAAGATTTTTTTTGACAAAGACCATTTTAAAAGGTGGCTTCCCTGGTGGTTCGGACAGTAAAGANGGCTGGATGGCATCACTGACTCAATGGACGTGAGTCTGAGTGAACTCCAGGAGTTGGTGATGGACAGGGAGGCCTGGTGTGCTGCGATTCATGAGGTCGTAAAGAGTTGGACACGACTGAGGGACTGGACTGAACTGAACTGAGGAGAAAGCAATGGCACCCTACTCCAGTACTCTTGCCTGGAATATCGCATGGATGGAGGAGCCTGGTGGGCTGCAGTCCATGCGGTTGCTAACAGTTGGACATGACTGAGCGGCTTCACTTTCACTTTTCACTTTCATGCACTGGAGAAGGAAATGGCAACCCACTCCANGAGGAGAAAGCAATGGCACCCTACTCCAGTACTCTTGCCTGGAATATCGCATGGATGGAGGAGCCTGGTGGGCTGCAGTCCATGCGGTTGCTAACAGTTGGACATGACTGAGCGGCTTCACTTTCACTTTTCACTTTCATGCACTGGAGAAGGAAATGGCAACCCACTCCAATGTTCTTGCCTGGAGAATCCCAGGGACGGGGAAGCCTGGTGGGCTGCTGTCTATGGGGTTGCACAGAGTAGGACATGACTGAAGCGACTTAGTAGCAGCAGCAGCAGGAAGTGACATTAACAACATTCGGGATGAATCCAAGTTGAAAAGGAGTAGATGCAGTTTCCTAGAAATACAGATTTTGTTGATTTCATTAAACATATATTCCTCCTCTTTAAGAGATTTTTACTGATTGCTTCATAGTTTTCATTTGATTTATAATGCAAGATACTTATAAAAATTATTTAAAACATATATTGCTTAAGAATATTCCTGGAAATTCAATTTTGTTCAAATATTTTATCATCCAGCTCTACTGGATAAAAATGCAGTTTTATTAATAACTGTATATTTTAAATTAGGGAAATTATTAACACATTATAGACATTCTCAGTTTTGGTGATTTAAGATAGGAAACTATTTTTTTAACATAAAAATCTGATTTGAAGTTTTAAAATCAAGGTTAGATTCTATTATTGCTTATTATCATTACAAGTTCAGAAATATAAAATAATATATAGACATACCTTTAAATGTGTTTAAATTGTATTATCAAATTATTTTGAATTTATAAAGTATAATCTAGTCTTAATTTACTATCCATTTAAAATATTTAGGCCCTTTTTATTGGTATTGTTAATTTAATAATATGCTTATGTATATATATATATTATGCAATTCAATATTTTAAAGACTCCATTTCAAATTCAACAATGTGCAATATGAATCAGTGCAGCTTTAACATTAAACCACGTTCTTAAAAATACTGTGGGCCTAACTAAATAAAGGAACGATTTTTGACTATTTATAAACTATCCATCACAGTCACCTAACTACAATTTACTGTTCAGTTGAATAGTGAAATAATATGATTTAGTATCACTTCTTAAGGGAAATGTGTGTTCCAGGTAGTGCTAGTGGTAAAGAACCTACCTGCCAATGCAGGAGATGTAAGAGACAGGGTTAAATCCCTGCATTGGGAAAATACCCTGGAGGAGGGCTAGGCAATCCACTCCAGTATTCTTGCCTGGAGAATCCCATGGCTAGAAGAGCCTGGCAGACTGCAGTCCATAGGACTGCAAAAGAGATGGACACAAGTGACTTGACTTAGCACCACACATTAAGGTGAATAGGTTTTGCTGGTGACTGAGCCATAAAGAATCCGCCTGTAATGCAGCAGATGTAGGAGGCATGGGTTCAATCCCTGGATAGGGAAGACTTTCTGGAGAAGAGTTTGGCAACCCACTCAGTATTCTTGCCTGTAAAAAGCTATGGACAGAGGAACTTGATAGTCTATATAATCCATAGGCTCCCAAAGAGTTGGACACGACTGAAACAACTGAACATATTTGCATTAAGGTGAATATTAGGAATCAGAATGAGACTGTAACTCACATTTAGATTTTGCCAGTTACAAAAAAGTTCAAATACGAGTCTGTATTAGACAGAAAATGAAAATATCCCATATTTGATAGTATAAAGGTTAAATTAACTGAATTAAGTGAGTTATTACATCAGATTTAAAGAAATATTTAGAATTTGGTTAAACTTAATGCAAATAATTAGCATATATTTTGAAAAAATATAACAAAGTGGAAACCAAAAATCAAAATAAAAAAAAAATCAGACATGCAAATTCTGTTAAATGGTGCTAATTTTCATGTATGTAGACTTTTTTAAAATGTTTGAAACACTAACTGAAATTTAGGTGCATTTTGGTTTTTGTATTTTTTCTATGGGAAATAACTTTAATGTGAGTTAACATTACGTTTAAAATCCATACCCATGAAATGTAGCTGATGCTTTGGAAAGCTGTTCCCTGTATTTTAAGTTTCTACTAAATAGTACATTAACATAATCAACTTCTGATTGTAATGGTAAGTGCATAACAAATGTAAGACAAACCAAAATCAATCTACAGCAACCCAAACAAAAACACCATTTATCCTTACCATGTTTCATAAAAGAAGGATATTTTGGAAGCTAAGTTTTAAAAATTATATAATCTCACAGTAAAATACTGACTTTTTCCCAAAAATGATATTGCCACCTTTGTAAGATCTACAATATAAACATATGTTAAAACAACAAAGCATAAACAAAATTTATTTCAATATAGTGCATTATGTTGGATTCACTGATACATTTTTGTTAATTTTATAGCTATATAATATAGTATAATATAGTTGAATTTCATATTAATTTTTAAAAACCCTAATCCAAGTTTGATGTCATTTGATGTTATTAGCAAAAATGGAAGCAGATTCAACGTGTAAAAATTTAATTATTTTGTGAATCAAAAAATTCTAAAAGCTAATATCTTTCTAGACTCTACTATTATCCTTTGCCTTGGGTGTTTTGCAGGGAGGCATATAAACTTTAAAGTTTAATTCACCAACCAACCCCACAGAAAGCATATCGTGTCTTTTAAAAAAATGATATTTTAAAAAATTTAACTGGGTTACTTTGAATGTGTGAGATTTGGCAGTCTTGTTATATTTCATGAATTATCAATATATAAACTCTGATGTAAAATACATTGAAAGTTGTTTAAAAATATATACTATATAGAAAATATTTTTATAAAAATAATCAGAGTGTATGTCTAATATCTAGGATATGAATGCAAATCTGAAAAGAATAGCATACCTATATTTATCTCTACATTGCATTTTAAATAAATTTACTTAACTTTTTATTTCATAGTATCAAATGTAAAATATTTTATTAACTTTTATTTACTTTATTGGTAATATATTCTTATAGGAAAGAGTATTTACCATCTGGATAAATAGATAATTAATGTTTATTTGATTAGAGAGTTGCTGTCTGGATTGTAAAAATATATTTTCTCTCTGAATAAGTAAATTCTCAGCATTGAAAATAAAAGAAAAACATTCCACTGTAAATTTTACCTTGTTCCTTAGTCTTTCTCTACCTCTCTGTACCTGAAATGACTTTCAAATCTTGGCTTACTTTTCTTGTAGTTTAAATGAGTGATTTCAAAGTATATTATCTGAAATATTTTTCTTTAGTATGTTAAATAATTTTATTTGAACAAAGTCATCTTATGTTCATTAATTTTATTTTCTGTTGAGTTATAATTAGCATACAATATTACATTAGTTTCAAGGATACAGCATAATGATTTGATGTTTCTATACAGTGTATTTTACATCTTGATACTTTTGAAATAATCACTGCAATAAAACCAAATGACCATACGAGTTGTTACAATATTACTAGCTATATTCCCTAAGTGTACATTGCATCCCTGTGACTCACTTATCTTATAGTTTGAAGTCTGTACCTCTTAATCCCTTTCATCATTTTGTTAGTGTCCCATTCTCTCTTTTTTGGCAAGCACTAGTTTGTTTTCTATATTTATGGATCTATTTTAGTTTAGTTTTATTTATTTATTTTAGATAGCACATACAAACAAAATTATATTGTATTTGTTTTTTCTGACATTTCATTTGGCATAATACTCTACAATATAGTAAGGCCCCTAGGTGATGCCTTGAACTGTAATTTGAACAGTGAAACTGTACAGCAAGTAGCATAAAGATTACTTACGGTAGTACAATATATGTTACAAAGTAGATCCACTAATATGTGTCAGTAAGTAACTCATTCTAAACTTTATTACACTTAGGTATTTTAATAGTTTCTTTCTATATTGAAAGTAAAATGTGTGTAGATTTATAGCCATAAAGAAATAGAACAAAATAATAAAATGTCAACAGTACCCCAATTTGGAGTAGGAAATAGCAACCCACTCCAGTATTTTTGCCTGGATAATCCCATGAACAGAAGAGCATGGTGGGCTACTGTTCATGGGGTCACAAAGAGTCAGACATGACTGAGTAATTAAGCAGTGCCTCAATTATAACAACTACTAATAGATTTTCTCTTATTACTACATTGATTATTCACTATTTCACTTGTTTATATTGGACTTAATTTATAATTATAGTGCTTGTAAAAATAAAGGAAGTATTATATTAAATGAGAAAACAGGAATTATAATAATGAAGGGAAAGTTAGTTCATGAAAATATGTTATTAGGTTATATATAATTAGTTGATTTATTTTATGAAATCAACTATATAATCCTGCTAGGCAAAAAAATAATTTAAAAAGCAGAGTCAGTAACAATAATCACAAAAGTCCATCTTTTCTTGGCATTGGGAGTAGAGAATAAAATTCTCATAAAATTTAATAAAAATATAGAGAAGACAGTGACATCAACCTGATCTCCAAAATGGGTACCATATTAAGTGAAACATAGTTTATTTTTATAATTCTCAATATGACCTTATAGCCCAAGAAAAATGAATACATAGAATATTTGATAGCACAATGTACTTTTCTTCTTATATAATACTTCATTATTTTTCTAGTTTAGTCCAATAATATTATTTTGCCAGCTTAAGTGTCAAAAATAGCTAAAAAATGCCAAGTTGCATTTTTATGTCTCATTATTTTGACTATTTGGAGAAGGCAACGGCAACCCACTCCAGTACTCTTGCCTGGAAAATCTCATGGACAGAGGAACCTAATGGACTGCAGTCCATGGGGTCGCGAAGAGTCAGACACGACTGAGCAAATTCACTTTCACTTTTCACTTTCATGCCTTGGAGAAGGAAATGGCAACCCACTCCAGTGTTCTTGCCTGGAGAATCCCAGGGATGGCAGAGCCTGGTGGGCTTCTGTCGTTGGGGTCTCACAGAGTCCGACACGACTGAAGTGACTTAGCAGTAGCATTTTGACTATATCATACTAATTTCTGCTAATACTCGAGGTATTTAACCTTACTGTAGATGTCAAGCATGTTAAATATTTCCAAAGTACTTTTTTAAAAATCAGGAGAGTTTTATCATTATAACTGTTTTTAATTCACACAATGATTCTATTTGTACCCATACAATGTTCTAACCCTTCCATGGGACAAAAACAAACATACAAAAAACCATACCCCTGAACTTTTTTTTTTAATTCTTCTAAGCTATGACAGAGAGAACCTAACAGAACATTGTGACATATTTTACAACATAAAATTTTAATTATTTCAGTGTACAGCTGCATAAGGAACACAAAGACAATAAGCTGGAAAGTGTCCTTCAAATATATTTCACTGAAATTTTTAATTTTCTGATATCCTGTAGTTTTTAACTCAGAATGTTTTGTATTAATAGTAAGAAACAACGGCTATCACTTTTATGTGATATCAAGTAAAAATTGATATTAATTTGACATCAAGAATAGAAGAATCATGGCTACAGGAGCAGTGACAACTTGTATGGAGATCTGTAGTCTCCTGAAGACTTTTACACCCGATCTTGATCAAATGTTGGCATTTTCAAAGGTCATCCAGCTCTCACTACTAGTCAATTACTGAATAATGGGTACTACTGGCAGTTAGACACAGCTGCAAAATTAGCTAAGGCTCTAGAGAGACTCCAAGCACTTGTGACAGAAATATTGTGCATATATTTCAGAAAAAAAATTCCTGGTACCCTCAGATTAGCTATACATTCCATTTTGGTCTCCTTAAAATTTTCTCCTATAGGTTGTAGGATCAGTCATTATTTCTGGTTTGAGGAACTGACTTGAAATTTGTCCTTTAATGCATTCTACAATAACATTGAAAAAAAATCTCTTTACAAATGAACTGAATCCTGTGATAATAGTATTAGATAGGGAAATATACTGATTCTTTGGAGAAGGAAATGGCAACCCATTCCAGTATTGCCTGGAAAATCCCATGGACAGAGGAGCTTGGCAGGCTACAGTCCAAAAGGTTGCAAAGAGTCGGACGCAGCTGAGCAAAGCACAGTACTCTATTACATGGTATATGGGGGCAGAAATCTTTGTCTGTTTAATTCAGTGCTGTATACCCAGTGCCTAGAATAACACCTCACTTAGAGGAGGAACTCACTAAGTATCACGTAAACAAATAAAGGAAAATGAAAAGAGAAATGTGGTATTGGTTAATTTTTCGACAACAAAGTTACTGAGGAACCACAATAAACTTAGAAACAAATGTGGTTTGAAATAACATAAAGAAAAAAATACAAACTATGGAGTTAGAAACACAATTTCACATGCTTGTCTGTGACATCCAGCTGGGACATTGCATAAATGTTCCTCTTGATTAAGATTTTGATCTCTGGAGTGAAACTGTCTTGATCAGGATCCCAATTCCACCTCCTACTTGGTGAACAGTTATGTATAAAGTATTCTATTTTCAGGCTATAGGATTTTCAAATAAAAGATAAAAGTAGAAGTAACACTAATACTTAGCTCCTTGGGTTAATTTAGAAATTCCATGACATAATAGATTGGAAAAAAAAAAAATTGGGCATTGGTAGTGAGTTGAACCATATCTCTCAAAAAATATGTTGAAGATCTAACTCTGAGTACCTTGTGAACACGACCTTGTTTGAAACAAGTTCTTTGCAGAGAGGTCGAGTTGAATGCACACTAGTTAGGGTGGGTATGGTCCTGCTTATTGCTGATCATGGATTGCTGTCCTGCAGAATTCTGAGAAAACAAGTTTTTCTCATTTTAGACCATTTAGTTTATGGTAACTTACTTACTTCAGTTCAATTCAGATGCTCAGTAGTGTTAGACTCTTTGTGACTCCATGAACCACAGCACACCAGGCCTCCCTGTCCATCACCAATTCCCGGAGTCCACCCAAACCCATATCCATTGTGTTGGTGATGCCATCCAACCATCTCATCCTCTGCCGTCCCCTTTTTCTCTTGCCCTCAATCTTTCCCAGCATCAGCAATCTTTCCCAGCTGACCCTTTCAAATGAGTCAAATCTCCACATCAGGCGACCAAATATTGGAGTTTCAGTTTCAACATCAGGCCCTCCAGTGAACACCCACAACTGATCTCCTTTAGGATGGACTGGTTGGATCGCCTTGCAGTCCAAAAAGACTCTCAAGAGTCTTCCCCAACACCATAGTTCGAAAGCATGAATTCTTCTGCACTCAGCTTTCTTTATAGTCCAACTCTCACATCCATACATGACCACTGGAAAAACCATAGCCTTGACAAGACGAACCTTTGTTGACAAAGTAATGTCTCTGCTTTTAAATATGCTATCCAGGTTGGTCATAACTTTCCTTCCAAGAAGCAAGCATCTTTTAATTTCATGGCTGCAATCACCATCTGCAGTGATTTTGGAACCCAGAAAAATAAAGTCAGCCACTGTTTCCACTGTTTCCCCATTTATTTCCCATGAAGTGATGGGACCAGATGCCATGATCTTAGTTTTCTGAACGTTGAGCTTAAAGTCAACTTTTTCACTCTCTTCTTTCACTTTCATCAAGAGGCTCTTTAGTTCTTCTTCACTTTCTGCCATAAGGGTGGTGTCATCTGCATATCTGAGGTTATTGATATTTCTCCTGGCAATCTTGAATCTTGTGCTTCCTCCAGCCCACATTTCTCTTGATGTGCTCTGCATATAAGTTAAATAAGCAGGGTGACAATATACAGCCTTGATGTACTCCTTTTCCTGTTTGGAACCAGTCTGTTGTCCCATGTCCAGTTCTAACTGTTGCTTCCTGACTTGTTTCTCAAGAGTCAGGTCAGATAGTCTGGTATTCCCATATCTTTCAGAATTTTCCACAGTTTCCTGATAACTTATTATGTTAGATCTAATATTTTAATTGCTCCATATCTTGATTTCTTCATGGACGAAAAAATGGGGCATAATAATACCCATCTTGCTAATATTTCTATCAGATTTTTTTTTCAAAAGCACTTTAAATAATATATAGAATCTGCTTGCAATACAGAAGACCAGGTTCAATTCCTGGTTTGGGAAGACTCCCCTGGAGAAGAGATAAGGTACCCATTCTAGTATTCTTGAGTTTCCCTGATGACTCAGATGGTAAAGAATATGCCTGCAATGTGGGAGACCTGGGATCAATTTCTGGGTTGGGAAGATGCCCTTGAGGAGGGCATCACAACCACCTCCAGTATTCTTGTCTGGAGAATCCCTATAGACAGAGGAGCCTGGCATGCTATAGCCCATGTGGTCACACAGAGTGAGACCTCACTGAGAAACCAAGCACAGTACAGTTCAGAAAATAAATGATCAAATGTCCCTTCAAATTATTCCTGATAAATCATAAAAATATCTTTTAGAAGTACAGTGTTGGGGAGTATTTATTCACGTAAAATAAAGATATCTGGCTAGTTATAGGCATAACATTGTGTTTTAATCAATGCTTTAGAATGTGCACTGTTTATTCACAACTTTCTTAATAAGCATTACCTAATATTTTTCATTGATATCACTGGTACTGGCACACCTGCACAGAATATTTCTCTTAACCTTGATATTTTTGAGACTAATATTAACATGGGAAATATTTCAGAGGGAAACAATTTAAAGCAAATCAAAATTTTCAAAATTATGCAGACCACCCAAACTTTAAAGCATGTAATTTATTTTCCTCCTTAAGATTGATATCTAACAACAACAAAAAAAAAAGCCCTCTGAATTAGAGAAGGTAAACCAGATAGATGGGTGTCCTGTTGGCCTCAGACAGCTCTGACATAAAACTCATCCCTGTTGCTGGCTTCAGGGAGGCATCTAATCACACCAGCATAATTTGTTTTCTGTAATTTTCTTCAGGATGCATGGGGTTGCTTGCAGGGTCACATTGCCCAGTACACTAAATATGGCATTTCACTTGAAAAATCCCCTCTATACTTATTTTTTGTCTAAGTTTGCTTATGGCTGTTCTTTCTTCCTTCATATAATCCTCAGATCTCTGGCTTTTCTTTCTTCTAGAAAGCTTCCACCTAGTTTTTAATTTCTATTCAATCTCTCTTTGATTAACTAGGCCAATTTAGTCTCTGTTATTCTGTTGTCTCCATAAATGAATATTCACATTTAGCAAGAAAAATATCTTGTCTTTTCATATATTTGGTGAATTCATTTTTAGAAATCTCTTTCTTTCTCTCTCCTACCTCTCCAGTCTCTCTAGTCTCCTCTCTGCTTTCCCTTCTTAGCCAGAAAATTTAGATTATTTAAGAATGTTTTAACTTCCATGTTTAACCTTCACCTTTCTACATCTATTTAAATCTAAAAGAGAAGTATTTTTACATTCTCTGTGGTCTAAATAAGGTATATTAGAAATGACAACAGGCTTAGATGATAATTTCAAAGATATGTGATGTGTATTATCAGTCCCTTTCTCTGATCCCACATATCTCTTCCTGTCTGAGAAATTAATAATTGTCAAGCATACTATAGTCAAAAATGCTAATATGTCTGATTTCTGTCTTGATATATGTATTTCCTACTACTTTAAAATAATTAGAGTTAAAATTCAGCACACATCTATAACAGATCTGCTGTAATGTGTGTTTAGTATGAATCTGGAGATAAGAGAACAAGAGCCATTGGTGAGCTCACAAACTGTGACCGAACAGACCCATATGTAACTGAGCATCATACAAATGATAAATGTGCATTTAAATACATATTATTTTCCATTTTGATAAGGTTTTATATGTGTCAAGAGGAACAGTGAAAAGTCATCAAGAGAACTAAAGCCAAAATGCAATAGATTAAAACTGTATTCCTCTACTCACTATTTGGTACTGAGTGATTTTCTTAACATCCTTGTGTCTCACTTGGTTTATTTATAAAAATGGAGTCCTGAATAGTTTTCATTTCATGAGAGGTTGTGAATGGTAAATGCTACCTGTAAAACACTTTGATCTCTGTGGTATATTATAGGTATAAAATAAATGTGTGTTTGTTCCGGTTGATGCTGTTATTGTGATGATGATGATGATCATACTGATTATAATGAATGAAAAAAATACTGAAATTTTAACTCTTTTCAGGTCTTCTAAAGTCTTTATTTTCTTCCTTTTCTTTTTTGACTCTTCATGGAGTCCCTTCCCTCTTATGAGACTATCAAAGAAAGAAAATGCCAACATTTATTAGGAGTGTACCATGAAACAGAAACCGTATTTTTATAGGTTATATATATGTGTGTGTGTGTGTGTGTATCCATTATTTATATGTATTATATATATATTTGGGCTTCTGTGGTAGCTCAGATGGTAAAGAATTCGCCTGCAATGCAGGAGATCCCTGCAATTCAATTCCTGGGTCGGGAAGTTCCCCTGGAGAATGGATAGGCTATCCATTTCAGTATTCTTGGGCTTCCCTGGTGGCTCACATGCTGTAAAGAATCTGCCTGCAATGAAGGAGACCTGGTTTCGATCCCTGGATTGGGAAGATCTCCTGGAGGAAGGCATGGCAACCCACTCCAGTATTCTTACCTGGAGAATCCCCATGGACAGAGGGGACTGGCTGTACAATCCATGGAGTCGCAAAGAGCTGGACATGACTGAGCGACAAAGCACATATATATGTATATATTTATAAATATATTTTTATTTACTGGGTCTCTTTTACTCAAAAGATATATGTATACTTATTTGTTTGCAGTTAGAGAAAAAGATTTATTGTAAGCAAGTACTATGAAGAAGAGTTGGCTCAGGTAATATGGAATTAAAGAAGTTTCATAATCTGCCATCTGTAAACTCGAGACTCAGGAAAGCTTGTGGTGTAACTCAGTCTGAGTTCAAATGCTTGGGAACTGGGGACCTGCTAGTGTAACTTCCAGTCTGAGGGCTGAAAAGGGAGAAGTGTTTTGTTTTAAGTTGTGTAGTGAGACAGGAACCAGAAAGGAGTGAATTCTTCCTTCTCCTTTTGTTCTATTCAGGCCTTTAGCAGACTGGATGATGTTCACGCACAGTGGGGAAGGCAGACGTACTTTCCTGGGTCTAGAGATTCAAAAGTTAATCTCATCCAGAAGCAGGCACAAACAGAAATAATATTTAATCTGGGCACACTATGACTAGTCAAGCTGACACAAAATTAATCATTAAAGAGCAGTTTTAATTTCTCAGAGTAATCTAATATTAAAGACAGTAATGATGAAGAAATAAACTTACCTTCCTGAGCTACACTTTATTCATATTCTCCCCTTTCCCTCTTCTTATAAATGAAGGGCACACATGTTCTTATTTAAAAGCAGACTCTGACTCTTACTATGTTAACTATCGTCTATGTACATTTCTCCAGCCCAACAACCTCAGATCATTTGAAGCAGAATCTCTAATACTTCAAGTTTCATGTGCTTGTGAATTGTCTGGAAACGTATAAAAATGAACTGGATTCTGATTCAGTAGGTCAGAGATGGTGGTGTTGTTTTAAGTTCCTAAGTCAGGTCTGACTCTTTGCAACCCAATGAACTGCAGCATGCCAGGCTTCTCTGTCCTTCACCATCATCTGGAGTTACTCAAACTCATTTCCACTGAGTCAGTGATGTCATCCAACCATCTCATCCTCTGTTGTCCCCTTCAGTCTTTTGCATCATCAGGGTATTTTCCAGTGAGTCAGCTCTTCGTATCAGGTGATCAAAGGATTGGAACTTCAGCTTCAGCATCAGTCCTTCCAATGAATATTCAGGGTTGATTTTCTTTAGAATTGACTGGCTTGATCTCCCTGAAGTCTAAGGGACTCTCAAGAGTCTCCTCCAACACCACAGTTCAAATGTATCAATTCTTGGGCACTCAGCCTTCTTTATGGTTCAGCTTTCACATCCATACATGACTACTGGAAAAATCATGGCTTTAACTATATGGATCTTTGTCAGCAAAATAGTGTCTCTGCTTTTTAATTACATAAATAAATGTTTCTGCCTAGTCCATCAGAGAGTATGTGATTTCAAAGCATCTGGAGTAAGTTTAATGACATCAATATTAACATTTATGTAAGGAATTAAATCACTGAGCAGTAATGCGAGTATCCATAAAGATAGGTTTGATGCAATAAATCTAGGCAAGGTGAAGTTATAGCTAGAATAACTACATAGTAGATATTCAATTATGATTATAGTTATCAGCCTAATCTGTGAGAACAAATAATAGCATGACACTTGATTTATTAGACATTATAGTTGATAACTGGCCAGATCCTGAGCTGGTAAGTGCTTAAGTATGTGTAATTAAACCATCATCTTTATTATTAACTTTGCGTCCAGAAATAAGACTGCCTTTTGATGATATTACTCACTTCTCTAGATGGTTGTCTTCCTAGATGTTCCTAGGACCATTCTCTATGGGTTCTATTCAAGGTTAACCAAATCTTGAAATATACACACTGAATTATAATGAACCCAGGTTTAGTTTGAGGGCTTTAGGCTTTCTTCTTAGTGGTGTTCTAGTTAGTGACTTTCAAACAAGAATGAGGTGAAGAAAGAAGACAGCGATTTGTATATATTAGAGGAAATAATGAAAGTGTAATAATTTCTCACTTTCTTCCAAGGAAAATTGATCTCAATAATTAGATCAAATTTGGTTTGTTAAGTCCAATTAAAGTCTTCATCTTTAACATAATGAGTTTAGTGTACTTAAAAACTATTGTAAATGAATGCTAGGGCACCCAAGCTTCAAACTAAACATCAGATATTTCTGATAAACTTTGTCTAAATAAGTAAATATGATCACTCATTACAGGGCATCTATTTGATGTTAAGGTATGTGGGGTAGATTCAGAAATGAAGCAAAGTAAAAAATTTCTTAGGTTCTATGATGTTTTTTCAGCTACATTTTTAAAAAATGCTGCTATCTGGATAAGCATCTTGTACAAGATTATATCTGAGACAAGAACTCTACCATGATCACCTCAAAATTAGTCTTATTCTAGACATTTAAGTGTGAATGACACTTTCAGGTGATATTCCTTTCAAGTGAGAGATTCAGTATGGTTAGCAGACAAATTGCAAGGGATCTGAGTTTACGGTATAACTATTCTTCCATGTACCTTTCAAGTCTAATATTTCCTTGTACTAATAATAATTACTTGCATACTACTTTCCTCAAAACAGAGAGAAGGGATAATTCATCAATAGACACGACTTGACATAAGCTTGATATAAATCTGTAATCCTTCTTAATTTGTGAAATGACCATAATCAATTATCTCTGCTGTTGATATATCCCCAGTGATCCTTTATTTTAGGTTCATAAGACAAGAGCAATAGGGGAGTATTTGTTTATGAGCCTCTTAATGCTCAGGTGCTTCATATAAAGTATAGTATTCTTCCTCTCACTCATTCCTCAAATGATAAGAAAAATATGCCACGTATGTTTCTCCTGAAAAATTGTGAAAAGTTGAAAATATCTTAACACCCACTGCTTTCTGATGAAGATTGGTAGTATGGAATATTTAAATGTAAGGCAGAGATACCACCAACAACAATAAGCTTTTCTCAACAGGATAAAAAATTTGAGGATTGAACACTTTTCTAGGGTCAGATATTGACTTTCAATATAGAAAATAAATCTCTCTGCTTAAAACTGAATGTAAAATGGGGAGGATGCTTGTGAAGGTCCAGGAGTTGGGTGTAAAAATGCATTATTAAATCAGTGGAAAATGAAGAAAGACTGCCATCTGAAAATTCAGCTAGGACAATGAGACTGAAAAATGATGACTACAACTTGCAATTTATGAATACAAATTATAAATACAACAACCTAGGGGATATTTCATATACCTCCAAATAATATATCTCAATATTAGGAGTAGATTTTCTAAAAGTGGTGATTATACAAACATCCATTAACTCTGGGACTAATCTCTGGTCAATCCTCACCCCCATCACACATCTGTCTCCCTTAAAGTTTTCCTTTTTTGAGTGATTATGTAACTGGAGAGAAAAACTATAATGATCCACTCCTCGAATGAGACTGAACTCAGAGTTTGCTTTCCTACCACAAGCAAGTTTTATACTTTCTGAATTACATAGGTTCTTGATATAGTGGAGTCCCTGAAGACTGGATCAAAGTTTCTTCATGCATGATTAGAAAGTTCACTCATCCAGACTTTGTGAAGACTAATCTCACTCCTAATAGAACATTTTATTAGATTCTAAAAAAAGGCATTCTCACCCCTAAACAACTTCAAAAACCTTGCGGAATCTCCCCCAGCAACAAAAGTGAAGAGTGAAAGTGTTTGTCACTCAGTTGTGTCTAACTCTTTGTGTCCCCAAGGATTGTAGCCCACCAGGCTCCTCTGTCCAAAGATTTCTCAGGCAAGAATACTGGAGTGAGTAGACATTTCCTTTCCCAGGGGATTCTCCTGACTCAGGAATCGAACCCAGGTCTCCTGCATTGCAAGCAGATTCATTACCATCTGAACCATCAGGGAAAGATCTTTTGCAGCAGCAAAGCCAGAATAAAATTTGAGGAATCCTATGTGTAACAGTGTATTAATGCAAGACTCCAGCACTCACACTTATTTTGGATGGGATAAAAAAATGAGACAAATTCATGGCTCATGAATTCCATGTTACAGAATACATTCAGTCCTTCAGTTCAGATTCTATAATAGAATTTGAGCTAAAATTACATACATTAGATATATTTTTTCAAAAATAGCTAACTTTGTTCATTCCTGTGGATGCCAGATTTCAAGAAGACGCCCAGTGAATTTTATCTCCTGGTATTCACATACTATACAGCCCTCTCTGAGCTGTATAATCAACACAATATGGAAATGACAGCATAAGGTGTTCAAGGCTAGGTTATAGACATTGTGATTCCACCTTCTTTTTCCTTTAATATCTTGTACCAGATGCTTACTGCCTTGTGAGGACACTCAAGTAGCTGGAGAGGTTCATATGGTCAGCAACTTTGGCTTCTGCCAAGGGCCAGGACCAACTGATTAGATGTGAGTGAGGAACCGTCCTGGAAATAGGTCCTCCAATCAGAGTTTAGCTTTTTGATTACTGAATGGCAGTTTGAACCAACTTCTTAACTACAACTCCATGAAAAGTCCCGAACCAGGACAGTCAGCTCCTAGGCACTGTGTTTTCTGACCCACAGAATCTATGTAAGATCAAATAACTGTGAGATAAAGTAAATGGATTGTGTTAAGCCATCATACTCTGAAGTGATTTATTATGTAACAAGAGATTACTAAGAGACCTATTTCCTTATGTTTCTTTTTATTTCTATTTTTTACTTTACTTTTTTCTTTGAATCCTAATCTTCCAGAATAAAATATGTTCTCATTGTTATTGGTCTGGGTCATGGCACCCATATCACATAATCATTACATTTAAATGTGACATACTTAGTGAAATATCCATATTTCAGTCTCCATTAGGAAATTTTTCTTTTGCAGTTACAGTAGGGTTTCAACAGAAAAAAAAAAAAAAAGCTGAATATTGGATCCTGAGATTAGTAGATGTTAGTCGAACAAATTATCTTTTTGGTTCAGTTAGGTGCTATCCTGTCTTTTAATTTTCTGTTTGAGGCTATGACTCAGTAATTTGCTTTTCTGCTTATAGTATCAAAACTGTTTGTTTTAAAATAACAGCTATAAAGTATCCAGTACATAATTTTACAAATACCTATTGACTTTTTTCTTTGACTTTTACATTAAGCACTGACATTTCAATTTTGACAGTTTACTTACCACTTAATTAGAATGAGTAAATTTCTCATTAGGACAAAGTGAAAAGAAAAATGTTGCCAAAAATTTCTCATGGAAGAAGGAATGTCATATAAGATAAACATGTATATAACATAAAATTAGTACATTAAATATTATTCACATCTGACATGAAATGTTGAGATATTTTAAAAAATGTTTTCACACTGTTCATTCAAACACAGTGTTAAATTATTCTAAATCTGTGGTCCATTTCTCCCTTAACTCTCAGCTCTGTTCTAAATTCCAGATTGACATCATCATATTAATTTTCTTAATAAATATTTTCATAAGCTTAGTTTTATTGCGTGTCTATTTTTTCAGTTCATGCTTGACATTGTTTTCTTAACATTATTACTATTTTATTGTCAATTGTAGTGCTCTGTCTTCCTCAGTTGCTTGGCTGCTCACACTTTATAAGAAAGGAATTATCTCCACACCTGGTTGCATTTCCATTTCTCTTCCTATAGTGGAAAAGAATTTCAACAAATTGAATCAAAAATTAAATAATAAAACTGTTTTTTCACTTTTAAGTGCTTCCTAAATTTTAATGACTTGTTTATAGCTTCGTTTTCTGTTGAAAAATCTTTTGTAAACTTTTTTAAATAGACTCTAAATAAATAATTAAGGGTGATTTTTTGAAGGGATTGTTATGACACAAATTAGCCTATTTTATTAATGTCAATGTTCTCTATTGTTTTATATATCTTTCTATGTTTATTCCAAAACTTCTATGGATGTAAATATTATATTTTGCTTCTTTAAAATATACATTTTAATATCTTATCTGATTATATTATTTTGTCACAATGTGTGTAAGGGTGTGTTTGTTTAACATGTTTGACATTTACCTCATTTGCTGAGTGGTCATATGTTTTGCTAAGGAAACTTTTGTGGAAAAAGAAGCTTAAGAATTTAGATTTTTTTTTTCTGTATTTTGTATCTGGCCAACATATCCATTTCTTGTTGGATTTAAAGAAATGATACTGGAGAAAGAAAATGATCAAATATACTTTAAATACCGAAATAATTAAAAGGCAAGAAAGTCCTGGAAGTTAGCTGTTATGTACTTTCCTATAAGTACCTGTTTTAGTAACATTGAAAGCTTTAAAATAAAGAAAATCAAGCTCAGTTGTATCTAAATAATTTAATTGCAAGAATTTTTGCTTAAAATGAAAAAAAATTTTGAATTTAATTTGCATTTATGCATAATTAATAAGGATGTCAGAATCACCAACAATAGTTAAAAGCATTCCATGGTTCCTGAATAATAATCACTGATAAGATGTTATCATACTATAAATTTGAAATTAAAATAAATTGTTAGTCTCTCAGTTGCGTCAGATTCTGTGACCCCATGGACTGTAGTCCACCAGGCTCCTCTGCCCGTGGGAATTCCCAGGCAAGAATACTGGAGTGGGTTGTCATTTTTGTCATTTCCTTCTCCAGGATATCTTCCCAAACCAGGGATCAAACCAAGGTCTCTTGCATTGCAGGCATATTCTTTACAGATGAGACTGGGGCTTCCCAGTGGTAAAGAATCCGCCTGCCAGTGCAGGAGATGCAGGTCCCATCTCTGTATTCAGAAGATCCCCTGGAGGAGGAAATGGCAACCCACTCCAGTACTCTTGTCTGGGAAATCCCATGGATAGGAGAGCCTGGTGGGCTATAGTCCATTAGGTCACAAAGAGTCAGACATGACTGAGTGTGCAGAGGCAGATGAGATTAATGATACTGACATGAGATTCTCCTGCATTTTCCAAGTGAGTACATTATAATCACAAGGCTCCTTATAAAAGGGAAGCAGAAATGTTAGAGTCAGAAAAGTAAATGTGACTAGGGAAACCAAGAGAATTTTAAAGGTACAATACTGCTGGCTTTGAGAAGGAAGCAGAGTGACTTAAGGGAATCAAGGTATCTCTAGAAGCTAGGAAAGAACCTAGGAAAGAAAGTGCAATACTTATTGCTGGCTTTGAGAAGGAAGAAGAGTGACTTAAGGAATCAAAGTAGCCTGTAGAAGCTAGGAAAAATTTAAATGATAATCCATTCTTTATCCCATTCAGGTCCACTGATTCAATGGACATGAGTTTGAGCAAACTAAGGGAGTTGGTGATAGAAAGGGGACAATCCATTTCCTTGTCCCCTAGAGACTAGAAGGAACCAGATATTCTGACAACATGCTTTTATCTCCATGCTACTGATTTTGTACTTCTGACAGCCAAAACTGTAAGATAATATCTTTGTGTTGTTTTAAACTGTTAAATGTGTGATGATTTGTTATAGCAGCAATGTTACATATATTATATATATATATAAAATATATGTTATATGTATAATATATATAATGTTATATATTCTTGAAGCTTGTTTATTTTAGACAGTTACTTTTTTTCCTTATCACTATTTTCTTCTTTTATCATTTGATTAAAAATATATATTCAGTTCAGTTCAGTCGCTCAGTCATGTCTGACTCTTGCGAACCCATGAATCGCAGCATGCCAGGCCTCCCTGTCCATCAGCAACTCCTGGAGTTTACTCAAACCCATGTAATCAATTATTACTTTGTTCAAAGAACAGTGCTAATATTGTCTGCACTTCATCACAGTATTATCTTTTCAATCATGAGATCTTACATGTGAATGTGAATTTCCTCTTTTTTCTTTCTCTTCTTATAACCAGCAAAAGTTTCTAACAATAGTTACTATTGTTTAATTGTTTATTAATTAGAAAGAAGCCTGCATATGTACATGTACTGATACATACTGATGGTTTCAACCAGAATCACCTCATAGTTAGAAAGATTTATCTGTGAAAATTGAGCATAATGATATTTTCTTGGCTCAAATATAATTTCTGATCTCCTTTCTCTGTTTCCCATCATGTTCTAGCTTTTTGACCTAACCTATCACAGGCATGGAGAATATTGCTTAGAGATCAAAATCATGTAGTGCCTTAGATTAACAGATCTGCATTTAAATCAGGTTCTAATACCACTTGAAACAGTTGCTCATTGCATCTAATCATCAACTTTCCTATCTGTCTAAACATGGATATATCTATCTGCTGGTAGATAGACATGTGAAATGAATAATTTTTACTCCAATAATATATATTTTAGGTTGTTCATTATACATAAAGCATTTACAATATTATCTGTTTAACAATAATCAATTGCTATTTTGTGTATGCAAAATAATGAAAAATACTAGCATAGCACCTAATGAAAACTGAAAACAAAATGATAGCCAGTAGCAATACTTTCAGTATTTTTACTAAAGTGCTATTAAAAATAACATAGTGCATAGATTACTATTAGCATTCCTTTTAATATTATCTAATGGAATGGTGATGAGAGTCAGCTGTCACATTCTCTCTCTTAAACTGTCCTCATTCTAGTAAGAAAACTCTTTTACACTCAAATTTGGATCTTCTGCCTGATATATTTTAAAATGGGAGATGATTCCTGAGTTTTGAAGGTTGACTGGAATCCCTCTCAAGGACAAAAGAAGGTCAAGTGTTTTGGGGAGTCCACACTCCAGTTAGGACTGCAAGGAGATCAAACCAGGCAATCCTAAAGGAAGTCCTAAAGAAATATGTCATATTCCCTGACGATGAATATTCAGGATTGATGCTGAAGCTAAAACTCCAATATTTTGGTCACCTAATACAAAGAATTGACTCACTAGAAAAGACCCTGATGATGGGAAAGATTGAAGGCTAGAGGAGAAGGGGACAAGAGATGGTTGGATGGTATCACAGACTTGATGGACATGAGATTGAGCAAGCTCCAGGAGTTGGTAATGGACAGGGAAGCCTGGTGTGCTTCAGCCTATGGGATCTCAAAGAGTCAGACATGGCTGAGCTACTGAACTAACTGACACTCCAGCATTTTTCCAAAGGTATTCATTATGCAAGGCAGTGTTGATAATTCCAAACCATCTTGAAGATGTGTGTGTGCATGCTAAATTGCTTCAATCATGTCCAACACTTTGTGATTCTGTGGATTGTAGTCCACCAGGATACTCTATCTGTGAGATTCTCCAGGCAAGAATACTAAAGTGGGTTGCCATGCTCTCCTCCAGGAGATCTTCCTGACTCAGGGATCAAACCCTCAATTGTACATGTCCTGCATTAGTAGACAAGTTCTTTACCTTGAGCACCACCTGGGAAGCCACAGTCTTAAAGATAAATTTCTTCCAGTGACTGATAAGTGTTTCTATATTAACTTAAAATAATAATGTTTGGCAGTCGTTGTACTTTCATGTGCTAAAGTCTTCAATAGTTTCATGGTTTACTTTTATATTTTGTTTGTTTGCTTTTTTTAAGTTCTAGCCAGGGAAGGCTTTTTCCTTCCGTTTTAGGTAATGGTTGAAACAGCTGGCTAGCCATATTTTAGTGAGTCACTTGGTTCTCATGATTTGTCCTAAACATAGTAGGACTGTCTAAAAAAAATTGAGAAAAAAAAGCTAAACTCAAATTTATAGTGTAATGAAGCTGTGATGTTGTGAATATCATTCTTTAGAAATCTTGGAAGGCTGCTTAAGAAGTCAATTCCAATTGGGAAATACATCAACATTAGGATGAATATGCCACTTATTTTTGGTTTCACAGAATTACTAAGAGGAAGTTTTAGCTTATTTTTCTAGTTGTGGCAAATATATACCATGTATCTGTGCATATAAACTGCATAGTCATAAACAGTCACAGAATTTTACAATGGTAGAAAGCAGATACTAATAAAAAAGAGATTTTAAAGGTTATTTAGANATGAATATGCCACTTATTTTTGGTTTCACAGAATTACTAAGAGGAAGTTTTAGCTTATTTTTCTAGTTGTGGCAAATATATACCATGTATCTGTGCATATAAACTGCATAGTCATAAACAGTCACAGAATTTTACAATGGTAGAAAGCAGATACTAATAAAAAAGAGATTTTAAAGGTTATTTAGATAACTTTACCATACACTAATCACAGTATAATATAAAGCTATAATAATGAATAAAGTGTATTGTCATCAAAATCAGATTTATCTTTGTATCTGAATCTTTAGCATGCCTTTCTATAATTTGTTTGTGTAGAAGTTATTCTTAGCATTCATGTACAACTCAGTCTTAAATAACTGAACAATTATATATGATCTCTTAAATGTTAACTCAAATAATGTGGGAAGGTTTCATAAATGCACAACCCTAAATCATCATAACTGACAATTTCAAGACCTTTTACCTGCTAAGGTGGTTTTAGGCTGAAATGACAGGATATTTCACTAAAACTTTCTGAAAAGTAAATCTTTTTCATGTGTTATTTATCTACTTACTTAACAATACTGAGAAATCAAGGGGTAATGGATTCTAAGGATATCAGTCAGTAATGTTGGGATTCTTGTCAGCTTCTCTGTTGTTTTTTGCCTTTCCTTTAGATGATGAGCATGGCTTTTAATCTTTAGTACTCCAAAACTATGTCCACTAGGAGTAAGGCCAAGTCTGGTAACTCCTTTTTACATCTTTTAGTCTATCAGACTTTTCAAAAGCTCCCAGCCTATTTCACCTTGTATTTAGTCAGCTGGAAGTAGGCCTCCTGTGTGACTCCTAGCTACAAGAGGGAAGAATTTGGCCAGTAACTTGCATTTTCAACCTGCAGAGTGATGGGCTAGACACTGGTGCAAGGAAGATTCAGGTGGGAAATGTTGATGCTTAGGTAGCCACAGAAGTCTCCTATATGTTTGACTACGGAGGCCCCAAGAGAAAGACAAATCAGCTCAAGGTCTCAGATGCACACTTACAGAGGCTTATTTGAGGATTTGGCTGGTACTAGTATTTGAGATTTGATTTTAGAGAGAGAATATATTTATAAATTTATATTTATAAATTTATATATTTATAAAATATG
>SJYA01002597.1:753770-837942 GCA_006410615.1 Neotragus moschatus | reverse complement strand
TTGAAATCAATTATACACATATAAAAGGACATAAAAGAATACTTCTGCAAAAAATGTAAGAAAATAGTATTGACAATTTCATGACAATTTCTCAGTAACTTTCAATAGGAAAGTGTTAGAAAAGAATATACTTTAAAATGTAGGTTTTTGTGAATCCACTTAGTTTTAGCTATGGTATCTATTTAGCTCTTTGATGTCAAACAAAAATGTCATTCTTTTGAGTTCTGATCTCTTCACATGTAATGAAGTTAATGATACTGTTATTGGAAGATTAAAATGAAATGATAAGTGAACACATAGCACAGTTACTTTTCCTTAGAAAATCTTCTGGATATTTTGCTACTCTATCCTTCATCCAGCCAGCTTAATTCTGAAAAATTCTTTATTAACAAGAACTCAGTAATCTGTACCTCATAATAACCTAGTTGATGACTTAAAGATTTATTTTGTTATATGAAAAAGTGCTTGTTTAACATAAAGGTAAAGTTTGAGGAAAAATATTTGAAGTATAAAATTCTCTGTCATGTAAATCAACTGAATTAGTCATTTCCTGAAACACATTATTTTCCCTCAAAGCACATCTGTCAATGTATAGTAAACAATATTCAGAAAATCTTACTTTTTTTGTGAAAAAGGGCAAACAATGAAAAAAATATATAATTACACCTTGGAAGGTTTATACTAACATACTGAGGCTATTGACCTACTATTTTTTTAACTCAAGTTTGACTTTTCTTTGGGGTATATAGTCATACTTAGTGTGTTTATTGGTTTAAATATTGGAAACCATTTAAAGTTTCAAGTGGTTAATTAGCATGGTTATTAACCAGAAAAAACGACATTTATGGCAAACTATAAACACAAGAAACAAGAACAAAGGAAAGCAAACAAAACAATGCTAAATTTGTATTGTATGGAATTATAAGAAACTGGGCAGTACCACAAAGTGGGCATGGCTCTTGTTGTGTACTTTACGCTTGTCAATACTATTACTCTTTATTCACTTTGAATCATGATGAATACTTGCCATCAGTTTCCCCTAACCCTCAGGATGTGATGAATGTAATGTAGGTGACATATGCGCTAAGGTCAAATTCTATTTCATAAATCAAGAGAGTGTGCCTTTTAATTTATTCAAAATAAATAATATTTGTTTTTCTCCAACTCTCTTCTTCTTGTATGTAGAATATGTATTTATAACTATCTGCCTACCTGTCTTGGAGAAGGCAGTGGCACCCCACTCCAGCACTCTTGCCTGGAAAATCCCATGGATGGAGGAGCCTGGTGGGCCACCATCTATGGGGTCACACAGAGTCAGACACGACTGAAGCGACTTAGCAGCAGCAGCAGCAGCTACCTATCTATATATATATATATATATATACATATATATATATATATGCATAGGTGGAAAGATGGATAAACATATATTCCCACTGTAATAAAAATTTTTATTTTATTCCATAGTATTTTATCTCTAAAGTAAAATTTTAAGCAAAGTGTAAAAACTTAATTATATTAGTCATCTACATAAGACCTGAACTGAAATATGAAATATTTACAGTCTTCATTTATCCCTTTTAATGAATATTCATGTTTCATTGCATACCTATGTTTGGTTAGGGGATAATCAATATAGAGTATATACATCCATTTAGATTTTTGAAATCCCAAATTTCTTAATTTGAAACACATTTGGCCTCATGAGTTCCTAATTGTGTACTGTCGATTAGAACCACTTAATATTCATAATACTTATTTTATTTTCAAATATAATTATTACTTTTAAATTTCTTGTGATTGATTATCTCATCTGTAGTGGTCAGAGTAATAGGTTAATATCTTATTTTGAAAAGAAATTACCAATATCTTACAAATATAATGCGTGCAAGTATTAACCCTTCTTTGTAAATAGGAGGCTGAGAAATTAAAAGATAAAATCACTTATCTGATATTGTATTACTAGGTCACTCCTGAATCAGCTCAGTACCTTCCCCAGTAATCATACTATTGCTTTCTTCCCTGTCATCTCTCACCCCTGTAGTATTCTGTTTAGACATAAATTTTCTTAATCTAAGAAATTAATTCATCTTGAGATGTTTGCAGGTGACAATGGCTGGTGCACTGGGATGACCCAGAGGGATGGTATGGGGAGGGAGGTGGGAGGGGGGTTCAGGATTGGGAACACATGTACACTCGTGGCGGATTCATGTTGATGTATGGCAAAACCAATACAATATTGTAAAGTAATTAGACTCCAATTAAAATAAATACACTTAAAAAAGAAAGCAATGAGGTGAAAAATAATGGAAAATTTAAAAAACAAACAAAAAAAAAGAAAACACAAATTTCATTTTAGAAGCTATTAGTTGTTTATAATATAGCAACATGCCAAGTCTCACTGCCCATATTTTTAAAATGTGACTCCTTTCTTAGCATTTACCAACATGAGCCCCAAATCCTATTTCTACAGCTAGTGCAAATCTATATTTCAAGATGCTATAGTTTCTATTTAAAACAATAATTTGGGGATTAAGTTATCAATTACTAATGAGTAATCCTGTATTTTTATATTTGTGCTAGTTTATTCAGTAATATTTCTAAACAGAAGTGTTTTCCACAAATTGAAGAACAATTAAGTTAAAAAAAAGTGGTGCAGCCATTGCAATCAGTGGTAAAAATAATTCATGGGGAAGATGATTATTCACGTTATTCATACAAATTTAAGAATCAAAGGGATTTTCTTGCTTATAATATCACTGACACATTTAACTATGTTTCCTTTAATTAATAAAAAAGGTACCATATTTAGTGACCTGTCAAATATGCATGTATCATATACACTGAAATTTCATAATTGATTAAAACTTTTTAACTTGAAAGAAAATTACATAAATACTTCTACACTGATGGTTTATTGGGATATTCTGCATTAATAAATTTTTGGATTGCAGTTTATTCTTTTCTATGTTATAAACATAACTAAATAGTGTTATTTTTTAATTTCAGATATAACTAAATACAGTTATACTAAATAATTTTAAATGGGTCTTTTAAAGCACATTTAAATAAGTTTTCACCATTATACCAAAAGATATTCAAACTTACAGACGCCCACAGAGCAAACTAAGAATTAAATGGAAACAGAACTCACAGGATTTCCCTGGTGGTTCAGATGGTAAAGAATCTGCCGGGCATGCAGGAGACCAGGGCTATATCTTTGGGTTAGGAAGAACCTCTGGAGAAGGGAATGGCTAACTACTCTAGTATTCTCACCTGGAGAATCCCATGGACAGAGAAGCCTGGAGGGCTACACTCCATGGGGACCAAAGCAGTCGGACATGACTGAGTGACCAACACTGAATTAATTAAGAACTTAGAACCTTCTGGAGCCCACAGAACAAATTCTGAGCTAAATGTAAATAGAACTCACCAGGAGGATCCAGGCTCACAGAAGCTCTGAGAGTCCACTATGCATCCTTTTCCATCAAGCCTGGTGTTGCAACTGGTCCCCACTGTTACATTGGACTGTCCTTGCTGGTCCTCATAGCCTGGCTGTTCTGACCCCTTCTGAAGGACGGAGGCTGCTGACTATCCACTGTTTCATGTTATTGCCTCTCAGTGTAGTGGGAAAGGGAAAGGGAAATTTGCACAGTCATGTGCGACTTTGTGACCCCATGAACTGTAAAGCCTGCCCGGCTCCTCTGTCCAAGGGATTCTCCAGGCAAGAATACTGGAATGGTTTGCCATTTCCTTCTGCAGGGTATCTTCCAGACCCGGGGATCAAACCCAGGTCTCTGGCATTGCAGGCAGATTCCTTATAGACTGAGCCACTTAGAAATGAGTGTAGTGGGAGCAGGAGCCAAATTCTCTTCCTCATCTTGGACCATGAGCTGGCTCACTGGCATCACTGAAGTGCCAACCCTTTGGCTTCAGATTGTTAGAGAATCTGCATTTGATCAGATTTCTCAATTATCTATAGCTACATCACAAATTACTCCAAAACATAGACGCTATAAAAAGGAAACACTTATGATCTCACATCATTTCTGAGGGTCAGGAAGCAGCCTCTCTGTGTGGCTTAACTCAATCCTTCCTAAAACTGCAGTAGGACTTGGCCAAGACTTGCCTGGGTCTGAAGGACCCTCTCACAGCCTGGCCAGGTAATAATGCCATGGCCAGAGGTGTCAGATCTTCATCATGGGGCCTCTTCACCCTATGGGACACCTCGAGTGTCCTTACAACATGGCAGCTGGGGACCCACAGCAAATGTCCAAGAGAGCCAGGAGAAAGTCCCAGTGCTTCAGAGTCATCTGTGTCATTATACAGGTTGGCCTCACTAGGCCTGGGAGGGACCACCTGGGCCATGAATACCACGGGGCAGGCTCCTTGGTGTCAATGTGAGGCACTGACCATGCCCGTTACAACTGGGGAACCAGCAGTTTCTCCACAAGTTCACACTTCCAATGCGTGGAGACTAGGAAGATTTCTGAGATGTGCTGGAGGCACATGGGGGCATGGAACCTCCTTTAGGGCAATGGGCTACTTGCACCAACCAGTCCTGGAAAGGCCTTGCTCATCCCTAGCAGCAGATGCCCATATCATGACCCACAGCCTGCTGACATGAAGGGCTACTTGAACGACATGGTGGTTGGTGAGCACCACTGTCCTCCCAAGGAGCTGAGGAAACCTGCTCTCCCATAGGTATCTCATCCCTTCACATCCCTTCAGCCCTATTTCTATTTTCTTTTTTACTGCTTTGGTAGGTGTGAAATGGATTTTCTAATTTTCATACGAGTTTTCGAGGTTACTAATAAGACTTACTAGACATTTAGATTTCCTTTCTGTGAAATGCCTATTTTCCTACTGCACTATTTCTTTCTTAGCTATTGTCATCCTTTACATATTTTGTATATCAGTCATTTGCAGTTACATATGTTACAAATTTTAAAAAAATGCTGAGTAAAACTATCAAATGCTGGGGAAGATGCAGCTGGTAATTAACTCCTTCACCATGAGCATTCAAACCCTGAAATATGATTACTTGGTCTCACTCAATAGCCAGATATTTCTCTGTGAAAATTTAATATCAGAATGAGGTGCGACTCCTACTGCATAGCCAGGAACAGTCCCTTGGAGGATATTGTTTTATTGTAGACAAAGATTTAAAGCACCCTCTAAATTATGAAGATGTAAGGCAAATAGGCAGTCCTTGCCAGTGAAGATTTGTGTGTAGGTATAGGTATGTAAGATGTGTGTTTATTATTTAACAACATTTGCCTTTCCCGTTTGTGCTGAGATGGTCCCATGGAAAAGGAGCAAACCAGGCTCCATGGGGAAGACTTATTCCAGCACCTCAGGAGACTGGGATTGAGTTCTTCTCCAACATGGCCCATGGTCTCAGTATGTGAGTGTGATCAAAAAGAGAGGTGTCCTTAGAGTTCAGGGCGATGCTGCTGGGATGATGGGAAGAAAATAATTGAATTAATGGGAGTATTGTAGAAACTATGAACACATTTCCTGCCATAAGAATGTGCCAGACCACCTGTAAATCCATGTGGCAGAGACACAAGCCAAGGCATTAATGGATAGGTCATGCCTCTGAGTTTTCTCTCTCTTCCCTGACTTCTTGAAGGTGGACCAATCTTCTCTGATCTAAATTTCTGGTGTTCTTGCTCAAGTAGGGTGGTTAAGGAAGGCTTTTTAAAGTAAAGGGATTTCCTTTCACTGAGGGTAGGTGAGTGCTCAAGCAAGAAAATGAATAAATGAAAGTGAGGTAATTGTATTTATATTCCAAGCTAGTAACATGGATCATTCCAGATACACTATTGACAAGGATTTTTCTATCAACTGGGTCACTTCCCTTATAGTCTTTCTCTAAATTTCTTAAATGTATTCCCACAACACCTGCAGTTAAGCCCAATGTTTCTAGGGATATAAGAACAAAGCACACAGCCTGTCTCTGAGGAAAATGGATCCAGAGAGCAATAATGAGAGCTATGAGAATGAGAAATCTGAAAAAAAAAAAAAAAGAGGAAACATTGTGGTGTCATAGATTCAGATATTTCAGCAGTAAATCAATGTTCAGTGACTAAACAATTTTCAGAGTTAAATTATATTTTCTGTCCTTAAGGATTATCCATAATAGTTATATAATTGTAAATATATACATGTAAATATCATTGAGAAAATTCTGACATTGGTTACACCTGTCCTTTTTCTACTAAAATCATTTTCCCATTGTATTATAAATGTATTTCTTATGCATTTCCATCATCTTTGTCATAGTTACTCCCCACTGTTTCAGAAAAAAATGAAACTTCATGTTTACAAATTGACATTTCTTGATAAGAGGTAAAAGTATTTGTTTAAAAAGAATTCTGTAAATTTTTTCTTAGGCTGCTTCAATTTATAAAATGCACTAAATTTTTAAATAACTTCAAGTTACCTGGAATATAAAGCATCATTAAAGAGCATACTTAAATAATTGTTTGTTAATGCTAATAATACATTTGCTTGTGTTTTTGTTGTTGTTTGTTTACTTTTTAACACCAAATGATGCAAAAGGATCCTGTATATTAAGTGTTAAAAAAAAACACAGTGTTTCCCTGGAGAGTGGTTTTGAGACTTCACAGTTTTTTCAGTTTCCAAGTGTAGAGGATGTTATAAGTGATTCCCCAAATAAATGATCTAGTGAAGTCGTTATCAAGAAACCCTTCCAAGTCGATCCCTTACAAACATCCTCCTGTATCTGTGCCAATAGAACAGGACTGAGTTTTGTTCAGAAGCAAAGGAAAGCTTCAGTTTTTAATCAAAGGATGAAGAAGTGTGACCTCAGACTCCAAGTCCTAACTACCCCCAGCAAGCTGTAGGGTGGACCCTTTCTAGGGCTTAGTCAGTGAGAAGGGAAGTGAGCAGAATTCTAGTGGGGCTGGTGCAGCTGTGTTGTTCAGGCTCTGGAGTGCAGTGCCAGGTACCGAGTATCTGCATATGGTCGACTGCCATCTTAAATTGAGTGTCCCAGAGCTGAGGCGATGGGCACAGCTATTCGGCACTAGGAACTCCAGCCTGAAGTGCCAGGAAAAGACCTCTGAAACCCGCACCCCATGAGCAAGTGAGAATGCAAGCACAAAGGAAAATTTAAAAAATAAAATAAAATAGGCCTTATTTTATTACCCAGATTCTATTTTTGGCTCCTAATAGTTGTTAATAATTGTTCATGGGTTTGCTTGGGATGATGTTCCAGAGGGAGTGTTTCCTCAAAAAGGTTGGATTGCTGAGGAAGTTGGGTCGGTGTTAGTAAAACTGAAGTTGGTGCACAAAAATACCGAGTAGCCTTTGCCCATTATAGTAACATTCTGAACAGTGGAACCACATTTCCTGGAGCAGAAGTATTCATCTCCATTGACTGAATGGTCTCAGTTGCCATTTAGTGACATTTGCTTTATCTTGAACAAAGGTTCCTCAGGTTTCTCTCCTCCCTCCAAGTTACTGAATTTTTTCTCCCAGATCTAAGCAAGAGCTGAAAGCTCATCTGGGGAACTGAGTGACTGCAGAGAGAGTGGAGCCTTCAGGCTCCACTGATCATTTCCTCTTGCTTGCACAACTTTCTGCTATAAGCTTTTACTGATTTTTGCTGCCCCTTTGGTAAAGAATCTGCCTACAATGAAGGAGACCCCGGTTCAATTCCTGGGTCGGGAAGAGCCTCTGGAGAAGGAATAGGCTACCCACTCCAGTATTCTTGGACTCCCCTTGTGGCTCAGCTGGTAAAGAATCCACTTGCAATGAGGGAGAGCTGGGGTTGATCCCTGGGTTGGAAGATACCCTGGAGAAAGGAGAGGCTACCCACTCCAGTATTTCAACCTGGAGAATTCCATGGACTGTATAGTCCATCGGGTCTATACGAAGAGTCGGATATGACTCACCATGTAAAAGAAAAGTTCCTTATTCAATTGATTTTGAGATGCTTGTATATTTCTGAGATCCAGGAATTCTCCCTTTGTAGCAATTTTTCTGAGAAAAGTATTTCCATATATCTGTTAAAATTTATATGTATTTGACACTACACTGTAACTTGAATTAGAAAGCAAAAAGGGGCAGAATCAGTTCAGCTCAGTTCAGTCGCTCAGTCGTATCTGACTCTGCGACCCCATGAATTGCAGCATACCAGGCCTCCCTGTCCATCACCAACTCCTGGAGTTCACTCAAACTCATGTCCATCAAGTTAGTAATGCCATCCAGCCATCTCATCTTCTGTCATCCCCTTCTCCTCTTGCCCTCAATCCTTTCCAGCATCAGGGTCTTTTCCAATGAGTCAACAATAGAAACAAATGTTTATTCTGAGAAAGAACCCAAGCGCATTTCCACAGACATTTCCCTGTCNTCAAACTCATGTCCATCAAGTTAGTAATGCCATCCAGCCATCTGATCTTCTGTCATCCCCTTCTCCTCTTGCCCTCAATCCTTTCCAGCATCAGGGTCTTTTCCAATGAGTCAACAATAGAAACAAATGTTTATTCTGAGAAAGAACCCAAGCGCATTTCCACAGACATTTCCCTGTCCCTTATTTATGATACATCCTGCCCTGAGCCTAGAATGCTGGGCCAGGTGGAGAACTACTTGGATTTCTCTCCATATTAGCAACTGAGAGGAACCATTTAACACTGAAAAGTTGTGGATAAGTCTTAGGCAAAGCTTCAATTTCTATTTTTTTTCCTTTATTTTTACTGTGGTCTCCACCATCTTGGATAAAAAGATATAAAAGCTATTTATATCTAACTATTGATCTTCATAAACAGAGGCATTGAAGAGGAACAAAAACAACTACTACAACAGAATAGTTTGTATCACATCTGAATCTATTAATTTGTGAGGAAAGGGAGATTCATATCACTCTTGGGAGAGTTCAGCGATTCACTCTGTGTCATGTAGGTGCTTGATTTAAGCAAAACAAACATTTACTTGCAAACAGAATTCCCAAAACATTTTTTGATTGGTTTCTAAAAGAAACCTAAAAATTTCTCTTTTGACTGATCATTTTTCATCATGATATTATTTGTGTGGGTATTAAACTGGTGGGTATTAAATAAGGGCTCCCCCTAAGGCTGAGTGGGTAAAGAATCCACCTGGAACTCAGGAGACCTGGCTTCAATCCCTGGGTTGGGAAGATCCCCTGGAGAAGGGGAAGGCTGCCCACTTCAGTATGTCTGGCCTAGAGAATTCCATGGATTCTATGGTCCATGGGGTTGCAAAGAGTTGAACATAACTGAGCAACTTTCGCACAAACTGGGGATCAATTCTTAACAAGCTGTGGAATGGCTGAAAAGTCATGCAAGCATATAGACATGTAAAGATTTAAGTAGGAGATTCCTTTATAGAAGTCAACAATATGTTTCTTAGATATTAATCTCTAATGAAGGAGGTGAAAACTGTACATGTATTAAATCTCCATCTCATAATGGTAGAATGTATGTTAGGAAAGTGCTATTATTAAAGCACAGGAAGCATTCATGTTCCCATGAAATCTTAAAAGGAAATGTATGTTTAGGATAACATAGACCAATGAACAGAAGTCAAACAGACTTGGATTAAGGTCTTAAAGTTTTCCAAGTCCTTAAACTCAAACCCTCATCTTAATATTTAATTGATTTGCTAAAGCTTCTGTAACAAAGTACCACTAACTGGGTTGTTGTTCAGTGACTAAGTCATGTCCTATTTTTGTGACCTCGTGGACTGCAGCTCAACAGGCTTCCCTGTCCTTTACTATCTCCTGGAGCTTGCTCAAACTCATGTCTATGGAGGCAGTAATGCCATTCAATCATCTCATTCTCTGTTGCCCTTTTATCTTCCTGAACTCAGTCTTTCCCAGAATCAGGATATTTTCCAATGAGTCATCTTAGCCTTCTTTATGATCGAGCTCTCACATCTGTACATGACTACTGGATAACCACAGCTTTGACTATATGTACCTTTGTTAGCATAGCAATGCCTCTGCTTTTTTAATATGCTGTCTAGCTTTTCTTTCAAGGAGCAAGTGTCCTTTAGCCCTGTATCTGCAGTAACTGTTCACGATGATTTGGTAGCCCAAGAAAATAAAATGTGCCACTCTCCACTTTTACCTCATGTATTTGCCATGAAGTGATGGGACTGGGTACCATGATCTTAGTTTTTTGAATATTGAGTTTTAAGCCAGATCTTTCACTCTCCTCTTTTGCTCACCATCATCAAGAAGCTCTTTAGTTCCTGTTTCCTGTCTTCCATTAGTTTGGTATTATCTATCTGAGGTTGTTGATATGTCTCCCTGCAAATAATTGGATAGATTAAGCAACAGATATTTACTGTTTCAAATTTGTAGAAGTTAGAATACAAAATCAAAGTGTTGATTTTTTTCCTTTTTCCACATTCATATCCTTCTGAGGCATGTGAAATACTGGGGTAAATATAATTGAAAGCAAAATCCTACCCCCTTAAAAAAAAAACAGCATATAGGTTAAAACATATTAGACAAAGAAAATATTTTTATTATTTATTTATTCTTGGCTGTGCTTGGGTCTTTGTTCCTCCTTGGGGTTTCTCTGGTTGTAGTGAGCAGGGTCTCCTCTTTGTTTTTCTGTGCTTGCAGACTTCTCACTGTGGTGGCTTCTCTTGTTGAGCACAGGCTCTAGAGTGCCGGCAGTTGTGGTGTAGGGGCTTAGTTGCTCCGTCTCATGTGGCATCTTCCCAGATGACAGATACTGGCCGTGTCCCCTGTTGGCAGATGATTACTATCCACTGCACCACCAGGGAAGTTCCTACTTTTACTACTGAATAAGCACTCCAATACTTTGGCCACCTGATACGAAGAGCTGACTCATTTGAAAAGACCCTGATGCTGGGAAAGATTGAGGGTGGGAAGAGAAGGAGATGACAGAAGATGGGATGGTTGGATGGCATCACCAACTCAATGGACATGGGTATGGGTAGACTCCAGCATTTGGTGATGGACAGGAAGGCCTGGCATACTGCAGTTCATGGGGCTGCAGAGTCGGACACGACTGAGTGACTGAACTGATATTGATAATGAAGCATTAATGCACAATATAATGCTCTAACAGGTAATCCTCTCAGATGTTGCAAAGACAGAATTGTTTTAAAAAGTCATTTGATGTAATCAAGCAGAAATAACCCATTACATACATGTTCTCAAGGTAAACAATAATTAGTCCTGAAGTAAGAGTATTGACAGCACCATTTTTCACACATAGTTTATTCCAGGCTATTCTGATAAGAGCTGGTGTTATCTAACTGGCGTCATTAAGACAAAAAACAAACTACTTATATTGTAACATGAGACAGCTTTGCAATTTAGAAAAAATTATCCTTAGAGGTTAAGCTCCAACCTTATCAAAATATCTGGGATGTTGCAGTACTATCTCTTCAGACATATAGATTTCAGAGAGATGGCTTCCCGGTTCTAAAAAAAAGATATTCCTGGGTCATAGAGCTGACAAAAGGCTCATTTAGTTTCTAAAAATATTTACAACATTTCAAAAAGGTAATGAAAGAACTTATACTTGTAAGTTTTCTAAAGTAAATGATCTAAAAAGAGGACAGTGGAGAAAAAGTCTCCATTCTTGTTTATAAAGCAGAATTCCAATCTTATATTTAATTTCCATTTGTTCTCACAGAGGGAGCATTCTGCTCCAAGGCTCTGCCTGCTTTGCAGATAACCATCATTGTTCTGTGTTTCTTCATAATCTTCCTTCATCCTTGTCTGTTTTTGTTTCCAAATTACTGTTGTTGTTGTTTTTCTATAAGGACAGCAATTGTGTTGAATTAGAACCCAAACTAATAGCCTTTTTTAATTCGATGACTTTTGCAAAGATTTTATCTTTAAATAAGGCCACGCACGTAGTTTCTAAAGTTTCAGTTCAGTTCAGTTCAGTCCCTCAGTCGTGTCCGACTCTTTGCGACCCCATGAATCACAGCATGCNTCTAGATGAGTGATCACACCATCATGTTTATCCACGTCATGAAAATCTTTTTTGTACAGTTCTGTGTATTCTTGCCACCTCTTCTTAATATCTTCTGCTTCTGTTAGATCCATACCATTTCTGTCCTTTATCGAGCCCATCTTTGCGTGAAATGTTCCCTTGGTATCTCCGATTTTTTTTTTAAGAGATCTCTAGTCTTTCCCATTCTGTTGTTTTCCTCTATTTCTTTGCGTTGATTGCTGAAAAAGGGTTTCTTATCTCTTCTTGCTAGTCTTTGGAACTCTCCATTCAAATGCTTATATCTTTCCTTTTCCCCTTTGCCTCTCTTCTTTTCACAGCTATTTGTAAGGCCTCCCCAGACAGCCATTTTGCCTTTTTTCATTACTTTTCTATGGAGATGGTCTTGATCCCTGTCTCCTGTATGATGTCACACACCTCATTCCACAGTTCATCAGGCACTCTATCAGATATAGGCCCTTAAATCTATGTCACTTCCACTGTGTAATCATAAGGTATTTTATTTAGGTCATACCTGAATGGTCTAGTGGTTTTCCCTACTTTCTTCAATTTAAGTCTGAATTTTGCAATAAGGAGCTCATGATCTGAGCCACAGTCAGCTCCTGGTCTTGTTTTTGCTGACTGTATAGAGCTTCTCCATCTTTGGCTGCAAAGAATATAATCAATCTGATTTCAGTGTTGACCATCTGGTGATGTCCATGTGTAGTCTTCTCTTGTGTTGTTGGAAGAGGGTGCTTGCTATGACCAGTGCCTTCTAAAGTTTAGGATATATATATATATATATATATATATATACACACACACACACACACAAATGTGGTTGGTCTTTAGTCATGAAGTTGTGTCCGACTCTTTTGTGACCCCATGGACTGTAGCCCACCAGCCTCCTCTGTCCATGGGATTCCCCAGGGAAAAATACTGAAGTGGGTTTCCATTTCCTTCTCCAGGAAATAANATATATATATATATATATATATATATACACACACACACACACACAAATGTGGTTGGTCTTTAGTCATGAAGTTGTGTCCGACTCTTTTGTGACCCCATGGACTGTAGCCCACCAGCCTCCTCTGTCCATGGGATTCCCCAGGGAAAAATACTGAAGTGGGTTTCCATTTCCTTCTCCAGGAAATAATACTGAAGTGGGTTTCCATTTCCTTCTCCAGGGAATCTTCCCTACCCAGGGAATGAACCTACATCCGCTACATTGGCAAGTGGATTCTTTACTGTCTGAACCACATGGGAAACCTCTCTCTCATATATATATATATAGGGAGGGGCAGAGTTAAATCCATAACAGCATCATACAGCCACCGGCAAAGATAAGAGACTGAAAAAATTAGCATTACACACAGAGAAAGGAGAAACTGGTTGCTGGCTGAAAGTTCTGATCCAGCAGTAAAAGGAAAATTTTGTAGCCCATTTCCTCAGCTATAGGAAGTACAGAAAGGTGAAAAGAGAGAGAAGGAAACAATTCCAGTGCTATTTACAAAAGAACTGTCATTTTTCACATTCCTGCTACAGGAAAAGTGGAAGAAAAGAAGGGTTCTTGATCTTTCAGCTCAATTTTATCAATTAGTAAGAATAGCTTAAATAGAGATAAAGTTTAGAATTTACACCTAAAGCCTGGAAAGATCTGCAGTGCTTTCTGTAGATTGTCTCAAAATTGCAAGCAAAAACTTAATTGGTGAAATGTAATTAAAAATCAATGCTCTTACCCCAGAATCCTCTAAAAACTGTTCTGCCCTGAGGCAAGTGACCACTTGTTAGGGACAAGTATATTATAATCATCTAAGAAGAGAATTTTTACTCATTACAAGATTGCAGGTCTCCTTGTTTGATAAAACATAAATAAGGAAATTTGCCAACTTTTTATCAACCAAACCAAGAGTTCTGTGTTTTCATATTGATATGTTATGGAGATACAATATGATGTGAAGAAACATGAGAAACATCAATTAAATTTGCTATCCTATCTGCCAGTCCCTTGTGATTAAAAAAGTATCAGATGGAATATTTTAAATCTGCTGGAAGTAAAGTTACATCACCTGAATTTTGAGTTAAGCCACGAATCATAGACCATTTGAATTAGATGCAGGGAGTGAGAATGGTGAGCAGCCAAGTTTCCATTTCTTACAGCCAATTCTTGCAAGAACCACGACAAATTGTCACGTTAATTCCCTGCATATGAAATCTGGAGTTTTCAGTAGCCAATGCTTTTATGTTGCTCCAAAACCTTGAGTAGAATAATTCCCACTTAAGTTCTTATGGGAATGTCAAAACTGTGGATCAAATAAAGCTATGAGTGAAAGGGAAAGACAAAGTAAACATAAGTAAGATGAGGGTCAGGATAACAGATAGATTAGAGGAGAAAGAAGGATATGCAAGCACTAAAAGGGTTGAGATATAAAAACCATGGATTAAGAGCAAAAAAAGCAGATGAAGAGCAAACCAAAACCATTCACAATAGTTCCTAAAAGAAGTTATTTCAAAGTTCCAATGGAAAGAAATCCATGTGCTTGAGATATGTATTTATTTATTAGAAAAACAATATTTCCCAATTACTACATTGTTTATGGACTAAATTTAAATAATCTAGAGTAGAACACTAAATAACATATTTTATTTTGGATTAAACTAAGTGCATTAACATTATATACTAATTTTATCATTGAAAAATACTTTTGAATCTAAATTAATTAACTATAATTTCTCAGATATCTCACAAAAAGAATAAAATTAACAATATTAATACATCCAATGTACAGTTTGATATGCTATTGTATAAAATGTAACTATTATACTAAAACAAACTGCCTGCTCTGTTTCAGATTCTTTTTTCTGGTATGTACTCCAAGTATAAAATGGTACAATATATAAGAAAGACATAAATTCAGAACAAAACAATTGACATCAAAGCATGACACAGTTCATTGTATGATTGATTTTAACAAAACGATGGATCAGCAGAACTCAACAATCTGGTACATACAGCATACAAAAAAAACATATAGCATACAAAAATATGTTGAATAATAGGTTGCCTGATGATAGTGTTTCCAAGCATATAATTAAAACATAAACTCAGCATAAAGAATAATTAGCTATTTAAAAGAGTAAGTTAGTTATTCATTAGTTTATTTGAATAGGTATCTGTGATTCATTATTACCTAGAGGAAGTGTGTCAGAGGGCAATTTTATTAAACAATACATGCTCTGGCTTTGTAACATGTGTATGTAGATAAACACATACATACATGTATGGACACATATACATATGAATGTGTAATTTATACCTTGCTTGCTACATAAACTTAACTATTCAAATTAAAAAATTATCTACCTTCTACATAAATTAATATGTAGAAAGAGACAACATGTTCGAGCTTTAAGTAGATGAGATGGTGATTTTTGTTGACCTTCACTTCCCTGTAGAGAACTTTTTTTTAATGGTTTCTGAGGAAAGATAATGTTGCAGTATCCCAAAGTGAGTGTCTTATCTTGGGAGAGCACAAGATTATAGTTTTTAAATGATAATGTGCTTGATTTAAATTTTGGCACAGTAATGAGTTTGCACCATTCCACTCTTTGGCCTTGCTTCAGTCTCTGTTTTGAAAAGGAAATATAAGGCTGTTAACAGCTAATATTGCCAGAGCAAATAATGGTAATAGAGACATCTTTTCTGAGGGATTTTGACAGAATCTGTACCATGGAAACAATCTCTCACCAACAAAATCTAAATTGGGAAATAATCCCCAGGTCTACTTACCCTTTTTGCTTCTACTTTTGTGATTTTCTTTAAGCTCTTCTAATTCCCCCCATTAAAGAAACTCCAGGGATAAAAATCTATGACTACATTAATGCAGTATTCTATTTGAATTAGAAAATCAAACTGCAGAATCAGGGCTTTGAATGTTCCCTTAGAAATAATCATGAGTAGCACATTCATTCGAGATATGAGGAAACATGTTCTAAGATGCCATTGTGCATTGCCCAAGGCCAAGTAGCAAGTGACTGGCAGAGCTTCCAGGGAAATGCAATTGTCCCTACTCCTTTGTAAAGACTATTATACTTAAGCTGTAACAAAAAAAAAAGAATAAAAATTGAAGGAGTTATCCATACAATTAGGGATGAAGTATATTTTACAAAAATTGTATTAATTTTTAGAAAGCTTGATTCTTTAAAATATTTGCTTTATTAAACTTTTCTATTAATACTATTTAAAATTCATGTGATTAGAAATGTGATACTTAATTTAATAAACTTTAATGTACAGTAAATTGAGTTTTTTCACTATTACATTATATATGTTATTTCTTGTAAAACACAGTAGAATAATTATATATAAGGAAATAATTATATGATTCTCTATTATAAAAGGAACTTGCTTCGAATTAGACCAAGACAATTTGAAAACTGAGCAATGATTTCTGAGCAATCATTGGAATAAGTCTTTCCTCTATAGATAGATATATCATTAACCTAAATATATTTTGTTATTTGATTTTAATTTGTTTTATTTATTTATTTTTATATAACATCTATTTTCTTATATGAACAGCTGCCATCTGTTCAAACAAACAAAAAGTTTGCAGAATCCTCTTTTAGCTTGTGCAATTCTGCACAATTGATTTCAGAATTGCTTCTGGCACCTTGCTTCTGTTGAGAAAAAGGAAGAAAAAAAAAAAAAAGCATGTTTTTGTTAGTCTAAAACCGGAATGTTTCTAATAAGTCTATAATGACTCTATCTTTGGGAAGTTATTATATATTCTATGGAGCATTATTGCTCTACATAAGTGTATCTGTGTACTTTTATTTAGCTATTTTCTCAGCACTCTTTAATGGACATTCTATGAGCTCGTTTTGAAGTGGACTCTACTAAAATAGGTTCTTCCCTGGTGGCTCAAACGGTAAAAGCCTCTGCCTACAATGCGGGAGACCAGTGTTCGATCCCTGGGTTGGGAAGATCCCCTCGAGAAGGAAATGGCAACCCACTCCAGTGTTCTTGCCCGGAAAATCCCATGGACAGAGGATCCTGGTAGGCTACAGTCCATGGGGTCTCAAAGAGTCAGACACGACTGAGCGACTTCACTCACTTACACTACTAAAATAATTGTGAACAAAGCACACAGGGTCTGCTGAAACTTGTGGGGGTCCCTGTGTGATGAGATACAAAGTAATCAAGCAGATATTTACAAAATACACAAATATATATAAAATATCATAGCTATGGTGAAACAGTACATGTAATACTGAATCCATAATAAATAAATAAATAATGGACTTCGAATGTAGTGCTAGTAATAAAAAGCTGGACTGCCATCACAGGACATGTAAGAGACGCGCGTTCGATCCCTGGATCGAGAAGATTCCCTGGAGAAAGGCATGTCAACTCACTCCGGTATTCTTGCCTGGAGAATCCCAAGGAAAGAGGAGCCTTGTGGGCTATAGTCCATTCGGTAACAAAGAGTCAAACACACATGCAACTTTGAAATGGTGCAGGAGGAGCAGTTTTTTCAGAGAGACCAGGAAAATCTTCTCTGGAGATGTGACTTTTATGTTAAATTGGAAGGAAAAATATAATTTGACAAAGTGGAATAATGTGTGAGGGAAAGTTATCAGTGTCCCAAGCGATGAAGACAACTGCCTTTGGACGGAAGCACGTCATATTTGCAAAAATGTAACAAGGACAAAATGGTTAATATTCAGAGAGAATTGGGAGTGTATCTGAGTCAAAACTTGAAAGGCATATAAGAACCGGACTTTCTGTGTCATGTTAAATAATTTGAAAACAATGGGAATGCACTGATATTTATTTTTAATTTAATTTTTGGGGATATGGAATAACATAAATAGGATTTAAGCTTTGTGTAACTATTCCTGAATACAGAATAAATAAAATGGTTTGAAAGAGGCCAAGATACTTGGAGGCAAATTAAAAGGGTGTTATAGAAATCCAAGCAAGGTTGGCAGTATTTTGGAAAAACAATGCAGTTTTGCATTTGGAAATAAAAAAAAAGAAACACATTTAAACAGTGTTTACCAGAAAGCAAAATTGACAGAAATGTGGTGATGGATTAATTAAGGAAGAATGCAGGAAAATATGATATTGTGGCTTCTGGCTTGCATTATTGTTGGATTCAGTTGTCATTTACTAAGACAGGGAATGCTGGAAGATAATCATTTTAGATCATAGAAAGATCGTGACTTATTTTGGTCTTGTTCAGTTTAATTTGTCTTTGAGTCAGCCAGGAAGTGATTCAAGCAGGCATGTGGATTGTAGGTCTATGGCTAAGAGTATTTTATGATAGAGAGTTTTATATATGGAAGCAGATTTGGCTAGAAGTAATTTTTAAAGTAATTTTGGCTGACAATATAGAACAGTTATTAAAACTATGTTCGTTCCAACCAAATTTAATTCAGTCACACTCTAAAATCCACTCTCAAATATGACTGTTATGAGAATGAGTAATATGTCCTCTACTCTGAAATTAGCGCTGATCTTTAAACTATTTAGGAACATATTTAAATTTTAACTGAAAATTCCAATCTAATCAGGCACAAAACACAAGGTATCTGAATGGAATATTCCTATGTACTTAAATATTCAAGTATAGGCCAAAATAAAGTCCCTACCTCAAGAAAAGAATGTTTGATTGATTTGCTTTATTAGTGAAGATTTAGGCTTGGGAAGCACCAAAGAAATTTAAGTACTTCAAGTAGATTTTTGAAGACACTTCTGCTGCAACCCTAGATATCTGCGACTGTGTAAATAGTGCAATTTGGAATATTTCTTAGATATCACGCTGTGGGAAATGTCTGATATTTAAACTTATGATGAAGGCTTCAAATTGTGTCTCTTAATACTTCATCATTGTATGAAATATCATTTGTCCCTTTAATGAAATATATAATAAGAGAATATTATGTCCAAAGCAAATGGGCATACCATGAACTGTAAGACCAGTGTTATAACTTTTGAATCACTTAGTTTATCAGAGTGAGACCAAGATAAAACTAATGTGCCAGAGAGTGTTACAGGAGATGAACAAAACTCAGAGTCAAGTAACCCAAAAGAAAGGTAACTGAAAACAAGGAGTGGTAAATTCTCCCTAGGGTCAATTCTTCTACCAGTGCTTAGAGTTTTAAAAGGGTAAAAGGGAGCACGTGCATGAGTGCATGTCTGCATGCTAAGTCGCTTCAGTCTTGTCCATCTCTTTGTGATCCTATGGACCATAGCCCGCCAAACTCCTCTGTCTATGGGATTATCCAGGTAAGAATAATGGAGTGGGTTGCCTTGCCCTCCTCTAGGGGATCTTCCTGGAGGGAATCCTCCCCCAGGGATTGAACCTAGTTCTCTTACTTGTCTTACATTGACAAGCAGGTTCTTTACTACTAGTACCAGATGGGAAGCCCCCAAAGAGAGTAAGTGGTCTTTTGGAAAGAATTAATTTAAGTACAGTTAGCCAATTTCAGAGACGCACTTTTAGATACCTATGTCACACCTTCTCTTCTATCCTTTATCATTTAAGACTTTTGTTTCCTTGTTTCAACATAACTTTAGCTCTCTTCCACTGAAAAAAATAGAACCACTGAGAAGAAAATCTCTACCTGCATTTACCAGCAAAACTATCAAATCTATCTGAATCTGTTCTTTGTCTTCCTTCTTACGACAATGGATCACTGTTTTCAGTCTTTCTTAAGGCAAAAATATCCACTTGTGGTTTGTATCCCTTCTCTTCTTTATCATCACTTCAGAACTTATCTCTGCTTTCTACTTCCTCTATTAGCATGCTTTTGTTTTCCTGAATCATTTTCAACAAGTACCTGGCTTTAATATCTCCCACTTCAAGGCTCTCCTTTGACTCTGAACCCCTTCCAATTAACATAAATTTTGTTGACTTGTCACTTGGAGAAAGATTTAAATTTGATTTTTTTTTAAATTTTCTGATTTAGTTTTTCCTTTCTTTTCAAAAACCATTCATTCACACTTCTTTCCCCCATGATTCCACTGACATGCTCTTGAAATCATGAATAGACCCTGAATGTCAATTTCAATGGACAGTTTGAAAACTTCATCTTTCTCAACCATCAGCAGTGTTTGACAAGCTGATCTTTATTTAGATAATCATATTCAGTCTCTATACTTTTAAAAAGTTCTATACACTGATGAGCTGCAAAGTCATATCTCCAGCCTAGAGTCTACTCCTTAACTCCATGAAAGTATGCCCTTATGTCTTAAGGACTTGTAGTTAGATGCCTAAAAAACACTTCAAGCTTAATGTGCAAAAAGAGTAACTTTTCATCATCTCCCAATAAACTGATACCTTCTACAGTATTCCAATTTCATGAAAATGACCCTTTTTATTATACTTGCCCAGATCATATCTGGCGATTTATCCTCAAGCCATCTCCATCATATTTCATACCAATGCATCCATGACATTGATGTCCATTGAAATGTACACCTTGTCTGACCACTTCTTCCCACCTTCACTGCAGCCATCCTTGTCTTTAACACCAAATTTGATTCTTTGAAAATACATTGCACAATATTGCTCAAAATTTTCCAGGGTTTCCTAATGCTACACAGACTAAATCTAAATTCCACGTGGCACTCTTTCAGCATGTATGGATCTGAGCCACAGCTATGCTTATAACCTTATCTCTTAACTCTTCCTCTTTCTCACTTTCATTTTGACACACTGGTTTCTTGTTGTTCCAGAGATCATGCCATACAAATTTCTGTCTTGATGACTTTGCATTTGTTTTTCTCTCTTCCTGGGAAACATTCCTCTGGTATTTTCAAGCATTTTTTTTCTCTCATTTTTTTTGTCTAGTGTCTGCTCAAATATTACCACATCAGAGGGACTTTTACTAATACCCTTATATAAAATAATACACAAAAATACTTTTCTTGCTTAATTTGATATATTTTCTTCATAGAACTTAATCAACCTTCCACTATACTCTTCAATATCTATACATTTGTTTTTATCTATTGATTAGAATAGAAGCTGTATCCACTAGAATATGACTATGGTAGAGTTGTCCATTTTTATTCATAGCTGTATTAATGATGCATAAATTTAAGTGTAGCACATATTAATCCCCCACTATTTTCTAAATAAACAATTGACTGAGAAAAAAAATGGATGAATAATAAATGAAAGGAACAATGTGATACATTTCAGAAGTTATAGGAAACCCAAGTATGTCTAGAAATATGCAAACATTAAAATACGATTTCAGAATATAATTAAAATCTGTTTGCACAGGAACAATTAGCATGGATAATCATTGTTCTTCCAGATAAGCAATCAATTACTGTTTTTCTACGTTCATTTATAAAACATTAAAACTCAATTTTATTCAAGGTTTCTTGATATAAATGAGTAGTTCTGAGTGTCTGTCATGTGTTTGGCATAACATTAAGTAACTGATATACAAAAATCAATGAAAACTAGATATTGTTGACTAGGGAAAATAACCATCATACAAGTTTCTATATAGGAAAATAAGTCCTATGATTGCAGAGAGTAGCTTTAAGGTACACTTAATAATTATTTCACATGGTCTTCATTGTAGGCTTTGAAGACTTAGCCATTTGATAAACTATTTACTTAAATCAGTTTTTTTTTAAAGCATTAAAAATTTTGATATCTAAAAGTGCCCCCAAGCAGTTCTAACACTGCCTCAGTGGTCTTGTTTCTTCAAGTGGCACAGACTGCAAAAGTCTTCAGTTAAAATTTTCAAAGCATAAGCCTATATTTTTGATCTTATTAACAAAAACTCAGTACAAGAGTATTTTGTTTAATGCCTGTGACTACATTTATCTAAAAACTGTGTACTACTGAATGCTGAGACATCTGCCAATGCAGATCTTAGATAATTCTGGACCATTTAAATCTTCATGGGGTGAATCATATAAAGTGAAAGGTGGAACTGTCCTTATTGCATTTCCCTCCTTCCCTGAATCTAAGCATGTCTTTGATCTTCCTCAGGAGCTATAATTGGGACACTTTAGAATTAGTTGACCAGGAGTTTCATTGACAGGGGAGTAATTTTTTTTCCTGAAATTCTGATCATCCTTTTGTTATTTTGCAAAGTATCATTTATTTTAATCCAAATATAATGAATGGAGTCCTAAGGAAAATACATAGTGTTCCTACTGTGTAAAAAGGGGTAAAGTAGCCATACTCCAGAATAAAGTTACAGAGGGATCACAGTACACATGAGAATATCTATTTTGCATTGGTAGTATTACACAAAATAAAATGAAGATACAAGAACAAAAGTTCACAATAAGTGACAGAAGCAAAATCTTCAAAAAGCAAAAAGAAAGAGCAAGGGACAAACAGTGTTTATAAATTTTCTCAGTAAGTGAAATGAAAGTTTAATGAAACTAATCAGTTTTACACACTAAATCATTTCAGAGAAATCTTTTGCTTACAAAGTACAGATAAATAGGCAAAAGACAGTCAAGGAAAGGAATAAAATTTGAATGAAGATGGCTCAGAAAGAAGAAAGAAACTTATTGAAATCATTCCAAGTATCTTTTCTGACCACAATGCAGTAAGATTAGATGTCAATTACAGGAGAAAAACTATTAAAAATCCAAACATATGGAGGCTGAACAACACACTGCTGAATAGCCAGCAAATCACAGAAGAAATAAAAAAAAAAATCAAAATTTGCATAGAAAAAAATGAAAATGAAAACACAACAACCCCAAACCTATGGGACATTGTAAAAGAAGTACTAAGGGGAAGATTCATAGCAATACAGGCTTACATCAAGAAACAAGAAAAAAGTCAAATAAATAACCTAATTCTACACCTAAAGCAACTTGAAAAGGAAGAAATTATTAACTCCAGGGTTAGTAGAAGGAAACAAATCTTAAAAATTAAGGCAGAAATAAATGTAAAAGAAAAAAAAAAAAGAGACCATAGAAAAAAATCAACAAAACCAAAAGCTGGTTCTTTGAGAAGATAAATTGACAAACCATTAGCCAGACTCATCAAGAAACAAAGGGAGAAAAACCAAATCTACAAAAACAGAAATAAAAATGGAGTGATCACAACAGAAATACAAAGAGATCACAACACAGAAATACAAAGGATCATGAGACTATTATCAGCAACTCTATGCAAATAAAATGGAAAACTTGGAAGAAATGGACAAATTCTTAAAAAAGTACAACTTTTCAAAATTGAACCAGGAAGAAGTAGAAAATCTTAACAAACCCATCACAAGGACAGAAATTGAAACTGTAATCAGAAATCTTCCAACAAACAAAAGCCCAGGGCCAGACGACTTCACAGCTGAATTCTACCAAAAATTTAGGGAAGAACTAGCACTTATCTTACTCAAAGTCTTCCAGAAAACTGCAGAGGAAGGTAAATTTCCAAACTCATTCTATGAGGCCATCATCAACCTAATACCAAAACCTAACAAAGATGCCACACAAAAAGAAAACTACAGGCCAATATAACTGATGAACATAGATGCAAAAATCCTTAACAAAATTCTAGCAAACAGAATCCAACACCATAGTAAAAAGATCACACATCATGACCAAGTGGACTTTATCCCAGGGATGCAAGGATTCTTCAATATCTGCAAATCAATGCACTAAACTACATTAACAAATAGAAAAATAAAAAACATATGATTATCTCAGTAGATGCAGAGAAAGCCTTTGACAAAATTCAAAATCCATATATGATAAAAAAAAAAATCCTTCAGAAAGCAGGAATAGAAGGAACATACCTCAACATAATAAAAGCTATATATGACTTTATAGCAAATATTATCAAACAGCAAACTTTATCCTCAATGGTGAGAAATTGAAAGCGTTTCCCCTAAAGTCAGGAACAAGGCAAGTGTGCCCACTTTCACCACGATTATTCAACATAGTTTTGAAGTTTTGGCCACAGCAGTCAGAGCAGAAAAAGAAATGAAAGGAATCCAGATTGGAAAAGAAGTAAAACTCTCACTGTTTGCAGATGATATGATCCTCTACAAAGAAAACCCTAAAGACTCCACCAGAAAATTACTAGAACTAATCAATGAATATAGTAAAGTTTCTGGATATAAAATCAACACACAGAATTCCCTTGCATTCGTATACAGTAACACTGAAAAAACAGAAAGAGAAATTAAGGAAACAATTCCATTTACTATTGCAATGAAAACAATAAAATACTTAGGAATAAATCTACTTAAAGAAACTGAAGACCTATATATAGAAAACTATAAAACACTGGTGAAAGAAATCAAAGAGGACCCTAATAGATGAAGAAATATACCATGTTCATGGATCAGAAGAATAAATATAGTGAAAATGAATGTAATACCCAAAGCAATCTGTAGATTCAATGCAATCCCTATCAAGCTACCAATGGTGCTTTTCAGAGAACTAGATCAAATAATTTCACAATCTGTACGGAAATACAAAAAACCTCAAATAGCCAAAGCAATCTTGAGAAAGAAGAATGGAACTGGAGGAATCAACCTGCCTGACTTAAGGGTCTACTACAAAGCCACAGTCATCAAGACAGTATAGTATTGGCACAAAGACAGAATTATAGATCAATGGAAAAAAATAGAAAGCCCAGAAGTAAATCCACGCACCTATGGACACCTTATCCTTGACAAAGGAGGCATGAATATACAATGGAGAAAAGACAATCTCTATAACAAGTGGTGCTGGAAAAACTGGTCAACCACTTGTAAAAGAATGAAACTAGAATACCTTCTAACACCATACATAAAAATAAACTCAAAATGAATTAAAAATCTAAGTGTAAGACCAGAAACTATTAAACTCCTAGAGAAAAACATAGGGAAAACACTCTCTGACATAAACCACAGCAAGATCCTCTATGATCCACCTCCCAGAATACTGGAAATAAAAGCAAAAATAAACAAATGAGACCTTATTAATCTTAAAAGCTTCTGCACAACAAAGGAAACTATAAGCAAGGTGAAAAGACAGCCCTCAGAATGGGATAAAATAGTGGCAAATGAAGCAACTGACAAAGAGCTAATCTCAAAAATATATAAGCAACTCCTGCAGCTCAATTCCAGAAAAATAAATGACCCAATAAAATAATGGACCAAAGAACTAAACAGACATTTCTCCAAAGAAGACATACAGATAGCTAACAAACACATGAAAAGATGCTCAACATCACTCATTATCAGAAAAAAGCAAATCAAAACCACAATGAAGTATCATTTCATGCCAGTCAGAATGGCTGCTATCCAAAAGTCTACAAGCGATAAATGCTGGAGAGGGTGTGGAGTAAAGGGAACACTCTTACGCTGTTGGTGTGAATACAAACTAGTATAGCCACTATGGAGAACAGTGTGGAGATTCCATAAAAACTGGAAATAGAACTGCCATATGACCCAGCAATCCCACTGCTGGTCATACACACTGAGGAAACCAGAATTGAAAGAGACATGTGCACCCCAATGTTCATCACAGCACTGTTTATAATAGTCAGGACATGGAAGCAATCTAGATGTCCATCCACAGATGAATGGATAAGAAAGCTGTGGTACATATACACAATGGAATGGAATATTACTCAACCATTAAAAAGAATACATTTGAATCAGTTTAAATGAGGTGGATGAAACTGGAGCCAATTATACAGAGTGAAGTGAGCCAGAAAGAAAAACACCAATACAGTACACTAACACATATATCTGGGATTTAGAAAGAAGGTAAGGATAACCCTGTATGTGAGGCAGCAAAAGAGAGACAGATATATTGAACAGTCTTTTGGACTCTCTGGGTGAGGGTGAAGGTGGGATGATATGGGAAAATGGCATTGAAACATGTAAAATATTATATTGAAATGAATCGCCAGTCCAGGTTTGATGCATGATACAGGGTGCTCAGGGCTGGTGCACTGGGATGACCGAGAGGGATAGGGAGGGATGTGGGAGGGGGATTCAAGATGGGGAACAATGTATGGCAAAACCAATACAATATTGTAAAGTAAAATAAATTAATTAATTAATTAAAAAATACATCTCAAAAGACAGAGTTTTACAAACTGTCTGGTGAATACCTGAAACAAAATTGAATATCTATACTTTTGCTATGATAGTCTTTTTTTTAATTTGTGTAAAATACATAGTATTTAATATAAAGACTTGATATATTTGAACATATATTTAGCCATAAACTAAGTTCTTCATACTACATTCTATATTGGGTAAATAATACAGTTTATTTTGGTTGACTTAAACTGGGAACTTATGTCAATTAAAATAAGCTGAGCAAATAAATTTGTTATTATTTTCTTATTATCCTTGGTCATCTGCATATTTGGTTTATTGATATTTCTCCTGAAATCTAGATTTCAGGTTGTGCTTCATTCAGCCTAGTGTTTCCCATGATGTACTCTGCATATAAGTTAAATAAGCACAGTGGCAATATACAGCCTTGACGTAATCCTTTCCTGATTTGAAACCAGTCTGTGGTTCCATGTTCAGTGATAAATGTTGATTCCTAACCTGCATACAGATTTCTCAAGAGACAGGTTAGGTGGTTTGGTATTCCCATTTCTTTCAGAATTTTCCACAGTTTATTGTGATCTACACAGTCAAAGACTTTGGCATAGTCAATGAAGTAGAAATAGATGTTTTTTCTTGAACCCTCTTGCTTTTTTGATGATTCAGCGAATGCTAGCAATTTGATCTCTGGTTCATCTGTGTTTTCTAAAACCAGTTTGAACATCTGGAAGTTCATGGGTCACATATTGTTGAAGCCTGGCTTGGAGAATTTTGAGCATCGCTTTGCTAGCATGTGAGATGAATGAGATTGTGCGGTAGTTTGAGCAATTTTTGGCTTTGCCTTTCTTTGGGATTGGGATGAAAACTGACCTTTACCAGCCCTATGGCCACTGCTGACTTTCATAGGCATGTTGAGTGCAGCACTCTCACAGCATCATCTTTTAGGATTTGAAAGAGCTGAACTGGAATTCCATAACCTCCATTACCTTTGTTCCTGGTGATGCTTCCTAAAGCACACTTGACTTTGCATTCCAGGATGTCTGGCTCTAGGTGAGTAGTGATCACACCGCTGTGATTATCTGGGTCATGAGGATCTTTTTTGTACAGTTCTTCTGTGTATTTTTGCCACCTCATCTTAATATCTTCTGCTTCTGTTAGGTCCATACCATTTGTGTCCTTTATTGAGCCCATCTTTGCATGAAATGTTCCCTTGGTATCCCTAATTTTCTTGATGAGATCTCTAGTCTTTCCCATTTCATTATTTTTCTCTATTTCTTTTCAATGATCACTGCAGAAGGGTTTCTTATCTCTCCTTACTATCCTTTGGAACTCTGCATTTAAATGGGTATATCTTTCTTTTTCTCCATTTCTTTTTGCTTCTTTTCTTTTCACAGCTATTTGTAAGGCTGTGAAATGAATAGTTCCGAGTGTCTCTTTGCTTTTTTCTATTTTTTTTTCCCTTGGGGATGGTCTTTCTTCCTGTCTCCTGTACAGTGTCATGAACCTCTGTCCATAGTTCATTAGACACTCTATCAGATCTAATCCCTTAAATCTATTTCTCATTTCCACTGTATAATCGTTAGGGATTTGATTTCAGGTAATATCTGAATGGCCTAGGTTTTCCCTACTTTCTTCAATTTAAGTCTGAATTAGGCAATAAGGTGTTCATGATCCGAGCCTCAGTCAGTTCCCAGTCTCATTTTTGCTGACTTTATAGAGCTTCTCCATCTTTGAATGCAAAGAATATAATCAGTCTGATTTTGGTGTTGACCATCAGTGATGTCCATGTGTGAAGTCTTCTCTCGTTGTTGCAAGAAGTTGTTTGCTATAACCAGTGCGTTCTATTGGCATAATTCTATTTGCATTTGCCCAGGTTCATTCTGCACTCCAAGGCCAAATTTGCCTGTTACTCCTATACAGATGACACCACTATTATGGCAGAAAGTGAAGAACTAAACAGCCTTCTGATGAAAGTGAAACAGGAGAGTGAAAAAGTTGGCTTAAAGCTCAACATTCAGAAAACGGAGATCATGACATCTGGTCCCATCACTTCATGACAAATAGTCAGAGAAACAGTGGAAACAGTGGCAGGCTTTATTTTGGGGGGCTTCAAAATCACTGCAGATGGTGAGTGCAGCCATGAAGTTAAAAGATGCTTGCTCCTGGGAAGAAAAGTTATGACCAACCTAGACAGCATATTAAAAACCAGAGACATTACTTTGCCAACAAAGATCTATTTATTCAAGGCTATGGTTTTTCCAGTATGGATGGATACTGGAAAATGTATGTATGTATGTGAGAGTAATGTATGAATGTGAGAGTTGGACTATGAAGAAAGCTGAGTGCCAAAGAATTGATGCTTTTGAACTGTGGTGTTGGAAAAGACTCCTGAGAGTCCCTTCAACTGCAAGGAGACCCAACCAGTCCATCCTAAAGTAAATCAGCCCTGAATATTCACTGGAAGGACTGATGTTGAAGCTGAAACTCTGATATTTTGGCCACCTGTTGCAAAGAGCTGCCTCATTTATAAAGATCCTGATGCTGTGAAAAATTGAAGGTGGGAGGAGAAGGGGATGACAGTGGATGAGATGATTGAATGGCATCTCAAACTCAATGGGCATGAATTTGAGTAAACTCCAGGAGTTAGTGATGGACAAGGAGTCCTGGTGTGCTGCAGTCCATGGGCTCGCAAAGAGTCAGACATGACTGAGCGACTGAACTGATTTGAACTGAACTGAATTGTCCATGGTTGTCATGGAATAAACCCTTTATGATGAATAACAACTTAGTTTCATTTTGGAGAATTTTTCAGTCCTGGAATTATTGATTAATTAAATCAATAGGCATTTTATTATTTTTTTGTGTAAATTTTAAGTTAGCAATTTTAAGTAATTATTTCATGTGTATAGGTTGTCAGAAAGCCATCTGAAAAGGTGAAAGTGAAATTTTGTTGTCAATTTAATGCAAGTGTTTTACTAGGAATCTGACTCATATTTATAGTGTTAGTTGATATATAGTTCTAAGAATTCAGAACAAGAAAATCAGAATTTCAGGTGACAATATCAAGAGAAATATTACAGAGCCCCACATTTACTTCTGAGGTAGGTATTTGTCTTAAATGATAATGATATTATGAAAAATGTTTATGAGTTAATGCAAAAAGGCTAATTTTACATGAGATTGGAAATGATTCTATTAAGCTGATATATGCAGTAACTTCTGCATACTTTGGGGAAGACTTTTCTTTCAACTGAACTTGCAGAATCCTTTTGTCTTCTTAAATAAATACATTGGAACCCTTCCTTCAATAAATAGATATAAAATCCCATGAACCTCAAAGGATTATACTTTTGGCTCTCACTCTTTCACTCTGAAGTGTAATGGGCCAATCATTTTGCCTTGGACTTCTGATAAACTCACCACATGGGAAAGGTGTAAATTTATTTGAATCAGATCTAGGAAAAATATGACTATGGCCTTTAGTGTTCAGAGGTAAGTACATATCTCTTAGCTGTTGGAAAACAGTCTTGCCCTTACCATAACCTCTATATATTTTTTCTTCCTGCAGTATGATCTGACAGCAAAACTGAAATTGATTCAGTCCACAATCATATGCATATCCATTCAGCTTGATCACTTAAAATCATTGTGTTTAATGGTATATATCTAAAGAGAGAACAAATTTAATGCCTATTGTCTGCTTTTTTCTTTATTACTTTAAGAATGTTGTAATAATTACTAGCTCTTGAGAAAATGTATTAGGACCACCCTCTCATGTGGCCTATATTGAATTAATAAATTCAACAGTATTATAATTCAACTATTATTATAGTCAAAGAAAGCTATAGTTTTTTAATGAGTAGATTAAATGTTGGGTGACATGTCCATTCTCAGCACTGAAATTTGAACCCTATAATATGCTAGCATAGTGTGCGTATCTTTATTGAATAAGCAGATAATTCTTCCTGCACTGGCCACAGACTATTTGTAGTGGGCCTATGAATAGATATTCCATGAAATATACTTTGAGATGTTCTGGAATCAGCTATTTCAAAGTTTCATAATTTTTTCCAAAGTTTCCATTTCAGCACTTCCCATGTAATACTCAGTAGAAAACAGAAGCCTATAACTAGACACTCATTCAAGTTCTTCTGAGATATCTGGTAGGATTGCTGAATTTGTAAGAGTTTCATTTTCTCCTACCTTAAGAAAAACTTCCAGATATGCTTGGAGCTCCATTGTTTCTCATCTTCTCAGAATTTTCTCCCATCTCAGTTCTTTCCTGTGCTTTAACTCTCAAATCTTACTCACTTTTATTCTTGTTCTTTAAGAGTTTACTCTTCTCTAAGATGTTAAACCAGAAATCCTGCCAGAGGCATGGTGATATGAATAATGATGATATCAACCCCAAGTACAAATTGATAAATTATCAGAATTTTTTCCCTAGCAGTCCGACATCAGTCTGGATTCCTTTGGATAGAAACCTCATGCCAAAACTTATGCAATGAACTTGCAAAGAAAAATTAATAGCAATGATTTTTCTCAAATTGCTGTGCTTTATCGAACATTTCAGTATGAAAAGACAAAAAGATAGGACACTGAAAGATGAACTCTCCAGGTCGGTAGGTGCACGATATGCTACTGGAGAACAGTGGCCCATGAAAAAAAAAAATGCAAAAAGGCAAAATGGTTGTCTGAGGAGGCCTTACAAATAACTGAGAAAAGAAAAGAATCTAAAGGCAAAGGAAAAAAGGAAAGATATACCCATTTGAATGCAGAGTTCCAAAGAATAGCAAGGAGAGATAAGAAATACTTCCTCAGGGATCAGTGCAAAGAAATAAAGGAAAGTGATAGAATGGAAAACACTAGAGATCTCTTCAAGAAAATTAGGGATACCAAGGGAATATTTCATGCAAATATGGGCTCAATAAAGGACACAAATGGTTATGGACCTAACAGAAGCAGAAGATAAGAAGAGGTGGCAAGAATATACAGAACTGTACAAAAAGGATCTTCACCACCCTGATAATCACGGTGGTGTGATCACTCACCTAGACCCAGACATTCTGGAATGTGAAGTCAAATGGGCCTTAGAAAGCATCACTACGAACAAAGCTAGTGGAGGTGATGGAATTCCAATTGTGCTATTTCAAATCCTAAAGATAATGCTGTGAAAGTGCTGGATTCAATATACTATTAAATTTGGAACATTCAGCATTGGCCACAGGACTCAAAAAGGTCAGTTTTCATTCCAATTACAAAGAAAGGCAATACCAAAGAATGTTCAAACCCCACACAGTTGCACTCATCTCACACGCTAGTAAAGTAATGCTAAAAATTCTCCAAGTCAGTGTTCAACAGTATGTGAAGTGTGAACTTCTAGATGTTCAACCTGGACTTAGAAAAGGCAGAGGACCCAGAGATCAAGTTACCATATCTGTTGGCTCATCAAAAAAGCAAGAGATTCCAGAAAAAAATATCTACCTCTGCTTTATTGACTACACCAAAGCCTTTGACTGTGTAAATTATAAGAAACTATGGAAAATTCTACGAGAGATCAGAATACCAGACCACCTTACCTGTCCCCTGAGAAAATAGTATGAAGGTTAAGAAGTAACATTTAGAACTAAACATGCAACAGCAGACTGGTTCCAAGTCAGGAAAGGAGTGCGTCAAGGCTGTATATTGTCACCATGCTTATTTAACATATTCAGAGTACATCATATGAGATGCTGGGATGGATGAAGCACAAGCTGGAATCGAGATTGCCGGGGAGAAATATCAACAACCTCAAATATGCAAATGACACCACCCTTATGGCAGAAAGAGAAGAAGAACTAAGGAGCCTCTTGATGAAAGTGAAAGAGGAGAGTGAAAAAGCTGGCTTAAAACTCAACATTCAGAAAACTAAGGTCATAGCATCTGGTCCCATCACTTCATGACAAATACGTGGGGAAGCAATCAAAACAGTGACAGAATTCGATGGACGTGAGTCTGTGTGAATTCTAGGAGTTAGTGCTTGGCGTGCTGCAATTCATGGAGTCGCAAAGAGTCGGACACAACTGAGTGACTGAACTGAACTGAAAATCACTGCAGATGGTGTCTGCAGCCATGAAATTAAAAGACGTTTGTTTGTTAAAAGAAAAGCTATGATTAACCTAAACATATTAAAACATATTTATTAAAAAGTAGAGACATCACTTTGCCAACAAAGATCTGTCTAGTCAAAGCTATGGTTTTTCCAGTAGTCATGTATGGATATGAGAGTTGAACTATAAAGAAAGCTGAGTGCCAAAGAATTGACGCTTTTCAACTGTGGTGTTGGAGAAGAGTCTTGACAGTCCCTTGAACTGCAAGGAGATACAACCTATCAATCCTAAAGGAAATTAGTACTGAGTATTCATTGGACGGACTGATGTTGAAGCTGAAACTTCAATACTTTAGCCACCTGATGCGAAGAGGTGACTCATTGGAAAAGACCCTGATGCTGATTAAGACTGAAGGCAGGAGGAGAAGGGGAAAACAGAGGGTGAGGTGGTTGGATGTCATCACCGACTTGATGGACATGCATTTGAGAAAACTCTGGGAGCTAGTGATGGACAGGCAGGCCTGGCATGCTGCAGTCCATGGGGTCACAAAGAGTCGGATGCAGATGAGTGACTAAACTGAACTGATCCAAAATTTCATCAAAAATATTTAGAAGAGAAGCAGGATAGAAAAGTTTCTTTTACAATGTAGGTCTAGATCGAAGGACTAAGTGGGACCTGTAGAAGAGACTGGGAGGTATCAGTGAAATTTCTTAGGCACTGTGGTCTGAACTTTGTTCAGAGAATAGCTATTATTTTGGCTACTGATTCACTGAAATCATTTATCTTTCTCCCTAAAATTATATCTAGATGACACTTGCCAATTTCCTTTACACGTGGCTGTTTGTTTACATTCTGGGCACCACAATGTGGACAGGAGTTAGATGATAAAATACTTTCATGTGTTTCCCTAAAAGTCCCTCCTCTCTCTTTCTTTGTCCGTCTCTGCTTCCTGGCCAAGTGCAAAGATTGTTATAACTGTAAACTAAAATGGCCTGATTTATTTCATTTAATGGCTGTATGGAAAATCACCTTCAATATAACCACTTGGAACTGATGAGCATTAGATGAACTTCACTTGTTAAGCCATTGGGATATGAAGGCTCTTTCTTCCTTATTTGTTAACAGAAGTAATTTTTGCCTAAGAAATTTGGAGGGCATAAGATTTATACTGATGATACTTTGAAAAAGCTGTATTGGGGAAGCCTCCTGCTATATCTGGAAAACAAATATTTGTGGGCAAAGTTCCAAGTGTATGTGTGTTTGTTTACATGTACCAAATGTGAACCACACCGAGATTTTTATATCAATCTTCTTACCTCCAACTTTCTTAAGTTTTTATTATCCAAACCTGGAAAGGTCAGGACTACTAGCTACCCACTGAGGGAGGAAATGAGAGATATGATGGAACTAAACTCTAACAAATGATCAATCCACAACACTATGCCTTGTCCAGTTGAGAATATTTGGTGTTAAAATGAGTTCATAGTTGCAATAATTGTCAGGAATAGAACATTCCAAAAACCTATATCTGAATTGTCATTGTTTAGCCATTAAGATTTGTACAACTCTTTTGAGACCCTATAGACTATAGACTTCCAGACTCCTCTGTCCATGGGATTTCACAAGCAAGAATAATGGAGTGGGTTGCTATGCCATTCTCCAGGGGATCTTCCTAACCTAGGGACTGAACCCATATCTCCCACATTGGCAAGTTAATTCTTTACCACTGAGTCACCAGGGAATTGCCACCATGTTTGCAATGTTTATTCAGTTCAGTTCAGTTCAGTCGCTCAGTTGTGTCCGACTCNCAAGAATAATGGAGTGGGTTGCTATGCCATTCTCCAGGGGATCTTCCTAACCTAGGGACTGAACCCATATCTCCCACATTGGCAAGTTAATTCTTTACCACTGAGTCACCAGGGAATTGCCACCATGTTTGCAATGTTTATTCAGTTCAGTTCAGTTCAGTCGCTCAGTTGTGTCCGACTCTTTGTGTCCCCACGAACTGCAGCACACCAGGCCTCCCTGTCCATCACCAAATCCAAGAGTTCACTCAGACTCAAGTCTATCGAGTGAGTCGTGCCATCCAGCCATCTCATCCTCTGTCATCCCCTTTTCTTCCTGCCCCCAATCCCTCCCAGCATCAGAGNCAGAGTTTAGGAAGAAAACACAAATGAGTCTTCTGGTTGACAAACCCTTATCAGAAAAGGGCCATAAAATGTTAATTGGCCCTTTGGCTGGAAGATGATATAAATCACCTAAGACTTGTGTATACAACTAGGTATGCAGAGAGAAAAGCCTGGTTTTGATAAGAGGCTGGGCTGCTCACACTGCATAATTTTGTATTACCCATTGATCTCTATGTACAATCAAAAAGATATAAAAGGCCTTTCTAGAAAATAGAGGCTGGGCCAGTCATTGGAAGGACTGGTTTCCCCTGTGTCTCCTCTTTACTCTAATTTCTGGCTGAATTCCCATCTGGGGTATGGAGGCTTGCCATGTCTACTTACTTGTCCCAGCTTCTAAGATCCACACGAGAGGGAGTCCAAGGCAGGGCACCCTCCAACATTCAAGAGGACGCTGGTGGCCTAACGTAGATGGGGCAGACTTCTTGTCTCGAAATTTTATTAGTTCTCCACATAAGNTCTTTACTCTAATTTCTGGCTGAATTCCCATCTGGGGTATGGAGGCTTGCCATGTCTACTTACTTGTCCCAGCTTCTAAGATCCACACGAGAGGGAGTCCAAGGCAGGGCACCCTCCAACATTCAAGAGGACGCTGGTGGCCTAACGTAGATGGGGCAGACTTCTTGTCTCGAAATTTTATTAGTTCTCCACATAAGCCAAGTTATTCAGCCTCTTTTCTCCACTAAATTTTCCTACTATACTATTATTTCCTAATCTTATATTTCTAAATAAATAAGTTTTTCCTCACCTATCCGTCTCCCTTTTGAATCACCCTGGATCCACTGGGGCTGGACCCTGGCACTATCGTTATATGCTTGCTTCTAAAACACATGTACATGATAAAGTCCATGTGAATGTCTACAACTTGGTATAGCATGAATTTTACTTAATGGTCTTAACAATAACCTTTTTAATGCTTACATTTTTAAGTATTTGTTTTTATTTTCCCTTGAAACTCTGTATGAGATGTTAATGTGAGTATGATAAAATGCATAGTCTGATATATACATATATATCAGATATATATGTTTATACTTTATCTCTTTGCCATTTGAAATTTTATAGTTGCTCCAAGGAAATAAATTTCTAAGAAGTTTCATCAGGATTTTGATTCCAGAATTTATTTTGCCCCCTTATACTTACAGAGTTATAATATATACACAAGCATGTTCCTATTTATTACATACATTTTCAGAGCTGAAGATTTCTCCTTTGGCTATGTATATTACTGAGTAAGCTAATGATGATAGACACTTAACAAATACTAAGAAAAAAAAAAGAGAGAGAGAGAGAGAGAGAAAAGATACAATAAAAAAACATAATTTAAATAAGAGAAGCAAGGTAAACCAGGGAAGGAGGCATGTGCTTTCTTATTTACTGTCTCCTTGGCTACTTATTTCTCTTCTGTCAATACACATTGATAGGCTTTATTTTCACAAAGAACATTTGTCTAGAAAGATGATGGATACTGTAAGAGAACATAAGAACTTTTATATGAGCATCAGTTCAGGTCAGTCTCACTGTCGTGTCTGACTCTTTGCGACCCTGTGGTCTGCAGCACGCTAGGCTTCCCTGTTCATCACCAACTCTCAGAGCTTGCTCAAACCCACGTCCATTGAGTCGGTGATGCCATCCAGCCATCTCATCCTCTGTTGTCCCCTTCTCCTCCTGCTTTCAATCTTTCCCAGCATCAGATTCTTTTCCAGTGAGTCAGGTCTTCACATCAGGAGACCAAAGTNACCCCATGGACTGCAGCACGCCAGGCTTCCCTGTCCATCACCAACTCTCAGAGCTTGCTCAAACCCACGTCCATTGAGTTGGTGATGCCATCCAGCCATCTCATCCTCTGTTGTCCCCTTCTCCTCCTGCTTTCAATCTTTCCCAGCATCAGATTCTTTTCCAGTGAGTCAGGTCTTCACATCAGGAGACCAAAGTATTGGAGTTTCAGCTTCAGCATATTATTACCTAAATTTTGTCATCTTGGTTCTCTGTGGATTCATATTTATTTTTCCTAAGTTGATTTTATTTTAACTGGGATTTGATTTTAAGTTAAAATATAATGAGGTAATTTCCCTTTCCTCATAATTGAAGCATAAGGATAAGCTTTCTCCCTTTTATCTCAAAACAGTATTCTAGTTTAAAAAAAAAATTCTGAAAATAATTAACATTTGAGGTTAGCCATGTATTTTTTAGCTTGGGGCTTTTCTTTTTGATCATTTACATTTACTGCTTTTCTTCTTGGAAACTTGTGTGAATCTGCAAAAATAGCTTTTGCTTCAAAGATGAGCAGAATATGCTCATAATCTTAAATTCACATCCTTCATCCCAATTCACATAGATGTTTTGCCACATATGCAGAAATATATCAACAATAGATGCCTAAAATTAAGTACACATTTGCTTTTCTTCTGAAATAGTATTTTATTTACAGGCTTCTATTGCCTGATGACGTGCATATTTATTCTTAAAAGGAAGATGAATAGACTATTTAGAGAATAAATAGTACATATTTTTTGTTACGCTGCTGAAAATAGCAAATCACACTAATTAATTAATTTGTCATAAATGAACTCACAGCAAGAAGTTTAGCTCTATTAGTTTCAACTGAATTAGAGTTAGTTTTTAAATCAAAATTTTCAGGAATTCAGATCACTCTTCCATTTAACATAGATTTGCATTTAAATATCTTTCAACATTGCTTCTAAATTATTTGTTATTCAGTGAGAAAAATTGATGGTTATTGCACTAAAGTTTTAATGAGTAAGGTTGAGAATACTTAATATAATTTTGGTGATAATAAGTATGAGTAGATTATTAACAACAAATGCAGAATATGATTTTTCACTATTGCTGGAAGGTTAAAGAATTCATTTTACAGACCATGAAATGGAAATAACTTCCCCAATATTTTATTAACTAATGCTTAGGTCTGTATAATCAACATCACTTTTCAGAACAGGTCTCTTTTCTTAGTGACACTAGATCGACATTTCCATCTGTTCATTGGGCTAATTCAATAAATAATACCCAGGTAAGAACTATATCATATGATGATTAGTTCTTGATAAGATGCCTTATTTCATTAAGCAAATACATCAACCTCTCTGAAACTGGAACAAGTGTGAATCTGTTTGCTTCATTTTTTTTTTATGTTACATAGTTTATTAGCATGATGGCATTGATACAGGAAAACAAGGGGATATTTAGAGTAGTCTAAGCTTCACAAATAGCTGTTCCCCATTGATTAGACAGTTGTACTTTAAAGTATGCTTTTTCCTATGAATATTTAAACCTGAGTATACAAACACACTCAGATAATGTATGAGCAGTCCTCTACATTTTCAAAATATTCCATTATATAGATGCCAACAGTGATTTGGAATCAATATGTGAGCTTCTGATAATTTAGCACAATATTATTTTAGCTACACCCTTGGCAATATTTGGAACTTTGCATCAGTGGAAAGCTGTCTCAGCACTTGAGAAATACTTGGATTTAGACAGATTTAAAACATGCTGGGAATATGAGTGTAGGGTGTGCAGAAGGGAGGGCTATAAAGGGCTACCCTGGCTTACCTCTGTGATTTAGATGACTACACATGGCAATAAAATAGATAAATGAAAACATATAATTTATCCAGCAACCAGAGAAAGAGGTATGTACCTAGTGTCAGCATTGCCCATTTCTCTTCTTTCATCCTAGTAGGAGGTGCTTACGTTTCAGATTGCCCTCTTATGGCTAAAGGCAGAAATGGTGTACAATAACCATTCCTGGAGTTGGATTTAATTGCATCTAGGTCCCATATTTGGTTGCTCCACAGATTAACTCAAAGTGGTCTTTCAAATATTTCAAAGCATCATGTGGAAATTTAGAAAGTAAGGGCTCAGTCTGACCTCAAATCCCTGTTCTTTCATTGTGTTTTCTCTGCTCAAATCCTATGTAAGGAAACAGAACAAACTTCCCAGTCTTATCTGCCTTCAAGTTCCTTTTAACAGAGAAGATTCAAAATAAACTATTTTAGCTTTTAAGGAAAAGTAGAACCGATATAAAATAATTCTGTACACATTTCCATATTACTGACAAAGGCAAAGTAATAACAGAACATACATAATTCTGCATGTTCTGATTGAAATTTCTCCCATCACATGTAATTTTCCCACCTGAGGAGAAATGACCAGCAGAAATACTGTTCACAATTTCACATCTTAGTTTTGCTTTCTGGGAGTTTTTGAACATTATCCTAGCATTTTGCTACCTTTAAATAATTAATGGAATATGTATTGACTTATTTAATTACTTTTATAAAATAGAGATTGTAATTTATGTTATTTAATAGTAAACTTTTCAATGATGAAAGTTTCAGTTGCTCTATCCAGCCTATCCTTGATGTTCATGCCATTAAAAAATGATAATGAAGCACCAAGACTCACTATAATTGCAAAATTAATGTTTGTTGTATGTGTTCTACTGAACTGTTTGTTTTATACTATAACAGAGTATACATTTGTAATACTTTGCTTTAATATATCGCAGTTTTGTTTTACTTTGCTTTCGTCAGATTTAGATGGCTTCAGTTTCAATGTTATCATCATCTAGAACTTCTCTGTGTAACTTTAGACACCTTCCATGTTGCAGACAGAACTTTTGAAAACCTTTAAAAGACCACTTTGAATACACACACACACACACACACAGAGACATACTTATTACTCAGAATATTATTCAGACATAAAAATGAATAAAATCTTCCCAACTACAACAAATGGATGGTCCATTTGTTGGAACAAGAAAGATAAATACTGTATAGTTTGACTTTTATGTGGAATCTAAAAAATGTAAAAACAAATGAATAAATATAACAGCACAGAGTCATAGATACAGAGAACAAAAAGGCCATTGCCAGAGGGGAGGGGTTTGGCTTGGTGAGTAAAGACATAGTTGAGAGAGAATGAAGTACAAGTTTCCAGTTGTAAAATAAATGAATCATCACTATAAAGTCTACAGTGTAAGGAATATAGTCAATAATTACATAATCTTTTCTTTTGATGATAGGTAATAGACTTATCAAGGTGATCATTTTGAAATACTGAATCATTATTTTGTGTTATAGAAGCTAATATAGTGTTACAGGTCAATTATACTTCAAAAACAAAAAATTGAATAGATCAGATTGTGATTATCAGAGGCAGAAGGTGGGAAATGTGGAATTGGATGGAAGAAATGGCAGCCTACTCCAGGGTTCTTGCCTGGAGAATCTCAGGGACAGGGGAGTCTAGTGGACTGCTGTCTATGGGGTTGCACAGAGTTGGACACGACTGACATGACTTAGCAGCAGCAGCAGCAGCCAAAAAGTACAAATTTTCAATTATAAGATAAGTGCTCATGATACAATGTACAATATGATAAATTTAACTGACATTAATTACATGTTAATTAACATTAACATGCTGTACATTAGATATAAGGGACCTTGTGCATGGCCAGGCCAGCGCCAGAGCCAATGGGGAGTGAGGAGCAAGAAAGAAGTGACACAAATTTACGGGGTCGCAAAAGGTGGGACACAACTGAGTGACTGAAAAACAACAACATTACACATAAAAATTAAGGGACTAAATTTTAAGAGTTCTCATATCAAAAATGCGTTTTTGTTTCTAGTTCTTTAATTTTGTATCTATATGAGATAACAGACGTTCACTAAACTTATTGTGGTAATAATTTCATAAAGTATGCAAGTCAAACCAGTAGTATTCTGCACATCTTAAGTGTATACAGTGCTGTATGTTAATTAATCTCAATAAAATTGGAAGAAAATATAATGGAACTATAATATAGATATAATTAAACAATGCCATCACTAGGTAGACATATTGGCCAAATTATTTTAAATGTGTTGAGAAGGAGCAAGGGAAGCAAACTGACATGGCATATGATAATCAGGACTTAACTGTGAAGAATATATCCTGTAACGACCAGTTTGCTCAGGAGAGAGGGTACTTGGATGCACTTAGTGTACAGGACAATTAATCCACCCCAATGGTGTGGTTTAGTGAAAGAAGGAAAGATTTCTTCAAGGACTAAAGTCGGTTCCCTACTTTTTGTGCTTAAACTATTGACACAGAATTTGGAGTTAAGCTAGCAATAGAGACACACAGAAAACCAAGAAAAATAGCAAGGAAACTATAAATCATACCATACACCATTTTGAGTATATTGAAATAAATTACAGTGAAAACAGAAGCCACATTTTTGTGAAAGGATATTTATAATATATATTAATTAAAACATTGCTATCAAAATTATATATATATATATAATGAACTGGCATATATATATGTAAGTATATATTCATATATATATATGTTCATATATATATATGAACTGGTAGTTTCTGAAATGAACTGTTAATAAACATTAACTCACATAAACATTAGAGCAAGAATACTTAATTTCACTACTAAATTATTCAAGAAAATCTAGAGGAAATAATTTAAAATATCTTGAATTTTAAATGTTGGCAATAATATGGTGATTTTTATTCATGTTTTCAACCTAAGTTAACTAGCAATATCCCATCAAACAACAGCAACAAAGAGTGCTAATCAGATGTTGATGCGTTGTTGTTTTGAAAATATAGATCTATATAATTTGTGTTTCTATTCCATATAAATTGCCTTCAAGTGGTATGGTATTTGTTCTTCAAAAATATTATTACTAAGTTTATACAAATTTAAGTCAGAGAATGTTTTATTAGATTTAGTCAGTTACTTTCACCTTCATTCTACTATTGAGGTGCCAGAAAACAATCACCTGAGAACAGTAAAGTGATTAGGAGATTGCAAAAATAGTTAAAACAGAAGGAGAGAAATGTATTTACTCCTTCATTGTGTTGGCTTCTGTTTTGATCGGCACATTTGGTACTGATGGCCTAAAATCTAGTAAAATCTCTTTACCAATTTCTTTCAGAAGTGAAGATCATTGGATGTGATTTTAGTTCACTGTGAAGCTTTTTAAACCAAAAGTGGAAAAATTGTTGATTTTTTCAAAGGTCTTTTCAAATAGTGACTGGTGATGATCAAACAAAATTCAGTAAACAGTACTTAGATTTAAAACTCTAGGCTATAATCAATATCATGTTGAAGGCATACACACTGTCATAAATTTGAGTATAATCATTTTGTTTACATTTGTTTTATTTTAATCTTCTATGCATTTATATTATTTTATGAAATTAGCTATCACATCTAAATACTGAGTCTGACATTCCCCATTTGTAAAATATTTGCTGCTTTTCAACAAAGTATAAGACACTAATCTAGACACATGGGATGTTTTGTTGAATATAATATATGAAATACTTTTGTTACCCAAAGGTACCTGTCATTGCTAGAGGAGGTTATCAAAAGGATGTGACTGCTGGTTGTCCTGCACACTGGACTGGGCAACTGGAGGCTCTACATATATTCGCTACCCTTGGCAAGCACCTTCTGCTCACCATTCCACACCAATATGCTGTCTTAAAAACAGCTTTGAGAGAGTAAGATTGATACCATCTGGAGTGAATACACGACTAGACGCAGGTAAATCTTCTATAGAAATGTCTACAATTTTGGTGGGAGAGTGAGGAGACCTACTTATCTTACAACTGCAAAGGGAGATCTCATACGTAAGACCCCTTGGTTATTAAAACTGCCACCTATTAATCTGGACTTGCTTGCCTCTTTCTTCAGTCTCTCCTTGTCTTACATGCTATGAACCAAAAAATAATTCTAGTGGAAATGGGCAGACAACAAACAATTAGATGACAAACAAATTGTGTATAATGTTGAATGATAGTATTTGCTGAGAAAATGTTAACGTTAACATAAATGTGGAAAGAAGAAATGGGTTAGAAGGACTGCAGTTTTAAATACTAATAGATTGCTTAATAAGGGCTTCCCTCATAGCTCAGTCAGTGAAGAATTTGCCTGCAATGCAGGAGACCCCGGTTTGAGATAGTTTAATATAGTCCTCATCTAAAAAGTGGCATCTGACCACTTAAAGGAAGTTACTCTGTTAACTTCATCTATATTTGGGGAAAGATTGTTCTAAAAGAGTGATCAGTCAGTTCAAAGGGAAAGAGCTTAGCATTTTTTAAGGCATAACAAGAAGCCCAGAATAACTAAAGTGACATGAATTAGGGAAATAGAGAAGAATAAGATCAAAGAGATAGCATGGTTCTCAAATGATATATCATTTGGGAGGACTGATTCTCACTTTGAAGAGCAGTTGATAAATTTTGAATCAAGAGATGAGATGCTCACACTTATCTAATTAAAACAAATAAGCAAAAGTAAAGAGAAATGCAATCCATTTTGACATTCAAAGTAGATGGCAGGAGCAAACCCACTTAGAAGCATATTGCAGTCGTCTAGGTAAAACTTTTGTTGTTGTTGAGTCATTCAGTCATGTCTGACTCTTTGTGACTCCATGAACTGCAAGGTATCAGTCTTCCTTTTCCTTCACTATTTCCCAGAGTTTGCTCAAACTCGTGTCCATTGTGTCTAAAAGGTAAGACTTTTATACCAGGATTATATCAGGAAATGTGATGAAAAGTCATTATATTTTAAGTAAATTTGAAGGTATATTCAATAGGATTTTCTAAAATATTGAATATGAATGAGAGGGATGAAGGATCATTTGCCACCAACCTACATAAAAGAAGTAGAAAATAGGACAGATTTAGGAGTGGAAACTATAAGTTAAAATCTGGACATATCTCAATTAAATGCACAAGTGGAAATTTACAATAGCTTCATATATATATATATATGGATTATAAAAGAAGAGTTAAAAATAAGTGGAAATTTGGAAATTTTCCATTTATATTTGTGATTATTGATATATCTATATCAAGATAGAGATATGTATTTTATCTGTAGATAAGAATATCAACATTTAAATAGAGGGGAAAAAAGTTCAGGCTTGAATTACTCCTAAATACAGAGTTGGAAAGAAAGAAAAGAGTAAAGTATTAAGAAAAGAAAACCCCAAATAATGAAGATTCTTGGGAGCCAATTGTGATACTTTATCCAGAATAAAAGGAATAATTGACTGGGACCATTTCAACCCTGGCTAAGGTAAGATGCTGTTACTTTTTTTTTTTCTTCTTATTTATTAGCTTGTTTTTGTTGTTAATGATATTTTCTTTACTAAGCTTGATTTTTTAAGCCATTGGAATCTATTTCCTTTGTCAGATAACAGGATTGAATGTGAAAGCATTCAGATTGTGTTAAAGTTCTAACAATGTAGATGGGTTCCCCTCAATGAAAAATATTCATATCTGAATATAGACAGATATTATATTTTTTCTAAAAATTATTGAACATTAAAATAAAACAATGATTAAGCTTTATACTTGGAAAATTGTTATTCAAATGGATTTTAATTTAATTCTATCTCAAGAGTAAGCAATTAATTTATTTTGTTTGAAAAGTAAGCACATGTTGTGTTAATTTTCTTCAAATAATACCAACTCCACCGTCCAAGAGAATCAAGTAATGGAAACTAATATTATCAAGTTTAATGTGTGCATTTAGTGAAATAAAATTAATCAAATTCAATAGGGTAAATATTATCAATATTTTCCTATAGAACTTAGAACAATTTTTACTTGTCAATTTGGAAATTATAAAATCTGATCTGACTCTCAAAGACATTATTTACACTGTAGGAATTTTAGGATTACTGGAAAATTGTGGTAAGAATTAGTATTACACAGACCTGGTAATTTCTTTGATTGAATCTGACCCTCCAATTTATAGCAGACACACTCATATATCTATTTAAAATATGAAGTTTATAGCTCTGTCCTTATAAAGACTCCAGTAATTTATCAGTGATTTTCAGATCAAGGAAAGGAAGAACCCTAACACTAAATTCATTATTTAATTGCTGAAAATGTAGTCAAATTAACATTTATAATAGAGCTTAAAATTTAATATGTCTTTTCTATTATCATTATGATTTTCTCACAGCAATTATAGATCATAACTGAAGCTTGGTTTATTGTGATGTTCTTAGTATTTATGGCATGTAAAACCAGACAATGAATGTAATTGGCTACTCCTCTAGTTCTGATCTCACATAATCTCTTCTCTTTGAAGCAGATGTTACTCATACTGTAATTAAGCTCTCCTTAGAATGTGTCTGCTTATTCTCACTTATCCCTCTAGTGATTATAGAATAAAGTGATTATGAGGCATTAATAGATATAAAATTCATTTTTTTCTGACTACCTTAAGCCACTTATATAATCCTCCTCAAATATTTATCTGATTTATGCTGGAAAATCTCTAGCAATAGGCAAAGGAGTTATTTTTAAGTGAAAACTAATAGTTTCTGAACTAAAAGTTTTCTGTTTTCTGGGCAATTCCAATGATAAGAAAATTTTCACATATTTTTTAAAGACCCAGTATATTTTTGTTTCCTTAGCATTAAATTAAATATTTAATATGTGTTAGCTATTGGTGGTAAAGTTATTGAAATGGTCTTCATCTTTAAATATTTTCCAATATGGTAACATAATATAATACATAAGGGTCTGTTTATAATTTGGTAAATGTTAATTATTTTAAAAGACTTGGCAACAGACTAGTCAAAGCCAAACTTTTATATAAATTCCACCTAGGAAACACCCTGTCCATGGCACTTGCTCTTCAAAGGAGTAATACAAAAAAAAAAGAAAAGGAAAAGGGAAATCCATGACACAGAAATGGTATCATGTAATCTCCTCGTGAAGGTTCTTTTAGTTTAGGTTTTATTTTCCAGCTTAAACTAGGATGAGTTTTCTGAATTGCAGTCTTTCAAAATTTGCAAATACTTATTACGCACAATTTTCCCTCTCTATTTCCCATGTCTTAGGATGTCCATCAGAAAAGGCAATGGCACCTCACTCCAGTACTCTTGGCTGGAAAATCCTATGGACGGAGGAGCCTGGAAGGCTGCAGTCCATGGAGTCGCTGAGGGTCGGACATAACTGAGCGACTTCACTTTTCCCTTTCATGCATTGGAAAAGGAAATGGCAACCCACTCCAGTGGTTTTGCCTGAAGAATCCCAGGGATGAGGGAGCCTGGTGGGCTGCCGTCTATGGGGTTGCACAAAGTCAGACACGACTGAAGTGACTTAGCAGCAGNCTGAGCGACTTCACTTTTCCCTTTCATGCATTGGAAAAGGAAATGGCAACCCACTCCAGTGGTTTTGCCTGAAGAATCCCAGGGATGAGGGAGCCTGGTGGGCTGCCGTCTATGGGGTTGCACAAAGTCAGACACGACTGAAGTGACTTAGCAGCAGGATGTCCATATTCTGTTTTCTGGACAATCCCAATTATTAATAGCAAACTTTTACATTACTTTTCTTATCTCCAATCTACATGTCCTTGTTTTTAAGATTTCCTCAAATACAATGGCTTCCAACCTCCTCAAAAAAATTATCAGCCAAAAAACTCCAATAATTTATTAATACACATTTTATATATTACCCATATAATTAATATCTTCCATGAATTATCTAATCATAAAAAGGAAAGTCAGAACTATAATTTCTCATTCTGAGAAATATACTATTGTTGAAGGAAGGTTTAGATTGTTTTAGCATCAACACATTACTGACACATACTTTACTCTCAGATAAAATTCACTGGTTGATCCCATAAGAAAGAATTTTATAAAAATTTAGTTAATTATTCAGTGATATATTTATAATATTTTATATTCCTGTCTCTATCCTAATCAATGGGTAGACATCAGTGGCTAGATAAACACTTGTCCATATTTGAGAGCTGGAAGCAGAAAATCACAATTTGTACCAAAGTTTTTTTATAGTCCCATGATATTCTAGTTCCAAATTATATGCAACAATTTAGCTGCTTTTTCCCTGAGTAAATCATGTTTTACTTTTAAAGATGTTTAAAAACTGTTAAAAGCAATATCAGAAGTACTAATAAGAATCAAATAAAATGAAATTTATTTTTATAAATACTATTTTATTTCATAAAAATACAAAAATATAAATATACATTTATAAAAATATGAATGAATTAACACAAAGACATTCTTCAACTAAATAAATATGGCAGTAATAGTCATTCCTATTTCTTTAGGGATATATTTTTTATATTAATTTACAAAGCAGTTGCACAATGTTTCATTTAATAGTAAAGGTGACTGCAAGTCAGTTAAGAAAACATTATTTATAAAGTTCTTATATCTAAGAAAAGGCACAAAAAGCCTTTTATGTATATTTTATTGATTATTGATGTGATATACTTTCCTTCAGAGATTGTTAGGCAAAGAGGGCGAACCTGTTATTATTACTTTTTAAAATCTATGTCATTCATATTCATTCACAGAAACTTACTGATTAAGCAAACTCTTACTAAGACAACACCTACGTATTGTTTGTAATTTTAACTTTTTAAAAATTTCCTCCAAGGAAGAGAATGCAGGCCACTCCATCTAGTAGCAAAGAGAGTACTTCCATCGACAGTCATGAAGTCATACCATACTCAATCTCGGTCACTATCATCACCCCCATACATATCAGCCAGCTTTTTAAAACGAGGCCCCCAGTCGCTGAGGTAATCATAATCTTGGTTGCAATCTGCTGTAAGGGATTCCAAAGAACTGAGGGAATCTGCTATGGAATCATTCCCTTCATAGGCATAAGTTGCCAGTGAATCATAAGGAGGTGCACTTGGATCTGAGTCATTTTCTTTTAGTCTTCGATGGATAAAATCTTGTACGTCAATATTTTCCCACAGAGGTACAGTCCTCCTTATCTGAAAAATTGTTTCAGGCATTACATCCCTTCTGAGTTTGCTATCTTCTCTTGCTTCTGGATTCCTTAAAGTGCCGATGTCAAAAGCTTGCGTGTCTTCTTCCCCGCCGCCTTCATCATTGTAGGTCACGATGTTGTCCCGGACATCGTCTTTTGAAATTATCAGAGGTTCCTTTTTTCTTTGCCTCTTCAATGCAGCAAAAAGCACAACTAAAACTATTAACAAAAACAACAAATACAACAAAGAGACAGAGAGAAAATTATGAGTTTCCATAATTCTGGCTTAAATACAGCACACTCCAATGTTTGTGACCTTGATGTGGTAAAAGAGGTGTTAAGTTCATTTGGATATAAAGACTAACTACTCTGTACAAATGCAGCATGATTTAGGCCAAAAACTGGATGTGCTATATTGATAAAACAAAACAAAAAAAAAAACAGATAATACAGTGCCTTTTACTTGCTTTTGAGACTCAGTCTTCTATAGGGCTCAGGCACTGAATAATTTTAATTATGGCTAATGCATTTAGCTAAATGAGTATATAATATCTCACTTTTTCTCAATACACATTTGTCTCAAAATATTAAAGTTCTAAAACTACAATCATTATTTTTACAAGAGAAATTGAGCACAAATTTTATGTTTTCCTAATGGCTCAAGTGGATATATGCAAAACATTCAAATTTATGCATATATGCACATAAATGCCTTATATGCATATATGTGTCATGTGTATGTATGTATGTGTGAATATAACACATGTAAATGTGTGTCCTGTGTATTATATATACATATGTATACACACATTACAGATATGTATACACACATGTATCATGGTTTCATCCATTCCTGTTATTGACCTGGTTTTGAAAGCGTGCTTAAAATCTGAAATATAATTCTATATGCTACAATATTAAATGCAAATTTAAACTCATCCCTACCTTCTATTCATCTTACAGAAATTATCTTGTTTCTAAGGACTTTCTTGACTTATACAGTTGTATTCAAGCTTCGAGGCTGATATGTTAATTGTGGTCCCTCTGCATACACTATGAACCCTCTCCACATATGATGTGTTTTCTTATTTCTTTTATACTAGTGAAATTTAAACTATTATGCATATATATGACAACAAATATTTGCAAGATAAGTGCATTTATAAACTAAAAATTACATTTAAAATGTAAGAAAGACTATTTGATTTCCAACAAAGTATGTTTTCCATTGAAAATGGACCAAGTCCAAATTTTATATATAAGAAAAGTTAAAATTATATAAAGNATTATATTAATATTGAAATTTAAAAACTCAAAATATACATATTTCCATCTTGTTTTAAATTAGAGAAGTAAAACTATTTTAGTAAATAAAACAGCAGATTAGTAGCACTTAGCTGAAAGGGTAAGCCAAAATTTAATCTCCATAGGGATACAAAAATATTTTACAGAGGAGTTACAAATTTCTAACAGCACGTGGACATGCAGACTGATACTGCTGATGGTAGTAGTGTGTATGTTCAAAATCACTCTGATAAATTGCTTTTCTAAATATTTGGACCCTCCTAACTGGGACAAATGTTTTCCCCTCACTTGAATCAGTTCCCCGCTGAAGTCCTGCAAGAATATCTGGCCAAAGGGATTTCATCCACATAGGTTGAAGGGATTTGCGGTGAAAAGGAGCCAACACATATGAGCACTGGAACATAAATTTGGCTAGCACTCCTGCCCTAAGGATTCATTTTGGATGAGTATTTGATGGAGACAAGTTTAGGGGGAATGTTTTACAGTGGAACAACCATTTAATTGAATTAAATTGTTGTCCTGTTAGGGCATACTCAAATAAAGCATTTGCAGTTGGAAGCATGACTTGATTTAGAAAATATTGCTGAGCTAGGCATGGCCACAGTGTCATAATGATATTTTTAAAAATGAACTTAAACATTTTTTTTGGTGGATTGAAACTGCATATAACAAATTTTATGAAAAAATGTCTATATTATTGTGACAACTTAAATGTGCTGGTTAATTCCCTATGTGAAATACTTGGTAATATTAGGAATAGTATGTGTAAACTAGTCTTTTGTTTTGAGGACAATGGTTAGAAAGATGAATTCTAACAAAGAATAACTTGAGTTTGAATGATAGTTAGAACACTTTCTGAATGAGTGACTTTGTGTAAGTTATCTAACTTTCTGTACAAAAATGAAAGTATTTATCTTACAGAGTTGACATAAAAATTTCATAAATTATTAAATGAATCACCCTTTGAAATGTGACCATATTAGTTCACACTAAACTTTATACATATATAAAATATCTATATATATCACATTATTATATCCTTGTGTTTTTGGTCTCTTGTAAGCTAGAACTATCCTTCATCAAAAATTCATTTTTTTAATTGAAAGAACTATTTTAGTAACAAGCTCAAATTCTCCCTCCTTAGTTATAAAAAAGGAGTGTTTTTCATCCCACACTCACTGGATAATGAAGAAGAGAATTCCTTGAATTGAATGAGTATATCTCAGGGGCATATTACTCTGGGGCATACTTACCAAGCAGTATGATAACACAGAGAAGGATAGCAACGAGAGCTCCAGTGCTCAGGCCAGCAGAGAGGACCAAGGCTTCGGCATTGCAGGACTGCATGTTTCCTTGATTATCACAAGCACACACACGAATGGTGAGTGTGCCAGTGCTGCTTTGAATCGGATAATCATTGTCAAAAATTAAAATTGGCAGCAAATATGTGCTCATTTTGTTGCGGCTGTACCCATCTTTTCGAGTCATGATTCCTGCTGTATTATCTGTTAAAAAAAAAAAAAAAGTCAGATCAGTCTTTTAAATTTTGACTCTAATGTTTCATAGTGTTTGTCTTTAAAAATGCTCTGTACCTTTATTGTCTACAATGGTGAAGTTTGGATTGAGGGGGAATTCTGGAACTGGTTCAAAAAAGAATTTGTGGCCTCGGGGAGGATCATCTTTGTCCATGACACTGACAGTCTGAATCAACTAAAACCAAAGAAAAAGCAATGAAATATAGCACAAAAAGCAGGTCTTGTTATTAGTAGACATTTAAAATCAGCGTTTGGGCTTTAAATATATCATTAAAACTAAACAAAAAAAAATTCCATTTTGAGAAAAATTTCCAGCGTTTTTTATAGCTCTGTCTAATGTAACTTATTTAATGAGGAGTAAAAAATGTCAATCAAGTCTCAGTTTGCAGAGCACCTCTATGAAGCATTTCCTACTTCCTGGCCACTATTGCATCCAAGAAAATAAATCCAAAATTCGATCAAATCAATATCTTTTGCCTTTTGACTTGTTAATATATACTTCTAATCCATTTTGTTATGAACTGGTTACCAACATCTTGCCTCCACTAGACAATGAGTGTTTCAAAAGCAAAGAACATAACAGATGGTTTTTTTTTTTTTTTATGTTATTATCACAACCACACCTAGAGATTAAGGAAACTATAATTATAGTTTTGGAAAAATGAGCAATATGCCATATAATACCAGAAAGCAGAAGATTTTTAAGCTTTGGGGTGCCATAATTACAATGAGATTGCATACTTTATTCAAAATGTTTGCTCTTCTTTTTAATGGTAACTGCAAAATTTAGAAGAATATATGAATAAAGCCTTCTAAAATTTTGTAATACACTGTTGAATCTGAGAAATTATAGCACCTCTCAGCTGTGCTCCCTGTAGGTCAGAGGTGTGCCACCGTGGGAAGATGGAACAGCAAATGACAGGCTGGGCAGTGAAATGCTAAGTGAGCATTTTATCGTAGATAAAATACAAAGCCACACATCGGGGTGCCTGTTTTCCAGTCCTGGGTCTGCCATCTGTGTGATTTGTAATCACAGTCATTTAGTTACCATTACTTTCAAATCCTCTTCTACAAAAACAAATAGTTTCACCACTTCCAGCTATCACAGTCCAACATTCTGTGATGAAGAACTAGTAGAGTTTTGCAGTAGTTTAATGTATCCTTCATTGTGGTTATTGTGTATTCTCTAAGTCCATACCAGGGGGCTCAGTGATAAAATACTATATTAGTGTAAAAAGTGAACATATTCAGCATTTTCCTAAAATTACTTTAGTGATGTCTCAAATATTGCTTTATAAGAGGACCTTGTAACTCTTCTACAATCCTTTTTTATCTCACTAATGTTAAAGCTTAAAACAGACAAAATATAATTAATCTCAAACCAAAATGACCTGATTGAGCAACTGAAAGTGGCAAATGTAATCAGCAAGAAATTATTATGATTTCCTTTATATTAACACAGGTCAATTTTATTTTATTTCATGTTTTATTTAATAATATATTTTATCCCATTCATGATTATATATCACTGCTGCTGCTACTGCTGCTAAGTCACTACAGTTGTGTCCAACTCTGTGCGACCCCATAGACCGCAGCCCACCAGGCTCCCCCATCCCTGGGATTCTCCAGGCAAGGACACTGGAGTGGGTTGCCATTTCCTTCTCCAATGCATAAAAGCGAAAAGTGAAAGTGAAGTCGCTCAGTCATGTCCGACTGTTAGGGACCCCATGGACTGCAGCCTACTAGGCTTCTATGTCCATGGGATTTTCCAGGCAAGAGTACTGGAGTGGGATGCCATTGCCTTCACTACCAACATAATTATGAATCCAGGTAGGAACTTTTTATATATGTGATATCTATTATATATCTAGTATATAAATTAAAGCATATATTATAATCTTCATATTACATCATAGATTATATAAAATATTTTAAAATTCATATTTTAAGATTAGTGTGAGTTGTTTGGTATGGGAGATAAAGAAATGACAAGGTGAACTGACAATAGTTTTCATGAAAAAAACAAAGCTCAAGTAAATTAATGCAATGTCATTTGCCTTGGTGAAGAGGAAAAAAATTTTTTTTAAGTTTATAATAACTTACCTGCCCAGATTTTGCATTTTCACAAACAAATGTTTCATAGTACATAGCCAATTCTGGAGCGTGGTCATTTATATCTAGAATTCTGATGAAGACAGGAATGTGGCTACTTTGTTTTGAGTTATCTGCAGTGAGAACATGTGTAAGATTTTAGTCTCATTTACAGAGTAGCAGTGGTACTTTTTGTCCCATTTGTAACTTAGCAACACATCATTTGTAGGGTATTCACTTTTTGACTGGATTGCTGATGTATATCTCAGTTTTCTTACATGGTTCAGGTGAAAATCATGATAGAATGAGGAGAATATAATTGAGAGTGAATAGTATTTGTAAGACATTCTTTTCTTAGACTGATTATTTTATGATTAGATCATGTTTTATTCTACAGTAAGATGTAAAAAAAACCAAGTTTAAAATGAATGAATATTTGGTAATCCTTAAAATAAGTTAAAAATCCAACACACTCTAAGTAATTTCTCTCAGTTCTAATAATAAAATCATCCCACTCAGGAAAAGGTTTATTTAATCTATTATTTTAAGACTTTGGTGAAAAATAATGTGCTCAGATGGATGTATTTCCAACTTACTTATTTCTGTAGCTGTGACGGTTATATTGTGCCAAGGAGTTGATTCTCTGTCTAGAGGCTTCAAAGTGAAAATAGAGCCATTTTCTGAGTGAATACTGAAAATCCAGTCCATGTCAGTATGCCGATCAACAGAGTACCTAGCAGGAAAGAGACTCATCAATCCAGGCACTGTTTTAAGACTACAGCTCATCTACTGTTTCATAAAGTTAGAGGCAATTCACACAATGGTCTGATAAAGGAGACAAGTGAAATACTGATGATTTTCTTGAATTTTACTTAGCGTAATTTTCATTTAGACAATTTGATACATTAGACTGATTTCATTATTACTATTCTATGATTATGTGTACTTCAGAGTCATTATTGACATTTGTGAGTCCTTGTGGCAGCTTTTAAGTGAGTTTTTAATAGCCACTTGATTTATTTATCCTATCATAGACCTACTGCAGTACTTGAGACATATTAAACAGCCATATTAAATTTGATAGAATCAATTCCATTGGATAAATTGAAATTAAGTTGCAAACAACACATGAAAATGTGTGTCCAGAGAGTCCTTATAAGTGGATATGCAGAGGCTGTTGTAAAATACATGGGTCTTGAATGGTTCTCTTCAAGGATTATTTCAACTGAATCAAATATCCTCCTCCACTCTCTCCCTTTCAGTTCAGTTCTGTTCAGTTCAGTTGCTCAGTCATGTCCAACTCTTTGCAACTGCATGAACTGCAGCACGCCAGGCCTCCCTGTCAATCACCAACTCCTGGAGGTCACTCAGACTCACGTCGATCAAGTCAATGATGCCATCCAGCCATCTCATCCTCTATCATCCCCTTCCCCTGGCCCCAATTCCTCCCAGCATCATAGCCTTTTCCAATGAGTCAACACTTCCCATGAAGTGGCCAAATTACTGGAGTTTCAGCTTCAGTATCATTCCCTCCAAAGAAATCCCAGGGCTGATCTCCTGCAGAAAGGACTGGTTGGATCTCTTTGCAGTCCAAGTGACTCTCAAGAGTCTTCTCCAACACCATAGTTCAAAAGCATCAATTCTTCTGCACTCAGCTTTCTTCACAGTCCAACTCTCACATCCATACATGACTCCTGGAAAAACCATGGCCTTGACTAGATGGATCTTTGTTGGCAAAGTAATGTCTCTGCTTTTCAATATGCTATCTAGGTTTATCATAACTTTTCTTCCAAGGAGTAAGCGTCTTTTAATTTCACGGCTGCAGTCACCATCTGCAGTGATTTTGAAGCCCCCCAAAATAAAGTCTGACACTGTTTCCATTGTTTGCCCATCTATTTCCCATGAAGTGATGGGACCAGAAGACATGATCTTTGTTTTCTGAATGTTGAGCTTTAAGCCAACTTTTTCACTCTCCACCTTCACTTTCATCAAGAGGCTTTTTAGTTCCTCCTCACTTTCTGCCATAAGGGTGGTGTCATCTGCATATCTGAGGGTATTGATATTTCTCCTGGCAATCTTGATTCCAGCTTGTGTTTCTTCCAGTCCAGCGTTTCTGATGATGTACTCTGCATATAAGTTAAATAAGCAAGGTGACTTACTTCAAATAAAAACTGAAATGACAAAGGGCCACAGAATACATGACACTCTCTCATCAGGTATGTATGTAAGATGTCAATCTAAACTTTATATTATTTAGTGACTGGGAAAATAATGCCCACCTTCCTCCAATGGATGTCTATCTCCTAATCCCTGGAAACTGTATATGGTTTACTTTACATGGTAAAAGTAACTTGTCAGGTGTGATTAAGGTTAAAGACATTGAGATGGGAGATTAAACTTGATTATTTGTGTGTGTTAGTCATTCAGTCTGACTCTTTGCGACCCCATGGATTGTAGCCTGCCAGGCTTCTATCTATGGAATTATTCAGGCAAGTATACTAAAGTGTATTGTCATTCCCTTTTCCAGAGGATCTTCCTGACCCAAGGATTGAACTTTGGTCTCCCACATTGTTTGAGCTACAAATTAATCTTATGAACCCTTAAAAGTTGAAGAAGAAGGCAGAAAGGTAAAATTCTAGCTTACATGAAAATCCTTTAGTTACATCAGGCCATGTTAGACTGTACTGGTTACCATTTTTGCATATTTTAAATTTCTGCTGTTGATTGTTTAATTGAGCAATTTAAGAATCTAAGTGTATCTCACATGTTAATGGAAATCTTGGTAGAACAGACTATGATTCACTAGATTTAGTGTGTGAACAGTTATTCGGCAATTCTAACAAGCTTAGGTGAATCCAGGTTGTAAGTCCACTGACAAGGTTTTGTATTACAAGTTTATAGACCATGGGATAAACTGGATAAAATAAGGACAGCTAAGAGAAGAACAATGGCAGAGAGCTAACAGACTAATCAGCACCAAGTGGCACCTTGATTTTTCTAGGTTTCTATTAAAGACACTTAGCAAAATGAACTCCCTTTTAATCTGGTAAATCTGGGAATTAACAACAACTCCCATTATGATTCTGTAATATATCCATTATTGGACACTGACTTTGACAAAAATTAGTAATAGATATTTAGGTTTCTAACATTGTGAAACATTGGTAATTTTTGACATATTGGATGAAAATGGATTTATGTAAAGGCTATGTTTTGATGTTTGGATTATTATAATAAAATACACATAATAGTCTACTTTTATAAGAAATATGCTAAACTTAAGGGATACATTAATAAATTCAGATTTCAAAAATAATTTTAACTATATAGTATGTGATGGTACTTATGTAATTTATTCTCTGCTAAATTTTGTAAGTTTATTATTTCAAATCCACAAATACAGTTCAAAGTGAGTATTTGGGCATGTGGACATATACATATTAATGTATATATATTGGATTTCATCTTAAGATAGAATAACTAAAAGCTTTGTATACTTGTTCTCAGATTTCTTTCTGTACTTCACTTCCCAGCTATGAAACCAGGTCAGTTACCTCCTTGTTATCCTTTGGACATGTTGTGCAATGGACAGTAGAGCTATATGGAAATGGTAGTGTCCCATTATTTTTGCAAATGGAGTAGGAAATGGCAACCTATGCAAGTAATATTGCTTGAAAATTCCATGGACAGAGGAACCTGGGGGACTGCAGTCTGTGTGTGGATCAGAGTTGAACATGACTGAAGCGACTGAGGACATTTTTGCAATAATTATGTTTGTAATTTTTTTGCATAGCTGTGTATGTATACCTGTATGTGTGTATATATATATGTAAAATATTTATATTTCTTAGAGACAAAAGTTATGTTGGGTTATAACTAAGAATTCATTGTCAGCAAAGGATCTGAGATAGTTCTTTTTAAAAAAATAAACATCAGGGTATTAAAATCAAGACTAAAAGTCATATGAATTTTTTTCTTTTTAATTTTTATTGCTTGGTGGTGGTTGTGGTTTAGTTGCTAAGTTAGGTTCAACTCTTGTGACACCATGGTCTGTAGCACACCAGGCTTTTCCATCCATGGGATTTTCCAGGGAAAAATACTGGAGTGAGTTGCCATTTCCTCCTCCAGGGGATCTTCCAGAGCCAGGGATCCAACTGTAGTCTCCTGCTTTGCAGGCAGATTCTTTACTGTTGAGCCATCAGAGAAGGTCTTTTATTGCTTAAGTAATGTTAAAATGAAGCAAGATAGAGTGTTTTCTATCTCTAGGTTTCAATTTTCCTAAAATTTAGCCCTTAATGTAGCCTGAGATTTACTGGAATATTAAAAAAAAATGTTATTCCTAAAATACTTGGACTAAATTTTACTTATCAATACAAACAATCCTAAAAGAAACACAAAGAAAGTAAATAAAAAAGCATAACCCAATCACATCTATGTGTTGAATGAAAGTTAGTTCATAATATTCACCTTTGTATTTTTATCTCCATCATTGGAAACTTCAGTAGCTAACCATAATCTGCTTATTGCTGAATAGATCTCTGATTTCCTCCTATCATTTGCATCAGAGATCAATAAGAAAATACAAATTTCTTTGTTCCCATTGTTACTTGCCCTAGAGATTTGTGTGAGAGTTTCTGTGATTGTGGAATGATTAATAATTCTTACATTACATAAATCTAGCTTAAATCTAGCTTTAACTTGGCACTCAGAGAAGACAATAGCACCCCACTCCAGTACTCTTGCCTGGAAACTCCCATGGATGGAGGAGCCTGGTAGACTGCAGTCCATGGGGTCGCTGAGAGTTGGACACGACTCAGTGACTTCACTTTCACTTTTCACTTTCATGCATTGGAGAAGGAAATGGCAACCCACTCCAGTGTTCTTGCCTGGAGAATCCCAGGGACAGAGGAGCCTGGTGGGCTGCCATCTATGGGGTCGCACAGAGTCGGACACGACTGAAGCGACTTACAGCAGCAGCAGCAGCAACTTGGCACTTGTGTGGCATCAAAATAAGTCCATGTTTCTTGTTGCCCCACTCTTAGGTTCAACCTTGAAAGGTACCGTCTTCAAGTTAAGAATTCATGAAGAAGAATCACTTTGATTATTTATAAATAGTTCACTTTAATATTAACAATGCAAACTTCTGGCTGTGTATTTACGAGTTTGCCCCATTGCAAATTATATCTTGCCATTTTTCAAAGCCCAGAGATGATTTTCATTTATTTAGCAACCAATGTTCTATTTTGAACACAGAATAGGATGTTCTGGTTTACCTATTAATAATAAATACACCAGATTACAACAAGCGATCAAAAGGAGGCTGAGAAACACTTAATGTGAGACAAAACTATCTCTATGTCTCAGCAGATGGCTTAATAAAACAATTTTTTATTGATCTCCTTATATTGAATTTTTAATAGTAAGTTTAAAAAATCACTGGTGTGATTTTTTGAATGAATATCTTCTGCAGAAACAGGAGCCAATCATATAAGCAGCAAAAAGAGCAAGGTCAAAGGTCGCAAGAAAACTGAGACTGTGGAACCTAAGACCTGGTTCTAGCTTGTTTTCTTTGTTGTTGTTTGTTTGTTTGTTTTTCAAGTTATACAATTAAGAATCAAACACATACATGTATATGCATGGCTGAGTCCCTTTGCTGTTCACCTGAACCTACCACAACATTATTAATCAACTATATCCCAACAGAAAACAAAAAGTTTAAAAATAAATAAATAGATAACCAATAAGGACCTATTGTTGTCACAGGGAATTCTGTTTATATTCTGTAATGACCTAAATGGGAAAATTTGAAAAAGAATTGATACGTTTATAAGTAGAAGAAAATGTGCTTTCCTGGTGGCTCAGAGTATAAAGAATCCTCTTGCAATGCTGGAGACTTGGGTTCACCCCCTGAGTTGGGAAGATCTCCTAGAGGAGGGCATAGCAACCCACTCCAGTATTCTTGCATAAAGAATACCCATGGACAGAGGAGTCTGCCAGGTGACAGCCCATGGGGATACAAAGAGTCAGACAGAATTGAGTGACTAAGCACATCATCACTCTTCTGTACACCTGAAACTAATATATCATTGTTAATCAGCTATACTCCAATGTAAAAAAAAAATTGATTAAAAAGAAGCAAACACATAGAAGATCCTTGTATTTTCACCTACTACAAAAATGTTAGTTAAGTTACAGATACCAGAACAAATCAACAAATCAGTAATATGCAGAAATATGTCAGGGATAGCATTCCTTTCCCTTTTCTGTATCCCAGGTATATCTTCCATTAATTCAATATACTTAGGCTGTGAGTTTGTTAATCATTTTTTTCAGCTACTGCTTTCCAGAAATGTGTCTTCCAGATACAAATTGAAACTTTCCTTGAGTATGTGACTATACTGCTTGAACAAATAATTCATAACATTTTTTGGAAATACCAGTAACATAATTTTGATATTATCATTATTTTACTTTCTGTAATGAAACAAAATATTAAGAAAATACTAATATATATGAAGGCACTTATTCCAGTTTATTGTGGAATCATGTACTTTACTGTGATATAACTAAATTTCTCACCAGCAAGTTTGTTTTGTACTTCTCTGCATGACTGCTAAAGAACTGATTTCTTCTAAAATTTGTTGAATTTTAAATATGTTGAGCATAAAATAGGTATGAAATGAGACAACATACTCTTTCAGAAACTATAAAGCTATAATCAACCTTAAAACTAGTGAATCTAGAATAACTAATGAGGTGACACAGAGTTGACAACAGCTGCTAATTGTAACCAGAATCTTCTGTTGCAAGTGGCAGCTGTATTTCAGAAAATATGTTTCATGGACAGATTTACTGGTGGGTGAGAATTATTTCCCAAACTTCCCTGGTAAATGTTTCTCCATGATGTTTAGCATAGCCTATTCAGGCTCTGGGGATCTGTCATCCTTCTAAAGGATTCAGACAAACAAAAGAGTCAACTATTACAATGTTGTCTTCTGGTTGAATTACTGATTGCTTTTCACACTAATTGAATATCTAAATATCACAGTAATTGAATATCTAAAGCTTTTTTAAATGCACATTTTTATGCTAACAAGATGAGTTTAATATTATATTTTCAGGCATGGCTCTATATTTTATCAGATTTGGCAACATAATTTTAAAAGCATAATTTTAAGTTCATTTGTTCCCCAAATATTTTTCTTCCCTTTGTCACAATTCTTGAGACTTTACAGTCTCAAGAGTCATAGTTTATTTAAGATGTAAGTACCCTATAAAAGTAAATATTTCTGGTAGAGCTATGAATTTAAAAATGTATCAGCCACTTTTATGTATCATAAGAAAAGTTGCAAGTTTTATTAGCAGTCTTTGAGCAAGAATTTTTTCTCCTGAAATTGTATCATTTGGAAATTATCAGATATAATGTGTGAGATATAGACTCACACACTAGGAGTCAGACATGACTGAGTGACTTTCACTTCACTGCATATATATGTGTGTGTGTATATATATATATATACACTATTATATAGATAATAGAAGTTTATTAAGAAAGATAATGACATTAGCAAATATTTACATTTAGTAAAATATATAAACCCATAAATATTACAAGAGTTCTACTTAATAATAAATAATTAGGAGATTGATAAGTTGTTTGAAAGATGAAATATTTGATGGAAGTAGAATAAATAGAACTGCTGTATCTACTAAGGAGATAATTATAGACATCTTATTTGCTGCAAAATTATCTGTGCAATACATTTTTCTAAAATGGATGGCTATAACTATATAATCTTGAAAACTTGAAAGCTTGAAAAGATATGAACGTTCTCACATATAAAACAACAGGGACTATATTTACCACCTGTTTCCACACTAAAAGCCAGATGAAATATACGAAACAATTATTTTTGAAGTATTAGATATCGAAAGACAGAGAGGATAATTCCTGGGCAAAGAGGAAGAAGTGATGCAGTCCTCAAAAGTGGCTTTGGCCTGGGAGGATTTCTAGGTAATAACACAGGAAATGAGAGCCCAGGTGGATCCTGTCAATCCCTTGAGTTTAAGAGATAATTCTGAGGGTCCAAGGAGACTAATGTGGGCTACAATTTCCTGGGTAGAGGACTTCAGGGGATAGAACTTCACAGAGAACCACAGAAATATGAAAAAAATCCCACTCCACTCTTCAGCTGGTCAGAATACACATCAGAACAAGTAAAATCTATGGCTTTCATAGATGTAACCAATTAAAAGTTCTGGTGGGAGCAAAGCTGAACTGGCATGTCTGGAAATAATTCTAGTTCCCACCAGCCAAAGTGGAAAATTCATCACTCATGGGACTTTGTTGGATTACTCAGAAATGTCTTACCTGATTTATGGGGCAAAACCAGTTATAGACAAAGGGCTGCTGAAGAAAAAGCCAAAAGGTTTAAGCTATTTCAAGTAACTTAGCCACACATCTGAATACAGTTCAAAAGTATTTATAAAAATGTAAAGCTGTCACACCCTAAACACAGTATAAACACAATATTTTTTTGTGCAATCAGAAATCACAGGTAAGTATGGAATGGGAAATGTGACTGCAAACAAAAATCTGTCAACTAAAACTAACCTGGATATTACCCAATTGACAGAATTAGCTGACAATGATATTTTAAGTTATTTTAAATGCATTCTGAATATTTAACTTGGAGAAGGAAGTGGCAACTCTTCTCAATATTCTTGTCCAGAGAATACTATGACAGAAGAGTCTGGTAGATAATAGTCTGTACAGTCATAAAAAGATGAAAGAATAAGGATACACACACACACACACATATATCTCCTTCATAAAGTTTCTAGAAAAGAAACTAAAGTCTGTGACTTGAAAGTCAGCCTATAAAGGAAATAAAACAGATTAAATATTGCAAAAAAAAAAAAAAAAAATGTAACATGGCACTACACATCTCAATCCATTTCGCTCAGGAAATGGGCCCTAAGGAGACCTCTGAGGCACACTGTGGGCCTGCTTGTGGCTTTTTCTATTTAACCTTTTAAATGATCTAAGGGCAATAAACAGCAAATTACGGGGTCACTGGGCATAAATTCATTTTATTACCAAGCATATTACTGGTGAGGAGTAAATGTGTTTATTAAAATAAGGACAATAACATCAGTCNTTTAAAATGACTAAGGTGAGGGAGATTAAAAAATTAGAGCACCAGTGAGCTGTGTTGCACTTTCAAGAGACCTAACATAATTAAAATTAAATGAACTGGAAGAGAGGAAGGAAGGGCAAAATTATTGAAGAAACAGTGGTTTAAAAGTTTTCCAAGTTTGACAAAAGCCATAAACTCACAGATCCCAGAAGCTTAATAAACTTCAAGTGCAAAATATATAAAGCATATTATAGAAAGTCACATCATAATCAAATCGTTTAAAGCTTTTGACAAAATTTAAATGCATCCTAAGAAACAACTAAGTTATTAAGACAAAAATAAACACAAAGACATTTCAAAATATTTACTTTAGGATTTAGAAAAAAGCAACAACTACCCTCAATCTAAAATTCTATACCCAGCAAGAAAAGAACGATACCATTAAAAAAGGGAATATTCAATAATTCAAAATAAACCACAGTATTAATCCGAACAAGGCAGAAAATAGGAATGATTAAACAAAGAAAAGATAGAGCAATTAGAAAACAAACAGCAAACAAGCATGAGGCATATAATAACTGAGATAAAAAATACACCAGAAGGAATCAACAGATTATGTGATACAGAGGAGCTGAACAGCAATCTGGAAGACAGAGTAGGGGAAATCACTGAAGATAAATAGGAAAAAGGAAAAAAAAATAAAGATGAAAATAAAGGAGGGAAACTTGCAAAACTTCTAGTACAACATCAAGCACCATGAGATTCATATTTTGTGGTCCAGAAGAAGAGAAACAGAAAGAGAGCATATTTGAAGACATGATAGCAGAAAAATTTCCTGACCTGAGAAAGGAAACAGGCATCTAGGCCAGGAAGCACAGAGTCCAAAACAGGACCAATCCAAAGAGGACCACATCAAGACATATGGTAATGAAATGAGAAAATTAAGGAGAGGATATTAAAAGCTGGAAGGGAAAAGCAACCGATATATATAAGGGAATGCCCATAGGCTATCAGTCAACCTTTCAACAGTTACTACACAGGACAGATTTATATATTGTAAATATACTACACAGTGTATTTAAAGTGATGAGAGGAAAAACCTATAAGCAATAATATGCTCCCTGGCAAGATTTCACTGAGAGTTGATGGCGACATCAAAGGTTTTATCAGTTCAGTTCAGTAGGCTCAGTCATGTCCGCCTCTTTGCGACCCCATGAATCGCAGCACGCCAGGCCTCCCTGTCCATCACCAACTCCCCAAGCAAAAACTAAAGAGTTCAGAACCATAAACCGAACTTAAAAAAAAAAAATTAAGGGATTTCTCTGAGTAAAAATGAGCAGCAGAGCTAGAAATGTATTAAAAAAAAAATCTCATTTGTAAAGGCAACTATACAGTAGAGGTGGTGAATCAATGATGTCTGACACTAGTAGAAAGGTTGAAAGACCAAAGTAGTAAAATAATGCATATATACAAGTAGTTAAGGGATACATAAAACAAAGTAATGTAAAATATGATGTCAAAAACATTAAATGTAGAGGACATTTGCGGAGTAAAAAAGCAGTGCTGGTTAAAATCTGTTTGAACTTAAGACATATGCAGCTTGAAATTCATATATATCTATCTATATGAATATATTAAAATTCATATATGTATATCTATAAAAATTCATATATATATCTGTATGTGTGAACTGATATATATGTAAACCTCATGGTAATCACAACCTCATGATAACTCCCAACAAACAAAAATTCAGGACCAGATATCTTCATAGTTGAATTCTACCAAACATTGTAGGAATTAAAACATATCCTTTTTAAACAATTACATAAAATTTTAAAGGAGTGGATAACTCTGAATGCATACTAAGAGGACAGCACCATCTTGAACCACTCAAATATCTGTAACAGATACATTCATGCAAAAGAGAAAGGAATCCAAACAAAGACTGAAGGCAGCCATAAATTCAGAAGGCAGAAGAGAAAAGGAAGAAGGAACAAAATAGGCCTACAAAACAACCCCCAAACCATTAATAAAGTGACAGTAGGTACATAGCTATCAATAAGTACCTTAAATGCAAATGGACCAAATTAAAACAACAATACAAAACCTTTGGGACACAGTAAAAGCAGATCCAAAGGGAAGTTTATAGCAATGCAAGCTTATCTCAGTAAACAAGAAGAATCTCAGAGACAACCTAATTTTACACCTAAAGGAACTAAGAAAAGAAGAAAAGATAAAATCCAAAGTTAGTACAAGAAAAGCAGTTATAAGGAGCAGAAATACATTAAATAGACACTAAAAAACAAGCAAACAAGGAAACAATAGGAAAGATCAAGAAAACCAGGAATTAAGTCTTTGTAAAAATAAATAAAACTGATATACTTTCAGCCAGAGTCATTGAGAAAAAAGAGAGTGGGTCCAAATTAATAAAATCAGAAATGAGAAAAGAGAAGTTACAACCCACAGCACAGTCCTCGATAAAACTAGAAGAAAAAAAATTTCCTTATTATGGACAATGAAAAAAACAAGGAAAAACTAAACCAAATTCTAAGGGACAAAAGCCATGGGTTGCTTTTTGTATAAGTTCGACCTTGAGGCTCTGCTATGTACTACTGAATTTAGTCATATTAGTTTATGAATGTGAACCTTGTCAATTATCTCTAAAAATCAGACCTAGAAAGCAGAATATATAAGTTAAAGAACTGGCTATGCATTCAGACCAACAGTAGTTTGAATCCTCAGCCTGCTAGTTAATTGTATAGGGTCCTTGGTAAAGCTCCTTAAACTCTTTGCATCTCTATCTCTATTTATTTTTAATAATATAGACGTACATGGCAATCCTGAACTCCTGATCTATCCCTCCCCCTGCACTTCCCCTCGAGTAACCACAAGTCTATTTTCTAAGGCTGTGAGCCTCTCTGATGGCTCAGTAAGGAAAAAATCAATTGCAGTGCATGAGACACTGGAGAGGCGAATCTAGTCCCTGGGTTGGGATGATCCCCTGGAGAAGGAAATGCCAACCCACTCCAGGATTCTTGGAGAATTCCATGAAAGGAGGAACCTGGTAAAATATAGTCCATAGGGTCGCAGAAAGTCGGACGTGACTGAGCGACTAACACACACACACACACACACATATGCATAACTGAATCACTTTGTTATACACCTGGAATTAATATAATAGTGTTAATCAACTATGCTCTAATATAAAATTGTTTATTTAAAAAGTATAGGTGATAGTGATGTACTTGCCTTATACTATTGTGATGAGATTTAAATGATCTGATACTTTGGATAGGTCACAGTTCATAGCAAAGGCACAATAACATAACAATTACTTTATAGAGGAAAAGATAGACAAAATATTTGAGTCTCATATCATGAATCGGATCCCACCATTTGAGTAGGAAAGCATTTTGTTGCTATCACTTGATTCAATGAAAAGATTAAAACCTTTGTGTAGAAAGGGGTGTTAAAATGATTACACTTAATAAAATCCTTGATATTATCTGAATAAATAAATATCCTTCTCAACATGGAATATCAACTAGCCTTTCTCAAATTAATCAGCATTCATTGAATTCCTATATGCAAGATATACCAAATGAATGAGAAAAGATTATTAAGAGGCTGTCTCCTTTATACTGCAGAATGCACAGTAGTAGGGCAATTCAGTTCAGTTCAGTTCAGTTCAGTCGCTCAGTCGTGTCGACTCTTTGCAACCCCATGAATCACAGCACGCCAGGCCTCCCTGTCCATCACCAACTCCTGGAGTTCACTCAGACTCACGTGCATGGAGTCGGTGATGCCATCCAGCCATCTCCTCCTCTGTCGTCCCCTTCTCCTCCTGCCCCCAATCCCTCCCAGCATCAGAATCTTTTCCAAGTAGGGCAATAAATTTTTCTTAATCTAAAACAGTCAATATCCTGTCACTTGTCTAAAACTTTCTAACAGTGAGTATTGTTAACTGACAAAAGGTAAAATCAATGACTTTGTCAAAAACATAAATGTGGAATTTTAAGCATAAATATTTGGTATCACAAATACTAGGTTTAAATGAAGGCACATCCAACACTGATTAGTATGTTTTTGGAAACTGCAAAATCTATCAAGAATAGATATTTATTGAGCATTTATAGCTATTGGTATCTACAGTCCCTTATGCAATTTTTCCCCTTATGCATTTTTATATACATGGTAAATTATTTTCTATTTCAATACGGCAAAGAACACAAAAACACTCTGAACTTCCTTTTGTTACTTAAAAAAATAAATTCACATATAAGCAATGCCAAAGCCAATCAGCCAAATTCAATTTCAATAAAAAATAAATAAACATAATTTTGGATGTAAACCTGCTGGAACATACGTGTAGACCATTGGAAAACTAGATTACTTATTTGATTTTAAGAGTTTTGTTTTATACAGCATGATAATGTAAATTAATACTCTTTATACATGATGATATAAAAGTATCAAATAATCTTTCATCCATTGATATTATGTTTTATATTAATGTGGAACAATATACAAATATATGATTTGAACCTGAACATTTACTTAAAAGACAAAGTTACATAAATTCTTTTGTAATTAATCTAAAACTAGGCAAATGATTCAAGCTAAACTCTAAGTACTAAGTACAGATTAAAATTTCATGAATTGTTTATTTTAAAAATATATTAATTAACCAACAAACTAAACTCAGTGTATATTTAGTGCAAAAAATGTTGCTTTGTAAATTAACATGAATAGTTATTACATCTAAATGTAATGCCTATATATTTAGTGTTGCTCTCATTGACTTTCTATGTATGATATATGACATGAATTGTAGGAAATTTGGGCATTCCCAATACATATTTAATTAATATTAAAATCTAAAAATTGTATAAATATAGTTCATTTTACAATGTGGTATTAGTTTCTGGTAAGCAGAAAAATAGTTCAGTTTATACTACATGTCAATATATATATTNGCTTTGTAAATTAACATGAATAGTTATTACATCTAAATGTAATGCCTATATATTTAGTGTTGCTCTCATTGACTTTCTATGTATGATATATGACATGAATTGTAGGAAATTTGGGCATTCCCAATACATATTTAATTAATATTAAAATCTAAAAATTGTATAAATATAGTTCATTTTACAATGTGGTATTAGTTTCTGGTAAGCAGAAAAATAGTTCAGTTTATACTACATGTCAATATATATATTCTTATACATTCCCATCCATTACAGATTATTAAAAGATATTAAATATAGTTCCCTTTACTACATGGTAAGTACTTGCTGGATAAAGAAATTAAATTTTAAGCAAAGTATAATTTTAGGTATTTTATTATCCTATTCACACATTAAGAAACAATATAATATTTGTTCCTTTAGTCTTCTTTGTCTTCATCAGCATAACTACCCATCTTCATCCACCCACCCTATTTATCAATTTATATCGCAATTACATTTATATTCTCCTTAAGCATAACTTGAGCTTCCCTGGTGGCTCAGATGTTAAAGTATCCACCTGCAATGTGGGTGTGATTCCTAAGTTGGGAAGATCCCCTGGAGAAGGGAACAGCTACCCGCTCCAGGATACTGGCCTAGAGAATTCCATGGATAGGGGAGCCTGGCAGTCTATACACTCCACAGGATTAAAAAGAGTCAGACATGACAGTGATTTTAACTGCACTTCACTTAAGCATAATTTATGGCACATTTGAAAGTTTTGAAATGGTTAATACAGTCTTCACACTTTGAGAAATTATTACACTATTCTGTACAAATAATATTAATTTTTAATAGGTTCACTGTTCTCAAATATCACTACTGTCTTTACCAATCCTGTGTGTTATTAATAGAATATAGCTGGTACTTTGTTTCCCAAAAATTTTTATGTAAAATGTGTCTAGGGACTAATTTCAAAGTTATTTCATCAATTTTCCAGGTATCTCCTAATAACTTTTCTAGAAGAACATTTTTCTAGAAAATTTTATTTAGATCTCTTATTATTTGAACTATGATTTATCTAAGGACAGTGAGATAAGGATTACTTCAATAACTAATGGATTAAAACATGGATGCGAGAGCCAGATAGCTTGAACATCAAACCAGCTTTTCCAGTGACTAATATTTTGGCATGTTATTTAAATGCTCAATACTATAGTCTTATCATCTGCAGAAAGATAAAATAATAGGAGCTGCCATGTTAAGTGTGATGTGTGTGTTTAGTTGCTCAGTCGTGTCTGACTCTCTGCGACCCCATAGACTGTAGACAGCCAGGCTTGTCTCTCCATGGAGATTCTCCAGGCAGGAAACTGGAGTGGGTTGCCATGCCTTTCTCCAGGGGATCTTCTCAACTCAGGGGTCAAACCCAGGTACCCTGCATTGCAGGCAGATTCTTTACCATCTGATCTACCAGGGAAGTCCAAAGTGTGATGAGTCAAAGGAATCAATATATCCAGAGCACTTAAAAGGCAGCACAGCTGAGTCTTTGTTATGGAAGCATTTGATCTTATTACTGTACTTGATCACATATTGTACATTGTTTTCACACAACTTGTAAATAGTGAGTGATTGTTCTATATCTTCAGACTTAGGTTTTCTCAAAACACTTACTTTATTAAATTGTTCATGGCATCTGGGTCATATGCTGTCACCTGTCCAATAATGCTGCCTTCTTTTACATCTTCATCTACTTCTATCAAATAAAAGACTTTACTGAACACAGGAGGCTCATCTATATCTTCCACAGATATTTTGACCACAGCTGTGTCTTTGAAAGGTCCCAGGTGTAAGAATCGTGGATCAGGATGAGTGTTACTTGCATCCACTTTTAAAGTGTACAGCATCTTGTTTTCAAAATCTAAATTCTAAAGTGAAATGAAGTAAGAAAAATTAGTATAACATAGCAGACATAACAAGTAGAGAAAATATCAAGATGTAATAAACACCCCTCCAGTAGTTCCAGTAATTTTGGTTAAATAAGTTTCCCAATTATTTCTTCATGGGTATATCAAATAAGTTAGTCCTGTTTTTTTTAATTTTTGCCTTACATGTTTATAAAGAGTAGTTGAATGTAACAGTATAACATTAATACTGATTTGCACTTATTAATACATTTTATATTTTGGTGGTCACGGGTAAGTGAAATATCAAATAAATAGGCTATTTATTTATTACTATATTATGTATTATTATTTTAAAGTTATAAAAATTTTAAATCAGCAGAAATATAAAGTTGAGATTTAGCAGGCTATTCATGTAAGTTGCTTCCTTAAGTCCTACAGTTCTAAAAATTGTGTGTTAAAGAGAAAAAAAATAATCTGAATGCTGTGGAAAGCAAGAATTGAACTGAATCAAACCAGTAAAATTAGTGTGATGTAATGTAGTCAATATTTAGCTGGATTATACTATGTAACATTTTATAATATTCTCCTTCACTGCTTTAAAATTTAAGAAATCTTAAAAATTAGGGCAGAAATAAATGCAAAAGAAACAAAAGAGACCATAGCAAAAATCAACCAAGCCAAAAGCTGGTTCTTTGAAAGGATAAATAAAATTGACAAACCATTAGCCAGACTCATCAAGAAACAGAGAGAGAAAAATCAAATCAATAAAATTAGAAATGAAAATGGAGAGATCACAACAGACAACACAGAAATACAAAGGATCATAAGAGACTACTATCAGCAATTATATGCCAAAATGGAGTATTAACCCAGCCATTAAAAAGAATGCATTTGAATCAGTTCTAATGAGGTGGATGAAATTGGAGCCTATTATACAGAGTGAAGTAAGCCAGAAAGAAAAACACCAATACAGTATACTAACACATATATATGGAATTTAGAAAGATAGTAATGATAACCCTATATGCAAGACAGCAAAAGAGACACAGATATATAGAACAGTCTTTTGGACTCTGTAGGAGAGGGCAAGGGTGGGGTGATTTGGGAGAATGGCACTGAAACATGTATAATATCCTATAAAAACCTAATCACCAGTCCAGGTTTGATGCATCATACAGGATGCTTGGGGCTGGTGCACTGGGATGACCCAGAGGGATGGTATGGGGAGGGATGTGGGAGGGGGGTTCAGGATGGGGAACACATGTACACCCGTGGCAGATTCATGTTGCTGTATGGCAAAACCAATACAATATTATAAAGTAATTAGCCTCCAATTAAAATAAATACATTTAAATTAAAAAAATAATAAAATAAAAAAATAAAATTTAAGTATCTTCCACCCTCATCTATTTTAATAGACATCACACATAAAAATTTAAACATTTGGAAATGTACATGAAATAACAGTATTGTTGTTGTTCAGTCGCTAAATCCTGTATGACTTTTTGCAACCCCATGGAACGCAACACACCAGGCTTCTCTGACCTTCACTATCTCCTGGAGTTCACTCAAATTCATGCCCATTGAGTCAATGATACTATCTAACCATCTCATCCTCTGCTCCCCCTTCTCCTTTTGCCTTCAAGCTTCTCCAGCATCAAGGTCTTTTCCAATGAGTCAGCTCTTCACGTCAGGTGGCCAGAGTATTGCCATGGCAAAATAATGTCACAGAGAAATATAAAAATGACCTTTGAGATTACTTGATCCTACTTTTACTTGTTTTTTAAGCACAAACTGTTGAAGTTTTATAGCAATTTTAGGTGTCAGTGGTAAAGATGCTTAACTCACTTGAAAAGAAATCACAACTATTCCCATTTGTGTGAAGGACAGTAGCATATAAAAGATGGAAGAAATAAATCCTAGGCTTTCTTACCTAAAAAGCAAAAATAAACCATAAAATGCTCAATGAAAAAATGAAGACAGCAAGAAGAAACCTGTTTGACAGTTATAATCCCTTCCTGTGTATCCTTGTCAGTGATGACATCGAACATGTCTGCTCCATCTCCTTCGGCAATGCTGTATTCCACCTCAGCATTTTCCCCCACGTCAGGGTCATTGGCTTTTATCCTTCCAAGAGGAGTTCCAAGAGGTACAGACTCAGGAGAATGAAATTGGTACGTATCTGAAAATTAAATCAAAGCTGTTTCATCTTTAGATAACAAAACTTTCATTTCCTTTGCCTTTTTTGCTTAAATTAATTTTAAGTTAGGAGACTTTTTCATCGTATTGAATTGCAAGCTGTCAAAAATTTACAGATTTATTAAGTTGGGAAAGTAATTTATAAAGGCAGAACTCTCTCATTTTGTAAATGAGAAATCTGTGTTCCAGAAAGATTAATAGGATATCTCAAGGTTATTTAGATAATAGATGGTAGTTCTGATACTAGAATCCAGAATTTTTTGACTTAAGAGGACAGGAAAGCAATTGTTTACTGCATATTTGAAGTGTTCAGTATTATCATTACATATTATTCATATGCTAAATTATTTAGAACATACATTTATTCTTATATTCTAACTCAAAGACAGAAAAAAATAAATCCTTTCATGACAAGTTCACAAGAAGATCCAACCAGTCCATTCTANTTTTGACTTAAGAGGACAGGAAAGCAATTGTTTACTGCATATTTGAAGTGTTCAGTATTATCATTACATATTATTCATATGCTAAATTATTTAGAACATACATTTATTCTTATATTCTAACTCAAAGACAGAAAAAAATAAATCCTTTCATGACAAGTTCACAAGAAGATCCAACCAGTCCATTCTAAAGGAGATCAGTCCTGGGTGTTCACTGGAAGGACTGATACTGAAGCTGAAACTCCAATACTTTGGCCACCTCATGCGAAGAGCTGACTCACTGGAAAAGACTCTGATGCTGGGAAGGATTGGGGGCAGGAGAAGAAGGGGACAACAGAGGATGAGATAGCTGGATGCCATCACCGACTCAATGGACATGAGTTTGAGCAAGCTCCGGGAGTTGGTGATGGACAGGGAGGCCTGGTGTGCTGCAATTCATGGGGTTGCAAAGAGTCAGATACAAATGAGCAATTGAACTGAACTGAAATTATTTAGAACATACATTTATTCTTGTATTCTAACTCAAGGATAGAGAAAAATAAATCCTTTCATGACAAGTTCTTTCTTTATTTCCTTCTTTTCTTTTTTGCTTGTTAACGTCTTTTATTGGGATATGAATGTTTCTGTCTCCTGAACTGTTTACATTGTGCTGTCCCCAAAAGCATTTACGTTTGTGAGGGTTTATTTAAGAGATAACTGAAAAATATCACAATAAATATTAATGAAAGAAATGTTTTTAAACATTTAATATGTGTTGATGTCTATATAAGGCCGAAGGCCTCTATGTTAATTCATTTAATTATAACATTCATCCTCATAGAATGAAGGTAGGTATATTGTCCTCAGAGATAAGGCTCAAGGAAATCACCCTGTAAAATTGAGAAATTCAGAAGGCAAAACTAAGTCTCTCTGACTTCAAAGTCTGTTCTCTTTCCAATTTGCTTGGTTCTTAAGAAGAGAACTTCTAAATCTAGCTACCGTGAATTTGAATTCTCATCACTAGGCAAGTTAGTTAAATTCTTTAACCCTTAATTTCCACATCTATAAAATCGAGATGATGATAGCAATTAACGTGTATGTTTGTTAAGTAGATTACATGAAATTATGTCATTAAGATGCTTAGTTCATTTCTTAGTTCAAAATCATTTCTGCTATTACTATTACAGTTTCAAACCTTATGCTAAGATTATATTATATCATAGAATTATAGAGCAGCAAGTCATTTGAGAATTCATCAGATCATACTCTTTCAGTTTATATTTAAGGAAACTGACTTCAAAGCTTAGATTTGTGTTAACTAAGCTTATTATTCATATTCTCAGTGAAGTTTATTTTTTAACATTTATAGTATGTATATGTCCACCATCCAGAGCTGTATCATCAAATATTCAAATTTGATTAGCTTGAAAAAGTGCTTTATTGCATTGAAATCAATGTCAGAAATTGAATTGTCAGGGTCCTTACTAGAGCATTTCAAGAAAGGGCCCCTTATGTTTTATTTGCTGCCAAATGGAAATATTTGCAGCAGAGAATCAAAGTCTATATTTATAGGGCCTTATGGCTTGCAAAGAATCTATGGTTTAACATCCATACCTAAAAATGGCTACAACTGAAAGTCTATCGACTGGTGTAATTATTCACAAGTAGGTAACAGATACCAGAAAATGTTTAACATAGCTCAGATGTCATCACAACCAAGGTATTCCATAAGGCTATGGGTGAATTAAAAAAAAATGTGGCCAATTAAACTAACTTGCATTGATTTTAATATAGTATTTGATTTCAGAGACATTGAAATATCAACAAACCTGTTTTATAATTGGCTAAATAAGAAATTATAGTTTTTATATACAAACAAGAGAACTGAGGCAAGTGACAGACATGGATTTGAAACCAAGTGGTCAGCCTTGAGAGTCCATAGACATAACCAGGGAAAAGATAATCAAAACAACTAGATTATCATAAAAATGTTGGGAAAGCTAGGGTGGAAAAGCTTATAACTCTTCCAAAAGTAAGGGAGGATAATTAAAGTTGCCAAAAAGAACTTCATTTCCTTGTTGTCTCCATTAACTACCCAATGATAAAAATGATTATAGCACTTTGAAGTGATGCAGTATTAATAGCTCAGATGTGTCTGAATCTTTGCACCCTATGGACAGTAGACCACCACGCTCCTCTGTCTATGGGATTTCCTAGGCAAAAATATTGGGGTGGGTTGCCATTTCCTCCTCTATGGGGTCTCCCAACCCAAGGATTGAACCTGCATCTCCCGCACTGCAGGTGGATTCTTCACTTTAATATGAGGGACATTGTGACATTCTGCTGAAGGAGGGTTTGTGGATTCATCTATATGCGTAAACTGGAGCAAAAATATTTAACTGTTCACACCGTGTTTGATAAACTTTCCACATATATCACTGAAACCTCTCTTACTTTGAGGAAATCGAGGAGGATTGTTGTTGACATCTGTCAGAGTGATGTTGACTGTGGTGGTCCCAGAAAGTCCTCCCATCTGGCCTCCCATGTCTTTGGCTTGTATAACCACTTGGTACTGCTCTCTGTTTTCTCTGCTCATGTCTGGTAATGCAGTTTTTATTATACCTTTTGGAAAAAGTAGACACATATTTTGCAGTTCAATCATCGAGTTTTAAAATTAAGCCATGCAAGATCCATTTTACAGAAATTAATCAGAACATGCAGATGATAACATGTCAGTGGACCTAGATAAGTCTTTCAATCCATAACCAATTTAACATTAGTCACAGAACAGACAAAAATTCTTCCATGGGCAATTGTTTATGAAACAGGTTTTGCTAAATCAATTTAATTAGTTTTGATAAATCCATTTAATTACCATTTTGGAAAAAAACAGTAACTTGAACCAAAAACTTAGATGAGTCAGCTTGTTTAATTTTGATGATTGTCACATTTTTTTAGGTTTTGGTAATTTCTAAGATACATAATGTATTCAATCTCTATGAAATTCTATATTTTACATCGTAAATTTAAACTCAACAAATATTAGTCTCAAGGGCTAAGGATTCAAACCTTTTTAAATAATAGGAAATCTGTTTCTGTTTTCATGGAGTAAGCATTAGGAATAAATAAAAACACAATATGTAATAGATCGATTTTAAGTATATAAAAATCTAAAAATTAACTGTGCATCCAGATGTGCTACATAATGAGAAAGAGGCCAAGTATTAAATGTTATTACCTGATTCTGGGTCCACTGAAAAATATGGCTGTCCTTGCAATATGCTATAGACCACTTTGGCACTATTTCCATAGTTGGCGTCATCTGCATCTGTTGCAGTCACTTGTATCACAGATGTACCTACATGAATTCCCACCCAAACACAGATACTTAAATACCTGGAAATTTGAAGTTATCTTTATGAAAACATATTACTGGGAATATGGTATGTTAGACCATGGTACATTTTTCACGAAATTTGTTTAAATTATGCTGCTAAAATCACTCATCTTTCATTTTTTTTTAAATTTTAATATTCTTGAATAATATTGTTATTGGGCTATCTAAACAATCAAAAGCAAAATTTATCATAAAGGTGACTATGCACTGATTGGTTGAAAATATTATGACAAAAAACAATTTTTCACTACAGTGCTCATGCAATTCTCAATTAATACGTTCATTGCTAACTGGAAGTGTGAACTCAAAGATAAATCCAACAATGAAAGCACTCTTGCTGCTTTTATTCTAATAAATGAAATATATATGGTAAATTTAATGAAAATAAAGAGGCCTTGTTTTCATGAAGAAAGAAAAGACATAAAATTGCCAACATTTTTGGTATGCAAGATTTATATATGTATTGTGTCTGTTTCTTTTTAAAACGTAGTTAACATTGTCATATATAATCATACCTATTGATATGCTTTGTATTATTTTCTACACATATGTAAATCAGTAGATATATCCTCCCAGGGTTAAGAAAGTGTATAATTATCTCATAGACAATACTATAATCTACCATTACTCTCGGTTAAATTTTATTTTGTAAAATTTCAATTATTTTCTCTTAACTTCATCACATATCATTATTTTTAAAAGATAAAATAACTTCAAGGGAGCTAGTCTCAGGAGCAAAATAATGTAAAATATTGATGGACTTTTTCTATATTTTCTAGAACTCTTTAAAAATTCAAGGCATGATTCTAAAATTACCAGTAAATAAATCCTACATGTATTCCTTGAGCAAAATGAGTTTGTAGAGCATTTTCTAGTATATTACATGCGGTTTTTCAAACTGTTGACTCTGATTGATTTTTAAATTCTTTAGAAAAAGTGAGTTCCATGTTGGCTCTGTCACCTACTTTAATATCCCGCATACATTACAGAGGCAGAGCTTGTGTAATGAGTTATAGTGAATGTTTCTCAAAATTTGTGTGTATATGCAAATTTGATCTCTTCCTCTTCAAGCCTCTGTTTTCCTCAGCTGCAATGGAATTTGCATATCTTGTGAGAGGACACATTGTAACTTATTCAGTCCTAGGTATACTCTTTTATCACTTAAAAAGCATCCACTTATATCTGAGTTAGATCAAAGCAGAAATCTTTAAAGTGATTTCCACCCACAATAACATTCAAAAATTCAATTAGAGCTGTTTTCTGATTTATGTTTATTTTTATATAATATTTTGTGCATATATATTGTTTTCATACTTAAGGATTATTTGAAATATGAATTATTAAACATAACCAAGATGCTAAATTCAAATTGTTAATTCACTGATTTCATAAATTTATTTTGCTAGTAGATTCATTTTGACTGTGGCTATCATTTCATAATAAGTAAAAACACACTTCTATACTTTTGTGACACTTTTCGTATTTTTTGTTGTTAAGGTTGGTTCTGATCATTTGTTCTTTATCATGGGTATGTGATCTTTGAATCTACCCAAAACTATTTAACCTAAAAATATTAAATAAATTAAGGAATGGAAATCAATGTGGTTAAATGCCACAAACACCTGTATAAAATTTTATTCCCACTCTCAGAATCACAGTAATAATTAGAATGTTGTTAAACACTAATGAATATTAAAAGCATATCACAAATGTGTTATTTATACTAGAAAAATAAACAAATGAGAAATATATAGTGTTTTGAACTTTAGGGAATGGTCAGTTTTTTTTTTTGGTTTGTTTTCTATTTACATAAATGTAAGAATATTTCATAATTCATATTATTTAGTAATAAAATTTGTTGTTTATGTGCTTTTGTCCTAATTTTATAAATATTAGTTTATAAAAGACTAAAAGGGACTACATTGATTTTTATAGCCCTTCAAATTTTCGCAGCTATATGTTTCATTTATTCTCAAATAATTTAAAATAAATATTTACTTTTTTATTAAACAAATATTAAGTAAAATGTAATGAAACTTGAATGACAAATTCATGTCCTTTGTTACTTGTAGGTTTTGTCCTGTGTCATGTAAAATATATCCCAAGGCAAAGGCTTTTGTCTGCTTTTGTTCAATATTTTATCTCTAAAGCCCAACAGAGTTCCTAGTACAAAGTCATAACAAGAGCTAACATTTACAAAATGCTTAACGTAGACTAGGCAGAGTTCTCAGTGCTTCATTTATGTTATTATTTTATCCTCATGATAAACATGGAATATAGACCTTGGGGCATATCGAGGTTGCTCATGATCACATAGCTAATAGGCGATAGGATTGGATTTGAGCTAGCCAGTCTGAAGAAGCTTCAGTCTAAACATTGTACTAAATGGTCTGTCTGGTCATATAATTGAACACATTATTGAATCTACAGGCAGTGTAGATAGATAAGATAGAGCCCTAGATTAGGACATGAAGCATTCACTGATGAGTTAATTGTGTGATCTGTGAAAAGCTACGGATACATTCTTTGCTGGGGGTGATGGTGTGGAAGGTAAACTGGATAAGTTTTTGAGGGACCAGTTGGGGGAAATACTCAGTCAATGAGAAGCCTCCAAATTTACACAGTAGGAATTTGCCTTGATGGAGATGAATGCATGCAAATATAGAAAGTTGATAGATAATTTTTAACCAAAGTATAATGGTCACAAAAAATGGAAAACAAAATATAGGAATCTCTTACAAATATCTAAATCAAAGGGTATCCTATTTTCCTTCATTATATATAGCCTCATATATTACCCAGATTAGCGTTCTGATCAGAAGATGCTAACGTGTTTCAGATTTCAAGAGTTAATTGAAATCATTTGGAGTTAATTGGAATCATTTGAATTTAGCTATTAAAAAGTTTGTGCAGATGTTAGATTAATTGTTTTCACACTTGAGGATTATTTGAAATATTAATTATTAAACATAACCAAGATGCTAATTTCAAATTGTTAATTCACTGATTTCATAAGATTTCTTTTGCTACCGGATTCATTTTATACTGAGTCACATGATTCTGAGAACAAAAGTGAAATATGGCTTATGATTTTGACAGAAAGAAAAGGCAGAGGGAAAAAGCGTGCAGAGGATTTTGTGAGAGAGAAAAACAAAAGACAAATGTATTAAGAAATAACCAATAATCCTATAGAAGGGAACACTCTAAAGGAGAACATTGGGCTACAACATTGGCAAGAAAAATAAATTGAGAGTAAAGAATTTATATACTTTATTATCTTAGGTNCTTCAAATTTTCGCAGCTATATGTTTCATTTATTCTCAAATAATTTAAAATAAATATTTACTTTTTTATTAAACAAATATTAAGTAAAATGTAATGAAACTTGAATGACAAATTCATGTCCTTTGTTACTTGTAGGTTTTGTCCTGTGTCATGTAAAATATATCCCAAGGCAAAGGCTTTTGTCTGCTTTTGTTCAATATTTTATCTCTAAAGCCCAACAGAGTTCCTAGTACAAAGTCATAACAAGAGCTAACATTTACAAAATGCTTAACGTAGACTAGGCAGAGTTCTCAGTGCTTCATTTATGTTATTATTTTATCCTCATGATAAACATGGAATATAGACCTTGGGGCATATCGAGGTTGCTCATGATCACATAGCTAATAGGCGATAGGATTGGATTTGAGCTAGCCAGTCTGAAGAAGCTTCAGTCTAAACATTGTACTAAATGGTCTGTCTGGTCATATAATTGAACACATTATTGAATCTACAGGCAGTGTAGATAGATAAGATAGAGCCCTAGATTAGGACATGAAGCATTCACTGATGAGTTAATTGTGTGATCTGTGAAAAGCTACGGATACATTCTTTGCTGGGGGTGATGGTGTGGAAGGTAAACTGGATAAGTTTTTGAGGGACCAGTTGGGGGAAATACTCAGTCAATGAGAAGCCTCCAAATTTACACAGTAGGAATTTGCCTTGATGGAGATGAATGCATGCAAATATAGAAAGTTGATAGATAATTTTTAACCAAAGTATAATGGTCACAAAAAATGGAAAACAAAATATAGGAATCTCTTACAAATATCTAAATCAAAGGGTATCCTATTTTCCTTCATTATATATAGCCTCATATATTACCCAGATTAGCGTTCTGATCAGAAGATGCTAACGTGTTTCAGATTTCAAGAGTTAATTGAAATCATTTGGAGTTAATTGGAATCATTTGAATTTAGCTATTAAAAAGTTTGTGCAGATGTTAGATTAATTGTTTTCACACTTGAGGATTATTTGAAATATTAATTATTAAACATAACCAAGATGCTAATTTCAAATTGTTAATTCACTGATTTCATAAGATTTCTTTTGCTACCGGATTCATTTTATACTGAGTCACATGATTCTGAGAACAAAAGTGAAATATGGCTTATGATTTTGACAGAAAGAAAAGGCAGAGGGAAAAAGCGTGCAGAGGATTTTGTGAGAGAGAAAAACAAAAGACAAATGTATTAAGAAATAACCAATAATCCTATAGAAGGGAACACTCTAAAGGAGAACATTGGGCTACAACATTGGCAAGAAAAATAAATTGAGAGTAAAGAATTTATATACTTTATTATCTTAGGTTTGCTGCTAAGTCGCTTCAGTCGTGTCTGACTCTGTGCGACCCCACAGACAGCAGCCCACCAGGCTCCCCGGTCCCTGGGATTCTCCAGGCAAAAACACTGGAGTGGGGTGCCATTTCCTTCTCCAATGTGTGAAAGTGAAAAGTGAAAGTGGAGTGAAAGAAAACAAGTTTTACAATTGTTGAAGGATATTAATCAGAAAAGCGAACTGTAGAATGTACATCAATAGGAAGCTGAAATGGAAAACATCATTTTAGATGTATTTTTACCTCAAATATAAGTCTACAAAGAGACATGCTGTATATCTACATTACCCCACTGGTCGACTTTTATGGACCAACCCAGTACTTTCCACGTAACCGAACCCAGCTAACAGATATTTTGAAATCTTAAAAGAAAATACAACCACTTATATTTCATCCTAGGCTTTATGATTTCACAGGACTCCTTTCTAATTTGATTAGTGCTTTTCATATTATTGGAATTTATACCTGAAAAGGCAGATTTTTTTCCCCTCCTCAGGTGAAATTTCATCTCAGTTTAGAAAAAATAAAAACTTCTTTACAAACTTTTGGCTATTCTGGCTAGATGACATACATAATTAAAAAATAGATAACATCAATCACTCAGCAAAGGTGTACATCAGTTTGTTTTCCTTCTTTTATTTAAGACTGATCTAGGTATTAATTACAACAATGTCAAAATTATATACTTGATTTTGAAATAATATTAAATTAAATATCAAAGTTTGAAAATCAATAGCACGTTTTTTAGTATTTTTATTAGAAATATGATTTGAGTCAGCTTTTACTATCTCATTAATAATTCTAACCTTACATATAAATATAGCTAAATGTAGTGACCTTTACAGATAAAAATATTGCATAATTACAATGGGCATTTAAAATTATGGGTAGCCTTAAAGAATGAAATGATTAGTTTCAGTTTTTAGGACTAATCATGCCATTTGGAATATAGCTAAAATAACATGAAAAAGAATTAGAATATTGTTGATATGCTGCCAGGTTATTTGATCTTAATTCAGTTACTTAATCTTTCTGAATCCAGGATTCCTAATTAACAGAATGGGGATTTAAAATTCTATTTCTCCTGCCTATCACACGAAGTTGTTTCAATGATCAAATGAGACTATCAAAAGAAATGTGCCAAATGCAATCATTTGTTGTTATTATGCAAAATAATGCAAGCAAAACTTTCTAAAACTGCTGACACTATTCATTTCAGGCAAAAATACATTTAATCTGAGTGCCATTTGAATGGCAATTGAGTAGAGGTAAGAATTTGGTTGAAATTCAGTGAAATAATTGTTATCAGTAATCATCTGAAATATCAGTTACAAAATAGCTGGAAATGTTAAGAAACACAACTGAAAATCATTAGAAGTGAGTTAGCTAACACTAATTAGTAGTTTCAGTTATAGCTCTTATCTTGAAAGAGATCACATCTCATAACTGCATGTCCATAATAACTACCTTAGCAAAAAATAAAATTAAAAACTTAATTTACATGAATTAACATATACCTACCGACTCCAGACATTTCAGGAACACTGGCAGTGTACAAGTCTTTTGTGAATTTTGGTTCATTGTCATTGATATCATGAATTTTAATTATAAATTCAGATTCAGGCTCCACCTGCCGCCCGGTCTTTCTGTCTATAGCCTTGGCACGAAGAACGTAAAGGGACTTTTCTTCTCTGTCTAGTTTCTTTGCTGCATGAATATCTCCTGTGTTTTCATCTATGACGAACAGACTGCCAGCCCCATCTCCTGTTAATATGTATTTTAAATTTCCATCTCCTTTATCTTGGTCAGTGTGAAGCTTCAGGGGAGGTAGAAAGGAAGAGTCTATAAATATATGCATTGTTATTGCAGAAAAAATAATGTTGGCAAATATTAATTTATCTCCACATTAACGTCACCAGAACAATGATTGAGGTGGTTATCTTGATTTTCACTGTGGATAGATTAAATATTTTATTTTTATCATTCTCAAAAACACACATATATTAATTTGAAATAAAGTAAAATATTTTTTCAAAACACAGTGCTCATACAATATTCTTGAACAGAATACTACCAAGATTTAAGTGTCTGGCATATTAACAAGAAAAGAATCTATTATTCTAGATCTTAAGTGTAAAATATTAATTGATTACACTTAAAATCACTGAACTCAAAGAGATAATGTGAGGAATTTCAAACCTTATTATGATAACTTTAGGCTATATTCCATAATTTTAAATTTTAATGATTTAACTTCTCTCCATATAATGTTGCTTCCAGATACACAGGCTCTGTCATCAGAAACTGACTAGAGATAGAATATTAATCTTAATCTCACAGATTTTTCTCTATATGACTTTAGAAAAGTACTCTTTCTACCAGAATGTTCCCAATTTTTTGGAAATTGACAAATTTTATGGACATTTGAAATTTCAAGGAATATAAAACTCACAGAGCTTTTCCATTGGCCATTTAAATAATCTTATGTATCTTCATTCTATTCTTTCCCATCTTAAAAGTAAACTTCTTAGTATAGCTGGTTTTTCATCAAGTTTTAAAACAGACACATGAATCATGTATCAATATTTACAGAAACTTTCAGTTGAAAAAATCCCTAATGATTTTTGAAAAAGTCAAAGTGTTAGTCTCTCAGTCGGGTCCAACTCTGAGAGCCCAAAGACTGTTACCCCAAAGCCTGTCAGGCTCTTCTGTCCATGGAATTCTCCAGGCAAGGATGCCAGAGTGGGTAGCCATTGCCTTCTCCAGAGGGTCTTCTGGACCCAGCGATCAGACCCAGGTCTCCTGCATTACAGGTGGATTCTTTACCATCTGAGCCACAAGGGAAACAATGGTGTTTTCAAACCTAACACTGTTCTGTACCTTGAGTAATTTCCAGCCTATCCCCTGCTCTATTGTCCTCCATCATTTAGTTTGCAATTACCAGTGCATTCTGATTCCACCTATCTTTGGCATCTTATTCCATCTTTGAACTATTTGAGCACTTGAATCTATTTTTTATGGTAGCAAAAATTACAGACTTGAGATTCATACTTTACTCCTTCTTTTATGCCCAACATTAAAATAAATAAATGTAGACTTTTCTTCTCTGAAATATATTCCTGCCTATTCATCTGCCTCCATCTCTATGGTTACCACCCTGCACTGGTCTTATCTGGACCAATGCAGCAGTCTTCGGATTGATGACTACTTCCCTCTGGTTCTACTCCAATTTTCTGTACTAAAGAAGTTGATTTTTCTGCATCACAAATGTAGTCATACTACTTTTTAGCAAAAAAAATAAAAATAAAAATCTCCAACCAGGTACAGTACATAAGAAATATGAATCTAAAATCGTAGAAATCAGGCTTAGTCTAATGCACATTTCTGTCATATTAGGCAACTTTTCTGTGTGTATGTGTATGTCTGTGTTTAGTCTAAGGCCCTGCTATTAAGAAGGGATAATATTCTTTTTTTAATAATCTTTACTTTTATTGTTATTCTATTTGCTTGGGCTCTATAGCCTTATTTATGCATTAGTCATAATCTTGTTCTCATCTCCAGATGTGCTTCTGTCACCTTAATCCACTTGGCTATACATTCTATACATATCAATTGCTTTGTTTTGCCTCATTTTGTTTTCTTCATTTCTCAGAAAGCTTGTTCCAGCTTTTATCCCTGATGCTTGCAGATGTTTCTCTCACCCGTTAACACCCTCCTCTTCTCTGTATTTTGCCCTAATTAAATGTTTATCAAATTTCATTTATAATTTTTATTCTTAGGGATGCTTTCCTTAACTCTCTATTCTAAAGAGTCTGGTCTAGACAGTTAAGGCACTTTGTGCTTAGCCGCTCAGTCAAGTCCAACTCTTTGCAACCCCGTGGATTGTAGTCCATCATTCTTCTGTCCATGGGGATTCTCCAGGCAAGAAACTAGAGTAGGTTGCCATGTCCTCCTCCAAGAGAATAGCATTGAAACATATATAATATCATATATGAAATGAATCACCAGTCCAGGTTTGATGCATACTGGATGTTTGAGGCTTGTGCACTGGGACGACCCAAAGGGATGGTACGAGGAGGGAGAAGGGAGGGGGGATCAGGATGGCTAATGTGTATACCTGTGGCGGATACATGTTGATGTATGGCAAAACCAATACAATATTGTAAAGTAATTTCAGTTCAGTCTCTCAGTCGTGTCCAACTCTTTGTGACCCCATGAATCGCATCACGCCAGGCCTTCCTGTCCATCACCAACTCCCAGAGTTCACTCAGACTCATGCCCATAGAGTCAATGATGCCATCCAGCCATCTCATCCTCTGTAAAGTAATTAACTTCCAATTAAAATAAATAAATTTATATTAAAAAAATAAAATGTGTAGGAAAATGAACCTGTATCTATCACACTGAATTATATATGAATCTACATCTTAGATTCAATCATTTATGGAAGCAGTTTACTCTTCAAAGATTTTCTACTCATTCAAAATATTTTGAAGTCTAGAAAAACATTTACCTAGGATAGAAACTTTTTTTTCTGAACAATACTATATTCAATTTTTTAAAATATAAATTTATTTATTTTAATTGGAAGTTAATTACTTTACAGTATTGTATTCATTTTGCCATACATCAAAATGAATCTGCCACAGGTATATACGTGTTCCCCATCCTGAACCCTCCTCCCTCCCCTCTCCCCATACCATCCCTCTGGGTCGTCCCAGTGCACTAGCCCCAATCATCCAGTATCATGCATAGAACCTGGACTGGTGATTCATTTCATATATGATATTATACATGTTTAAATGCCATTCTCCCAAATCATCCCATCCTCGCCCTCTCCCATAGAGTCCAAAAGACTATTCTATACATCTGTGTCTCTTTTGCTGTCTTGCATAGAGGGTTATCATTACCATCTTTCTAAATTCCATATATATGTGTTAGTATACTGTATCGGTGTTTTTCTTTCTGGCTTACTTCACTTTGTATAATAGGTTCCAGTTTCATACACCTCATTAGAACTGATGCAGATGTATTCTTTTTAATGGCTGAGTAATACTCCATTGTGTATATGTACCACAATATTTAAATTTTCAAGGAAAATTCTGTATTATACCATACTGTTTGGACTAAGGGTAATGACCAAAGGGAAATTAAAATATTCATGGAAATGCAAAGCTTTCAGAATAAGTATTTTGTCTGAAAATATTAAATTTTAGTTACAAAATAAATCTTTGCAATAAAACATAATATTATTTTAGTCATTCATATATTGAAATCATTACATTCAATGATGTAATACATCATTGAAATAATTTTATTATTCTATTCCTACCTGTTCTAAACCTTGTTCCAACATTTCATAATATTCCTTATTCTGTTAATTTAAAATTCCACTTTAAAAGAATTATTTTACACAAAATCAAATACATTTTAATGGCTTTAATTTACAA